>OW569391.1:0-381948 GCA_937625935.1 Tetramitus jugosus | reverse complement strand
CCAAACCCAAACCCAAACCAAACCCAACCCAAACCCAAACCCAACCCCAAACCCAAACCCAAACCCAAACCCAAACCCAAACCCAAACCCAAACCCAAACCCAAACCCAAACCCAAACCCAAACCCAAACCCAAACCCAAACCCAAACCCAAACCCAAACCCAAACCCAAACCCAAACCCAAACCCAAACCCAAACCCAAACCCAAACCCAAACCCAAACCCAAACCCAAACCCAAACCCAAACCCAAACCCAAACCCAAACCCAAACCCAAACCCAAACCCAAACCCAAACCCAAACCCAAACCCAAACCCAAACCCAAACCCAAACCCAAACCCAAACCCAAACCCAAACCCAAACCCAAACCCAAACCCAAACCCAAACCCAAACCCAAACCCAAACCCAAACCCAAACCCAAACCCAAACCCAAACCCAAACCCAAACCCAAACCCAAACCCAAACCCAAACCCAAACCCAAACCCAAACCCAAACCCAAACCCAAACCCAAACCCAAACCCAAACCCAAACCCAAACCCAAACCCAAACCCAAACCCAAACCCAAACCCAAACCCAAACCCAAACCCAAACCCAAACCCAAACCCAAACCCAAACCCAAACCCAAACCCAAACCCAAACCCAAACCCAAACCCAAACCCAAACCCAAACCCAAACCCAAACCCAAACCCAAACCCAAACCCAAACCCAAACCCAAACCCAAACCCAAACCCAAACCCAAACCCAAACCCAAACCCAAACCCAAATCGACTTCTTTCCCAAAAATCAAATATTTCATCCAAATTCAAAACAGAATCGATCTATCATCTAAAATCTGTTCAAACAACATGAATGGAAGATAAAATTGCTCAGTCCATTTCTCTCTATCCTTTGACATTCACTCCTTAGTTTTTGTTGAAAACAGAAATCTTCTCATTAAATGCTTAGCATCTGGAAGAATTTGAGGCAAGCTAGGGAGTCAATATACGTTTTATGAGTAATCATTTCTATTTCTCTTCAGTTATGACGGGTTGGGTATTCAACTCTGCACTCAACAAAACAAAATTGGAAATCTCATTCTATCAGAGTTAATATCTCTCAGAAGAAGAATTATTTCCAAGATTTTCAGTCTATTACATTCATAAAACTGATTAGTCATTCACAAACGCTAGTACTCTGAATTTTTGACGGGTTGAGTCAGACATTTCAACTATAAACTTGATTCAAATTGGAAACTTCACTATTTCACTGTTTTACAGAATTTTAAAACGAAAAGTCTCAATAATAGATAAAATATATGATTCTACAGTGATTATTTGATAAAAACTGTCGATTCTATCCAGAAAAACACTAAATCAAGTCTGTCAAAATTTCTGAAAAATCAGGTACTCAGAAACTGAGGCAAAAAATATAGTTGGAAGATAATCATGTTAAAAATGATCAAATAATGTCCCAATACTGTCTCAATCCCCTGATCCAAAACAAAGAAACCATGTTTCACTCGAATGTCTTAACTCCAGTACAGGATCAAAATCGACTGGAATCTGTTGCCGTTTTAACACTGTTGCCGTTAAAAATCTGTTACATACAGCATATATGTCTCCTTTATGAGCTGATAAAGCTCAAATTGAGTTGAAAATCACGCCAAACTCTTCAACTCAATCAGTTGAAGCTTTTAGAGCAATAAAAAAATCTCAAAAAACAACCTGCCTAAAAAGGAAACGTCTAAAAAAGCAGGTTATTTAAATACTGCGTACCCCAAACCCAAACCCAACCCAGAGACATGACGTCATCAAAACAAATATGGAGTACATCTTTGAAATGATGCAACAACTTGAACCAAACACTTGGACAAGTCAAGAAATTGGTGCAATGAAATTGTTGTTGCATTTTGTGTTAACCTGCACATACATTAGATGTGAGGAACTCAACAATAGCATTTTTAAACAAGTAATTGGCCTTCCAATGGGCACAAATTGTGCGCCTGAATTAGCCAACCTTGTGCTACTTGCTTATGAGTTGCAACACTTGACCAAAGTCAACAGATCCCACTGCATTGCAGTGAGGTACATTGACGATTTGTTCATTGCTTGCACAAAAGAGTGCATACCTACCATTGTCAACATGTACAATGGTTCGGATTTGAAACTCTGCAAAGCAGACAATAATGTTTTCCTGGATTTGCACATCCAATTGGAAAAGTATTATGAGAACTTTGCAGTTCCATTATGGCGCTTTCACTTCAATGTCTACCAGAAGCCATTGAACAAGTACATGTACTCCATGTACAAGTCAGCGTCTTCATTTGCAGCAAGGAAAGGTCTGATCACAGGTGAGTTGGTAAGATACGCTCGCCTTGTTGATCACTTCAAACAATTCGATTCAATTCGAACATTGTTTGCCTCTCGGTTAATCCGAAGAGGTTATGACCACCATTTCGTTCAACGAATGTTCAAAAAGAACAATTACTTTGCACTCGTTGAACGATACTGCAAATCAATTGACTGGCAAGCCAGAGTGATCAAGTACCAACAAAAATTGGACTTGCAACACAAACCAAAAATTCCACCAATTTGGAAAGTGTTACACTCTGGCAGTGGCATCAATTATCGACAATTGATAAATGCCATTTCTCTCTTCAATGAGATTGACTTGCCAAAGGAATTGGTCATTTGCAATGTCAGACTTCCCAACATTAGGGAAGTTCTGCACGCATGCAAAACCAAATTCAACACTTGGGTGCAACAATGTGATCAAATGCCAAACGAAGAAGAAAAGAAGAAAATGGCAAGAACATTGATGGACGTTGTTGTTGGTAACCACAAACGACGTTGGCAGCGTACTTCATTTGCTGCACAACGACTGATCCGATCATTTTCGGAAAGGGGAAGTGGTTATTCAACAATTAGACGCCAGTTGCAATTGCGACTTCGCAAAACATCACGCGGGTGCGTGATGCTGACGAAGTCAGCAACGCACCTGCGCCCAAACCCACCCAAGACCCAAAATAAGAGGTACTTGAGGGAAAAGGAGGCTGTCGAAGCGGCAATGGCCAAACGACACAAAACAACTCCTTCACAGTCCACATGGGACTCTTGCAACGTGAATACAACCGTTGTATCTAAGAGAATGAGAGATACAAAGGGTTGTACGTTAATGCAGAGTGCACCTCGCATCAAGAAACGCAAACTTGATAGCATGGACTACAAGTGGTACTGAACCACAAGATTCGTAGTCAGGATAAACCGTACGGGGTACGGCTCCGACTACAGTGCAAATCGCCAACGGCCAATTAAAATGGTCCTACGGACCATTTTTATCGGCCCAATGGGCAATTGCAATCTTCCAAGGTTCAAGACTTTTGTGCAGCCAAGTTGACCTGCACTTTTAGTATAAATAATAAAGTTGTGGTGTAGAGTGCTCATGTTTAGGCACCGCACTAGATTTGCGTCCAGCCCGAATACCTGTGTTGCACGTAAATATACCACAACTAACAAACAACAACAACATCTCACTCGCCACTCTCGCGCCCCATAGTGGAGTGTTTGAACCCAAACCCAAACCCAAGTCAAAGGTCATTTTCTCATCAAAATCTCAAAATCATCTCAAAATCAATTTTTATGCAGGAATACAATGCCCATCATTGTAATCTTGTTCTCACTTCCTTGATATTTCTTCCTAACACGTGTTACAACTCCCTCTCACTCAATCATTCGCTCCATGCATCTCTGCCCTCGATGTCAAAACTCTCATTGTAATCCTAACAACAATCCTTCATCCATGTTTAACCTTCATCAAAGGAGTTTAAGTTCCTTCATCATTCTTTGTTACAAAATATTTCCTGCCGTGTCCTTGGTCTTTTCCTTTCCCCACGTTTCGGTTACTGGACAATGTCATTCCCAGTCGAGAATGCATTCATCATTCTATTGTATTCACCGACTAAGCATTACAAACAATTTATGAAGGACTTCAATCTTGCAGTTCAACCGTCTCTGTCACAATGTATCTTCCTTCAGATGTTAGAACCTTTCTGATCTAGTTCCAAGTTTCTCTGTAGAAATCTTTTTATGCGGAACTATCTGGTTCCTCTTAGACATGTGTGCATTTAGGCGGAACCAGCTGGTTCCACTGAAAAAGCCATATTACAGGCGGAACCAGATAGTTCCACTGACAAAGTCAAGTTTTAGGTGGAACCAGCTGGTTCCTCTGTAACGTCGAAAGTTTAGGCGGAACCAGATAGTTCCGCTTGTGAGTCCAATTTTTAGGCGGAACCAGATAGTTCCTCTGTAAAAAAGCTTTTCTAGGCCGAAACGGCTGGTTCCGCCTATTTTTTATCGACTCAACAGTCAATAGGTCATAGAGATTTGGGTTTTCTGAGTTCAAAACCCAACTCCATATCACAGTTTGGGGATAGTTCAGAATCTATAGTGAGTTTTTCCATACAAAGCTTAAGTTGAACACTCCAGACCATAAAGAATACAAAAACAACCTTTACAACGTCCAGTTGACTGTATTCAGCCAGTCTTGGCTAGCCGATATGTGACAACCCAACCCCAACCCCAATTGAAGGAGGAGACAACAAAAAATTGTAGATGACCTAACGTCACAGCACAGTAGGTATCCATTCGTTGACCGCTAGCACGTCCAAAAAATTACAGTGCATGCAATCTTGCATCAGCCTCACTATGGAGATCGAGTTTCCCGTTCTTGATTTGATTCCCATATTTTCTCAACAGAGCTGAGAACATTTGAAATATCCACTCCATAGTCACCCTTTGGATTCCCCTATCGATTATTGATGCATCACCAAGCTGTCCTTCCTGGTTCACACCCCAAGCATATATCTTTCATCGCTTCTCAACATCAACATGTGGTTGTGACCAGACGCCCATTGCACAACGGATGAAGGATGTTCGTCTTTGAAGAAATAAATGGGAGTGGGTACTGCTCGACCTATGGAACTACCATCGCCCAATTGGCCAACATCTACACTGTGCTTAACACATCTTTCCTGCAGTGATCATTCTTAAATTGACCTCTCGAAAGAATGGACTCACCAAATCCACGGACTTGAATTCAGGAGCTGTCATGGTAATGTTACTCCCATACAAGCCGAAATCTACCGATGCCTTACATGAGTAAACAACAGAAGATGCAATTCTTCTCCTTCTAATGGAGGATTCAACAGAGATTATAGAGAATATAGTGAGAAAAGGGATCTCAAAAAATGACATGGCTGCCAATTCTGAGTACTTCTCCAGAATGACAAACACCTTGGAGATAGAATCACTGGAGTTGATGAACTTAGTCTCATCGTACGTGTCATACCCTATTCCAGACCTAGTCTCATCGTACGTGTCATACCCGATGCCTTCTATTTGCTGTCAACAACTCCTCAAACTCCGGAATGATTTCTGAACTCAACAAAACTAAATAAACTAACACAAAACATGTCATTTGTTTCTTCCCTGATCGTTGTGGCTCTGCTAGCGACCATATTCGCTCTGACAACCCATGTCAATGCTCACCTGTGCGTGTACGCTCCAAGACAAAGAGGAGCTTTTTTCAACGGCGACATTGCACAAAACGAATGTTTTAGACCTAAAGTGCCAGTATGTGTGGTTGTTTGTGATAACTTATAGGCCTATTTTGTGTGTGAAAAGTGTGGTGTTTGGTTGAACTTAAATTGTTGTTGCTTGTATAGTGTGGTGACAAAGCTTTTGATGGTAACGTTGCATCTGAGATTGATTCTTCCAAGCCATTTAAAATCTCTTTCCAACAAAACTTGAATCATTATTCGATTGGTAACACTGGATACTTGTCTGTTTCCATCTCGAGAAACACTGACCCAACTCAACAATCAGAGTATGTTGTTGTCTTCTACTACTACTTCAGCACCATTTAATCTTAGTCAACTCACGGTGTGGTGATTTTATTTGTTTTCACTTAGCTTTACTCCAATGGCCTTCGTAACAGACTATTACCCTGCTCGTCAATGGGCTCAAACCAATTACACACTTGATGTTACTATTCCAAGAGACTTTGCTCAATGTGATCACTGTGTCATTCAAGTTCGGTATGTGTCTCACAAGCCTGAGGAACCAGCCGCTTTCCATCAATGCTCTGATGTTAGAATTGTCAAATCATTGGGAGAGAGACCTCGTGTAGAACAAGCGTCAAGCAAGAAAACTGTTCCAAGAGATGTCTTAGAGATTAGAAACAACAAGCCTAATGCAAACTCAAACTTGTTTGGACTCTATGAGTCTACTGATGGACAGCTCCAAGCAGTAACCGTTGATCCAGAAACAGCCAACATTGCTCTTCACACTGACTTGTCCAAGTATACAATCAGTGATGGTCGGTTAATTTCATTGACACGTCCATTGAACAAGATAAGAATTTCAAATGGTGTTACAGCTGTTGATACAAGAAATCAAAGAGTTTACTATTTGGCATACTCTGACACTGACTTCCAGTACCCAGACGCTCATCCAGATTTGCTTATCATGATTGAGAGATCTAAACTAGGTGTTGTCAACAGCTTCAAATTGGATAACAAGATTGCTGTGAGTAGTTTGACCTATGTGGATTCGGAGAATGCTCTGTATGCATGGAGTTTGGATTTTAGTAAGAATACATGGCGTTTGGTGAAAATTCAAACAAATGGAGAAGTCGATCCAAAACCTATTGTCTCCATTCCTAAGGACGATATTAACTCCTATGTCGACTTTTTGTATAGCGCATATGATCCAGACCAACATAGAATGATCATGTTGGCTAGACATGAGCATGAAGGAGTTGACATGCCACAAAGATTCTATAGCGTCAATCTGAATGATCCTCAGTCTTATCGTCACGTTCAAATTAACTCGACCAAGGACTATGCATGGAGTGAGGTGTTCTATGATGTCAAGAATCACGAATTGCTTGCATTGAGTCCTGGACATGCTCCCGCTCTACCAATTACTAAGACTTCCCAATGGAGTCTGGTCAAGATTTCTGGCGAAACCGGCGCACAAGAAGTAGTATACTCGATTGACAAACCTTTCTGTCAAATGCTGAATGGAACTATTGCCAATGCAGTTTCAAGTAATGATGAAACGTATTACAAAATTGTTCACGAAGCACAAAACAGACCAGCTATTGTATCTGTATCTACCAGGTCTCCAAGAAACCATGTTTCAAGAGTTAATCCTGGTTTGGAGAGAGTGTACAACTTGGTCAACTTTAACCAATAATTGATGTCAATAAATGTCGTTAGGCGACTTATTTATTGCCGTAAAAGTTTGAATGGGGCTCCCCAACTCTTTAGGACTTAACCACACCACAAAACAATTGCAACACGAAAGAACTACCGGTCTCAGAAAAGGTCAATCATTCTTCAAAGAAAAATACTGACTCTCAATTCAATAGCCAGATATTCTGAATTGTTGAACCTTGCTGAGAATGTCAAGAATAGATGAGATGGGTAATACGACTGGTATTATAGAAGAATCTTTATACTTCAACCTCAACAAAATGTACGTCAGTATCAAAAGTTTATCATCAACAACCGCATAAACTCACATTTGTCGCAGAATCACCAGCTGGGGCGTGTTCTGATGGATCTGATTGGCTGGATGACAGTGATGGCTACTCTATCGAGTTTCGCTTTGATGATTTTGAGATTTGGGAAAATCCAAGAGCTACTTTTCAAGCGACACCCCTGCATTCTTGAAAACGTTGTGCAGGGTGGTTCGAAAGAGTGGAGAACGAGGATGGTTCACTAAGCTGTAGCATCAAAATTGATGATTTGAATAAGTATACTACGTCTGTTAAACCACTATTTACATTGGTTGATACCTGAGAATTGCAAAAAGGATACAACCTTGGGCGGAAAAAATTCAACTATCTCAAACATCAATTAAACCAATTTACAGGGAATTTATTAGCCGAGAATCCAACTGCCAAAATGTTCAACTCAACACTGCCTGTAAGTGCAGTCCAAGTGATAGTTAATGGACCATCCATTGTTTGATTGCCAGTTTTACCAACTTTTCCGTCTAACTGAACCTGAAAATTGGATGTCGTTGTGCTGAGGTAACCATTCTGGACATCTGTTGTTGCACTGGACACACGTTTTTTGCTTGAATTAGTGACGAGCGCGTTGTTGGCAGTAAGGGAAGATAGTGTAACAGAGCCATCACTGGAAGCAATTCTCATTCTCTCAACCATTGAACCAATAGTAGGCCCCAATCTCAACAGATAATCTCCATCATTGAATCAATTCTTCTGGTTAGAGCTGTATTCTTAAGAACAATACTGATATTACCCGCTGGTGCGCTGTACTCAATGCTTCCTGTTGGCGTCACAAACGTTACAATTCCATTCACTGTTTGTGAGTCAGCTGTAGTCATGTCCAATCTCAAACGATCACCACATCCAACCCATCATTCGTCTAGTCCTTCGAACGGTACCTGAACAACTAGTTCTTCAGATTGATTCAGAGCATTGTCCATAGTACATGCAACGAAGTTTTTGATCCTCAATTTGGAATGTGAGGGTATAGGTGCCTTCCCTTGTTGAATTGAACATTGTAAGATACGGATTGTAATGAGATGCAATGATCGATCGGAACACTTCATTCTCCATGTACGAGTATCCATGTCTCACTCTCTCGATAGTAGTGGCTGTCAAGACTATTACATCGGGTTTTGGTTTTCCGTCAATGATCACAATCAGATCCAGATCATAATTCACATTGGGCTTCACAAATTGCTTCTTGGTTCTCACACCGACATACAAACTCGATGGATGAATAATGGACGAAGCAGAGGAATTGATTGCTTGTCTGTTAATGTCTTGAACAGACGCCTCACATGTGATGGTGACTGGTTGCTTTACTTTTCTTGCAGTCTCCTTGAATTCGATGCATTCTTGATGCTGTCCATCAGCATCAGTCCTGCCAGAGAAGCGATGGTTGTTGTTCTGCTCCATGACCATTCTCGCATGAACAGCTGGTATTTGTACCAGAATGGAGTACTGGAATTTGAATTTGCTCCAACTGTGAGGTGTGTACTGTTGGCCTGAGTAATACCGATGCATCATTCAGTCCTCCACCACTGAAATGCGATGCATTCATGGTCTCTGCTGCAGAATCATTGACAACATATGGATGCTACAGAGTACTCAAGATCACTTTCCCAGGTGTTGATAAACCCAAATAAGAACCTCTCAAAATAATTTAAAAGCTGAGTTCTGGCCACTTTGTTTTTTGTGTTCTTTTGTAGTCTCACTCTTCTGTCATTGTTCAGTAGCAATAGGATATCTTATCTGATTGAGGGAAAGATGTAATTGCCTTGGAAGCTCACTGTGGAGGTACCACGGTACGTTGCATGGTTGCTGCAACACTCACTGTTTTGTTCTGTTCAACTAACACAATCATTCAATAAATGTATATCAAAGAACAGATCAGGGATGGGAACCTTTGTGAACAAGTATAGAGGGAGAGGAAACACAGGTTATTCCAAATACTACATGCAGCATCAAAAGGAGCTCCAACCTGGAGCTCAAAAATAGGAGAAGCAGACCTGATGGCAATCAGAAATTGAAGAGTGGTTACCTTCTCTGAGAAGATTACCTTCTATTGCAGTATGGACCTCACAAGATTCAAGGTATCGGTGCTGGATTCGTCCCTGAAGTGATGAAACTTGATTTGGCCGATGAAATCTTCAAGGTCAACAGTCAACAAGCAACCGATACAGCAAGAGAAGTTGTACTCATGGAGGGACTCAAGATTGCTATCAGTTCTGGTGCTGCCATCCTATTGGCTCCAAAGCCTCCACTCCAAATATTTCCCTGTTGCTTGTGCACTCGAAAGCACTCTTACGCACCTCTGAACAGAGAAAACACAGCTCTTCTGTCATGACACCTCCCAGACCATCCCTTTTGTCTCCCATTGTTCAAAAATCGTTCCGCTCTAGTCGCTACACCAATGGTTTCTCTCCTGTAGCGCGCTCCTCCAGTATCCTTAACCTCTGAGCCATCAGTTTCAGCTCTGTTTCGAGGCGCACCTCTCTACGGTAAAGTGATTGCCTCGGCATCCGTATCAGGCATGTGCACCGCTCTTTTCTTTTCAGTGATTGCAGGAGCGGAAGCAGTGTTGTTCACTTCATCCGACGCTGCCAACAATGGTACCTTATCGCTTGTACTCACATGAACAGGATCATTCGTATGCAACTTTTTGCTATTGCTAATGCAGCGACCAGGAATACCCACTACAGTCCTGTTTTCTGGCACATCCTTGACAACGACTGATTCTGCTCCAATCCTTGACCCATTACCCACAAAATAATGCCCAACACCTTGGCTCCTGCACCAATCTTTACAAAATTTCCCAAAGTAGGGTGTCTCTTTCCAAATTCCTTGCCAGTGCCACCCAAAGTGACTCCACGTTACAAGAACTAATTGCCACTCAGAAAAAACACCAATGAAGAGTGGTGGTGCACCATCATTATCATTGTAGGAACTCATCATGCAATGATGGCTTTTCTAACCTGCCACAACTCGTCTCAAGCCTGCCCAAATCTCGCACTCTTGTTTTATTGGGCATGGTGTTGTGATTGGACTTGGGAAGCTTTTTTTTTCTTGATGTTTATGCCGACGTCTGCATGCGCTTGTGAAGAAGAAAAAACGCCAGTCTGCGCAAGCGGGGAGGGAGACGGCGCAATCAATTGTCTGCGACTGCGCGAACCGAAAAAAAAAGCAACAACCGCATACACGCAAACACACAAGGAGATGAGTACAAGTACTTCAACCAATCAACAACAAGAAGCAAGGATGAAAAAGCCAGCAATCCCAGCAAGTATCAGGTTCCATCACAATGGTATCGTTGTTGCCAAAGGAGTATTGGAGTATATTGATAATGTGTACTCGATTGTCACATTGAAAGTAGTCAGTCAGGATTTGACTAATCTTCCAGAATCGTTTAGAGAACTCAAAGCAGGACAACAATTTTCCAAGGCTCATGAAATATTGGAAAAGTTGTATCCAAAGAAGAATAAGAATCCTGTGACTACTTGGGCTGGAAGAGTTTCTGTCAAGGTTGGTGGTCAATGGAAAATGATTGAAAATGGAAACAGAAAGCCAAAGAAAAAGAGTGGTGATGATATTGATCTGAATGAGCCTGCTGTTGTGACAAAGAAGAGGTTCTCAAGAAAGGAACTCGCACTGACTGCATTTAATGAGAAATCAAAAGAAGATTTTAGTGACTTGCTTCGAAAGGACACTCAAACAAATAACAACCTGTCAAAGAATGTTTCTCGTGATGAGAATAGTGATGAAGGTGACAGTGACAGTGAAGAAAGATTTGCAATTGGTCCTTCTTCTTCATCTGGTGATCATGACGGCACAACAGCACCGCCATCAACCATTCCAATTCCCACTGGCATTAGGTTTCTCAAGGATCGTACCATGGTTGCAGAAGGTGAACTCCTTTTTGTTGACAGTCAATACTCTGTTGTGCTCCTGAGCAATGTGGTTGACCGCAAAGACATTGCCCCACAAGTTAAGAAGTTGAAAGGAGTCACTTTATCAAGAATTGGTCTGTTTTTGGATCTTGTCTATCCCAAGAAGGGCAAAGCTTCGAATCGTTGGGCAGGAAAAGTTGAAATCAAGATTGATGACAAGTGGGAGATGCTCAAGTACAAAGATCCTGGTCAGACGACAGAGTGTCTCACAAGAGAGTACTTGATAAGTCATTGTGTGAATACAGGCAAAAGAGAGCAATTCAATCATCTTAAACTGGACAGTATTTCGAAGAAGCGAAATCGTCAAGATAATGAAGATGACGATGGCAATGAATCTGATAACACAGATAAGAGTTACGTGGAACCAACACCAAAGAAAAGTAGAATTGGAGAGGCATCTGATTCGCCCTCCACAGTAGAAACAAGAGCTACAAGAAACAATGCAACAACACCAGAATCCAAGCCACAATCATCCACCTCTTCTATCACAAATGCCCTTGACGAACAAGCTCGTTCTATGATGTCCGTAATTGATAATCAAATTGCAGAAGAAACTGAGAAAATGGAAGAAGCAAAAGTTGAATACCATAAATTGCGAGATAATGTTAATGCACTGAAGAGGAAAAGAGAAGCCTTAGATCAGTTCTATCAAACAAAGTGAGCACTGGAACTGATCTCGAGTAAAGAGCAATAAACTGTGTACATTAACTCATTCTTGGTGTGGCTTATTGTGAGCTGAGAGGGAAATTAGTTCACGTTTTGTTTTGTCTGGAACTCAGTCTTTGTTTGTGGACCCTCAACCACCAGATCAGAGAAGCAGTCAACTCGATTCATGGAGCAGTTTACAAGTTCGCAGATACGAAAGCAGTTCATTGCCTCGTCGTTAAGTACCTGTCTACAAGACGGCATCAAAAACAACAGTGAAAACGAGTTCTATTTATAATGTTACTGAAGCTCTTCACATTTGTTGGGCCATGTTTAAGGCGGTTCTTTAAGTGAATGATCTCAGTGTCCTTTTCCGACAGTCCACCATTATGCGGCTTGTTTTTGGTTGATAGATTTGATAGAGACATCTACTTTTCTTTTCTTTCGTGGTGGTTTCTGATCGTCCTCAGAGTCATTCCCATGCTCCTCAGATTCACCCGATTCACTCTCGTAGTCCTCAGAGAAACTTTCCTGGATACATTTGTCATCCTCATCACTAGTGTCACTACGAGTCAAGTTTGGACTCCCAAGTCTCACCCTATGTACAAGTGTATCTCTTTTGACGCCATCTTCTTTTTCAATCATCTTCCATTTCTCACCATCGCGAAACCAAACTCTTTTTACCAATTTGTTTGCTTCATGCAATTTCCTCAAAACCTCATGACCCTTTTTTCCTTGGCCTATTCTCTCACAAAGACCATCATGTGATTGAAACTCGAAAGCAAGTGGAAGAAGGAGTGGCTCCAACTTGGCTTGGAGATCATTATAGCGAGAACTCATGAAAGTAATAATGGATACTAAGGTTTAAGTGGTGTTGCTTTTCTAAGAGAACGCCTAAAAATATGCCAGAATCCCAGCAGAAAACGAATTTTGGTCAACTGGCGCTTTTTACAAGTGTGATGCTAAAAAAAGACCAATCACACCTTCAACGACAGAATGCATCACCGCGAGTCACCTTTTGCGCACCCTGCATCACGTGCGGTCTGGACATGCTGGACAAATTTGCTTAGTACTGGTACGCTTATCAACGAGCCGCAAGACTTGCCGGCCCGCTGTCATCTCGAGAAACTACATTTCGATGGTAGTGCTATGGTGTCGCCGGCGTGCCTTGAGTCTTCGGCTCCTCCGTGCCATTGTTCCATGGAGCTCACTCTGAAACTGGGAGCCTGTTTTGGGAAGGGATTTGATGAAATTATGGACATGTTGGAACTCACTGGGGTTGCAGACTGCCACTTGTAATAGAAGAGGTAGTTTTGAAACAAAGGACCGATGATTTTATTCTGGTATGATTGAGTGCAATGATGATGTTTATTATTCGCATGCTGTTTCAACAGAGAAAGTCGCCCATTTAGGTCCTCTTCTTTGGCGTCTTGCAGTTTTTTCAATCAACGACCCCAATTCAAGTGTTTCACTCAAAGCGTCTATCTGGTCTGAAGCTCGCTGTTTGAACATCATGGCTTTTGCACGGGAAGCCAAGAAAGAACGAATATTTTGCTGCAATTTAGCCCCTTCTTTGTCTGTTCTCAACCCAGATGAAGCCACATTGGTTCTTCTTTTCTTTGATGGACCTTCGACACTGGAGTCCGAGTGGCTGCGCTTGGTTCTTTTAGCTTGTTGATTCTGTCTTTGCACAGAGCCCAGTGCCTTGGAATTGTCCTTAGTAAGACGCTTCAAGAAGGACTTGACCTCAATGCTCTTATCACCATTTTTAACAAGTTTAGAAAAGTCTCTAGTTGTTTCTAATCCTGGACTTCCCATCTTTCTCAATCGTCCACTTCGATCTAGAATAGAGAACCTACCTTTCCATGATGATCCTGAGTTTGGTGACACCTTGGCAATCAAGTCCTGAAGTGTGATGAGTGTTTCTGTTTGAAAATCAATACCTGAAACAAGTCCACTCAACAAGATAATTGGTGCAAGCTTGGTAGTCTTCTCCATGTACACCAATGTTGCATCAACATCTTTACCATTAATATGGAGCTTGATGTTTGCTGGAAGGGGAATTTTGGTTTGCTGATTACTCATACTTGGTGTGATTGATTGGTTAGTTGTGGTTTGGTTTGCCCAAAGAAATTATGAGTGGGGAAGGACTACTTAAGGCCACTGCCGGGTCACTTGGGTTCCATTGTAAAGAAAAAAGTGGCAAGGGGAGAAATCGTGTGCCATCATCGAAAGCATCACACATCCAACGCGGTAAAATTGCATACGAATCTAGAATTGCACTCGCATCACGGCGCTGTCCCGTCGTTGCAAAAACCGCGGTCGACTGCACTTACGCATCGTCACAGCGCAGAACGGCCAGGATGTCCCAAGCAGATATCTGCGTCATATGACTACGACAGCTAGTTATCTCGTACACGCCGATATCCGCACCATTTGTGAGCATGCTGGGCAGTGAGCATTTATTGTGCGATCACACCACCATCCAACTGACCATCAGATACTCAGCTGGATGACAATCAGAACAGAAGGTTTTATTAACAACTCTCTTTTTTCACTCAAAAGATAGAAGTATTTGACATTGTCCTTACAGAAATTCATCACATTACTATCCTATTAAATTGCTTGTTACCTACAACGAAAGAATGCCACGAGAAGCAACCTAATGAAATTTTAATGAGAAAAGTACTCAAAACGCCATGTCTTTTGTCATGATGGAACTGCAATGTTTCGATTGAAACTTGATTGGAGTGAAGGTAGCTCTATAGGACCACTGACAGTTGCGCATTTGATGAGATTGACATTGTACAAAAGGTTTTATTGTGTTACTCTTCATGAATTTCTTGAACCATATCTTTAAAGCGCTTCTTTAAGTGAGTGATCTCATTAATTAACAAACTGATCCTCTTCTCTTGTCGACTGATCTTCTTCTCTTGTTGTTGGACGACCTGATTGATTTGACTCAAGTCATTGATCACACGTAGGAAGGAGACAGCTATTCTCCTTTTCTTTCGTGGTGGTTCTTGATCGTCCTCAGACTCACTCTCATGTTCCACAGATTCGTTCTCGTCGTCCTCCGAGGAGTAACTTTCATCATTTGTATCCTGGATACAGTTGTTATCTTCATCACTTGAGTCATTCACAATGTCACTACGAGTCAAGTTTGTTCTAGGGTCCAAAAGCCCAAGTCTCACCCTCTGGACAAGTACCTCTCTTGTGAAGCCTTCTTTTTCGATCAGCTTCCATTCCTCACCATCGCGGATCCACACTCGATCGGCCCACTTGTTAACTCCCTTATGCAAGTGGCTCAAAACCTCATTGACCTTGGCCTTGCGTTCACCCATTCTCTTACGAAGACTTGATCCTAACTCTACCTTGAAAGTGTTGCTCCTCTTGCACAACTCGATCAATTGGCAAAGGTGGCCAGGAGTACCCTGCTCAGTAAACTTGATAGCAAGCGGAAGAAGGAGTGGCCCCTTTGCTTGGAGATCATTAGAACTAGTACTAGTCATTACAGAAAAGATGGTTGGTATGATTTAAGTTTGTTGTTTTTCTCTTCAGAGAAAGTTGGTACCACCTTTAAATAGTGGTTTGAGGTGACCCAAATCTTGTTGTAAGAAAAACAGTGGCCAATGGGAGAAATTGTGGCTCCATCAAAAGCATCACACATCATGCTAAAAAAATACGAACATTCAACGAACAGCGAGTCACCGCAGATGTGCATTGCGCAACCTACGCATCGTGTGCGTTCTGCACATGCTTAACGCTGGTGTTGGTCAGCATCTACAGGACTTGCCGACTTGTATCATCTGGATGGTCGTGTTATGGTGTCGCCGCGGTGCCAAGATGTCAATCCGCGGTTTTCAAAGGCACATTCTGCAACCAGTGAGTGTGCCGTTGAAAACCGCGGTGTGCGCCGCGCAACCGCGCAGAAAATGGCAAGCCAATATCCTTTCATTGGTTTAACATTGATCAAGGTTGGTGTCAACATTATTTATCTATCACTCCATGCGTGTCAATTAGTGTTCTTGTTGATGCCCTGGTTCGAAATATTCTACAGTCAACTGTATGGGTCGGTTGTGACCAATTCAGGTTCTGACACAAGGAAAGAAATCTGGTCGAGCTAGTTACAGGCAAGATACAGACACCAGAGTATCCAGCATAGGCCGAACTTTGAGACTGACCAAGAATGAGTTAATGTACACAGTTTATTGCTCTTTACTCGAGATCAGTTCCAGTTCTCACTTTGTTTGATAGAACTGATCTAAGGCTTCTCTTTTCCTCTTCAGTACATTAACATTATCTCGCAATTTATGGTATTTAACTTTTGCTTCTTCCATTTTCTCAGTTTCTTCTGCAATTTGATTATCAATTACGGACATCATAGAACGAGCTTGTTCGTCAAGGGCATTTGTGATAGAAGAGGTGGATGATTGTGGCTTGGATTCTGGTGTTGTTGGGCTATTTCTTGTTGCTCTTCTTTCAGTAGTCGAGGGCGAATCAGATGCCTCCGTAACTTTGCTTTTCTTTGATGTTGGTTCCAAATAGCTCTGATCCAGATCGGAATCGTCAGAATCATCTTCAATATGCTTTTTAGTTTCATGTTGACGTGCTGGCTTCTTTGAAGAGTTGATAGATAGCAGGTGCCTGTACTGGCGTTTTTGGTTCTTGTTCTTACAATGAAGTACCAAATAATCTTTGGTCAAATTGGTTCTCTCCCCAGTAGGATCATTGTACTTGAACAACTCCCATTCTGCACCCAACTTTATTGAAACTCTTCCTGCCCAATGATTAGTAGCTTTGGTCAATCTAGGATAAAGTAAATCAAGTAATTGACCAATTTTTGGAATAGTCACTCCTTTCATATCCTTGATTTCTTTGGGAATATCTTTACGATCTGCCACACTCTTGATGTTCACAACAGACATTTTACTATCAAGAAATAGTAATTCACCACTGGCAACAACCTTATTATCCCTATGAAATCTGATATCACAGGGAATTGAGATGGATGGTGGAAGTGGTTTTGGTAGAGGAGCTTGGGACATGGTCTAGATGTGTGCTTTTTTTTTGTTGTGTGCTTTCTTTTGTTGCTTTCCTTTTTTTTGGCGAGCCGACACTTTTTTCCAGTGCGTCCAGACGCTCTGGGCAAGTCCACTCAATGTTGTACACTTGATCATCAAAGCCGAAGTAGTTCTCCCATGACTCGCAAAGTCGTGTCCTTATTTGATAAGTGCAAAATTGATGAATCAACCCTAGTTTAGAAGTAACTTGTGGTGGTTAGAGGTAAGGAGTGAACAACCGCCTAAATGTTGCTTTTTCCTCCTCTAACTTTTTCATTTCTTCTTGCAATTGAATGATCGCATCCCGTTTTCGTTTGATTTCATCATCAATCTGAATCAGTTTATCAAGCACTAACCTTATGTGATCAGCAAGTGGGTCAGCGTCACTCAATGACCGTGATACTGGTGTTTGGAGCGATGATTCTTGTTCAGATGATTCTATCGTTGTTGAGTTGGTTCTTTCTGTAGTCGAGGGTGAATGCGGAGTCTCTGTAAGTCTGCTTTTCTTTGATGTTGGTTTAATAAAAGTAGTATTGTCAGAGTCATTCTCATCGTCATCATCATCATCATCATCTTCACGATTTCGCTTCTTTGGAAGGATATCCATTGTAAGATGATTGAATTGCTCTCTTTTGTTCCTATTCACACAATGACTTATCAAGTACTCTCTTGTGAGACACTCTGTCGTTTGACTAGGGTCTTTGTACTTGAAAATCTCCCACTTGCCACGAACCATGATTTCAACTCTTCCTGCCCAACGATTCGAAGCTTTGCCCTTCTTGGGATAGAGAAGATCCAAAAAGAGGCCAATTCTTGAAAAAGTGACTCCTTTCAACTTCTTGACTTGTGGAACAATGTCTTTGCGGTCAACCACATTGTCTAGATGCACAACAGAGTATTGACTGTCAACAAAAAGGAGTTCACCTTGTGCAACCATGCTGCGATCCTTGAGAAATCTAATGCCAGTGGGAATTGGAATGGTTGAGGGTAGTCTTGGGTTTACTGGATCATCAGATACATCTTCAGTGATTTCCACAGGACAAGTTGAAGAAGCGCCAGTCGTGTTGCTTTCTTCAATGTCACTATCGCTATTCTCATCAGATACCCGAGATACATTCTTTGAGTTGCTAGAATCGCTCCGAAACATGTGATAAAACTCTTCTCTTTTTCTCTTATTGACTGCATGCTCTGCAAGTTCCTTTCTTGAGAACCTTCTCTTTTTCGCAACAGACTCATTCAGATCAACACCATTCTTCGATGGCTTATCTCTGTTTCCATTTTCAATCAATTTCCATTCTTCACCAACTTTAACCGATACTCTCGCAACCCAAGTCGTCACAGGATTCTTGTTCGTCTTTGGGTACAACTTTTCCAAAATTTCATGCACCTTTGAAAATTGTTGTCCTGCTTTGAGTTCCCGAAATGGCACAGGAAGATCGTTCAATTCAGCCTTTATCGTTTTGAGTGTCACCACAGAATAAATCTTGTCAATGTACTCTAATATCCCCTTGGCAACGACCCGACCATTGTGATGAAACCTGATTCCTGTTGGAATCACTGGTTGTACAACAGTCGCAGTGGTCGTAGTTTCTTGATTGCCTTCGTTGCACTGCTGACTCATCGTTGTTCTTTTCGTTTTTTTTGTTGAACAAGTCGTTTTTATTCCGCGCCTGAACAAGTCATCATTGCTTGGCGGTTCGTCAAGGGTCGAGGCACATCAGAACATCAAATCGCCTCGCATGGAATCTTGTGTTTTCGTGGAGAATGCTCGTTGTGTAAAGGGTGCGAGTACTGTGGTCATGCCTGTGACTCAAGCTCTACATAGATCATTTTCGTTGGCTCTGCTTTGAAGAGAACAATCATGCCAGTCTATTTATTTTGTATTGGGGAAAGCCAAATTGTGAGATCGATAAAGGATCCATGTTTCTCGGATAGTAGTAGCTTCCTTTCATTATCCTTTTTGATCAAACGAACCCCATGAACCTAGTTCGATCTTCCGCCAGTCTTGTAGGTGTAGATGATAACCGTTTCTTTGCAGTTAATCGATGCCCGGCTCCCAGTGACCTCATCCTTGGTTCATTATCGTTCTTCTTAAAATTCCACAAGGTTCGCCCGGAGACCAAGACTCACATGTTCTTTTTCGCATCGCCATCTGGGGTGTCCGTGGAGAGGCTCGCCAGTTCTCGCTCAGCAACGAGAGCGGGGACTTGTGAACGTCGGGCAATGTGTCTGACTCATCTACAACTGGCGCAACTTCTCCTCCAAAAAACCATAGTAGAATCAACGACGAAAACGAGAGGAAGAGTGAAAACACAGCAAAGTCATCTAAACACAATAATACAACAAGTGAACGAGGCGAAATGTCAACAAATTTGGATCTTATTGTATGGCCAAAGTTATGAAAATGATGGTGAGTGTAAACAATTTTTTTGGTTAAGATGAAACCAGTTTGAAGGAATTAACGCTCGGTCAACCATTGTTTTCGCAATTCATATTGCATCCATGCGTGATTCTTACCTTTGGTCATGTGTGGAGCGAAGCAGCATTTCATGATGAAAAAGCTCTAAGGAAAGCTTCTCAAGAGAACAATGGATCTTTGCTCGCCTGATACATTTTGTTCTTCAACATTAGTCGCCGGCGATCGGTAGCTGCACTATCTACACTATCAAGGATGAACGAGTTATGCCAATACGAACACACATACTTGCCAACTCGGCCATAAAGAAATGCCATCCAGTCATTTACCCTCCGGCAGGATGGATCAAAAGAAAAAGCTACCGCAACTTCTTTCAGTGCCCGATGATGGTCGCTACACAACACATGAATCTTTGCTCTGACACAGTAGGGTCGTGTATAAGTGGAGTCAAGGCGAATTGATTCTGATATATCGTTCCAAATGGACAGATTTGTCGAAATTGTCGAAATTAATCCCAATTCGTTGATACTGTCCAACCTACTCAACGCACGATTACAATAAGCACCTGAATGTTGGGAATCAATCGAAATGGCAATATTCAGGTCGTCGACTGCATCCATGAAGCGTTTATGGCGATAATAGAGCATAGCTCGACATGTGTGGACAAATGCAACCAACTTGCTACTGCTCATTCCCAAATGTTCGAGCTGCGCCAATATATCGGTCAGTAACGAGACCTCTTGTTGGTGGACATCACTGAGAATGTGACTTCCCAACTTTAGCAAGATGTGATGGACTTGGCAACAACTGCTCTTTGTTCTCTCTTGTGCATTCTTGAACTCAGTGAGAATCACCTCCTTTTCTTCATTGGGTAACTTGGTCATTGGATCGAGTTTTCTGAGATTGAGATTGTGCAAGTGAGTGTCCGGTTTGAGGATAGAGCAGAGATCAATCCAAAAAGAAAACCCAGGATTGTCCTTATGGATGATTGGATCGTTCATTTGGTGTGGTATGAATTGTTAGTTTTGCAGCTTTTAGGTCGAAGAAACGAGTCCGGAGCTCTTTGTTCCAAGACGGAACAAAATGCACCGACATGAAAACAAAACCCCGCAAGTTCTTTTTATCATGGACAACGAAGATTCATCTGGCTTCATTGTATCCAGTGAAACAGTACACATAGTGTGTTTCAGGCATCACAACAAAATATCTAAAGCCTCCTTGGAATCCAGTGCAAAAACCATGTTCCACGAACACTTTAACATTTTTTGGAGCAGGCGCAAATTGTATCAGATCATCCATGCCATTGATTAGATTGGCTTCTGCAAATTCAACCAGTAATTGTTTTGGAGTGTAGGCGTCTGTTCTGGCCAGATGAGAATTAGCTCTATTCAATTTTAGTTGTGTTGTGCGAGCGTCTGCTTCCTTTTCAAATGTGACCAACATATGTTTACCACTAAATGGTGACACTCTCTCCCAGATTGGTTCCACTGCATTCACAGTGCCATATTGCTCACATAATTCTCTTACTTGAGTTGTACTTGCCTCATTAATGAGTTTACGAACATACAGTACTGACTTGCTATCTGCTTGAGTATTTGGCTTAACTGCTTGATTCTCTAGTTGCATATTTGCTTTCTTGTATATTTGCTGGAACAATTGATACAAATTATCCAACAATACATAATGATCTTTTGTCTCTTCTGCTGATCTGCATTGAATGTCCCATACATCCAATACAAAGTCTTTCCAAGTACTTTCGACAACACGCCTATGTCTCCATTCAAATCTTCCAATCTTATCAACATGTTGATCATAGGTAATAACCAATGGCAATCTGACATCGGTCTTATCAAATACTTCACATTTCTTTGGATATGGATGAACCAGCAATGTTTGAGTTGTCACAAGTGTCTGCAACAATTTGTCAATATCCTGATTATACAAATCAAAGAACCTAAAGGATTGAACGTGCATTCCAGAACCAAAAGAATAAGTAATAAAGTAGTCCTGTATGTACCAAGTTTCATCACGAAACGTCTTTCGTGCAAACTGTTTCAAACTATCCACACTCCATTTTTGTGTGTCAGTGAAAATATCATCATTGGTTTTGTCTCGGCGAGATTGCTTTTGCTTGTGCTTTGTCATTCTTTGTGTTTGTTGTTTGTTTCTGTTTTTTTGACTTTTATTGGAAACACAAGTTCCTGAAAAGAGTTCGCTTTCTTCCGCCTCGTCGTCTCATCTCAAGATGATTCAAGTTCATGCAGTAGACAAAAACAGAAAAAACGAAACCTTTATTGATCATCTTGAAACCCTTCCCTTATCCTCATTATAACGCTTCTATCGCTCGAATCAGCTTCGTTTTCATCATTTCAACTGAATCACACTTTGGCATATCGATACAATAGAAGCATAAGTGTGCTACGGGTAAACTATCTTCATTCTCTGATGGATCATAGAATCTGAATGTAATGCAATCTCTTCTGTATGGTGTGGTATCATTGGAATTCCACAATGCTTCATTAGATCCTCCATTGAACATTCCAGCTTGACCTGTTGCAAAAAATAACAGCAATTGCAATTGTTCATTGTTCAATGATTGCAGTACATGAATCAAATTGGAACAATCATTGGCATCGCCTCTACAATCAATACAATTCTCCAACAAAAACTCCTTGTCAACAAATTGTTGTTCTGCAATTAGTATCGCTAAATCTCTTTCATTCATCTCGTCAAGATATGGCTGTAACTCAACAAGACTTCTAAAACCCTTTCTAACAGCCTTCATATTCCTCATTCGATCACCAAAAAGTTTCTTTTGTATTCTCTTCTTGATGAATTCCTTCTTGTTGGACTTGTCAACAATTCTGTTGTCATTCGCATCAATTACGGTAAAATTAAGACATAAACTATCAAAGTCATTCACGGCCATTATGTGCCTCATAGTTCTTCCAAACTCTGAATCAATCATATCGACATCTCTCATGAATATCATGGAGTTTTCGAAATCACATTCCTTCTCATCACTACAGAGTAAGTATCTCATAAAATATGGAGCGAGACACAATGGTATAGTCTTTTGATCCAATATTATCTTGATCAATGCTTTTCCCATTGCTTCGAACTTCTCTTCATTTACCATTTGCTTGGTTTGATCTTCACTATCGTCACACATAGGAATGAACAAGTTACCATTGTCCACTTTCTCGAGCAAGGTTCCTGCTACCTCATTGAATAGCGTTGAGTAGAGTGATGTCGTTAGGGTACTAGAACCAATTGCCTCTTCACTGTCAAAACTCACAATTAACTTCTTAACTATTTCGTCGTTCGTCATCGAATAGAAAGTATCGAGTAATTGCTCCATCAAATGATTGGTCTCGCTCAATCTCACGACATGTGTGCTCTGATCTGCCGTGAGAATCTTATTTGATATGCGTTGCTTCATTCGACTCAGTCTCCCCTCTGTGTTAGTTGTAGCTGCTTTTTGCTTTTCAATTGTGCTGTTCAAGAACGCATGATTCAAAACATCCGAAATCTCAAAACGCTCATCAACTTCCTCCTTTAGCATACAAACTAACAATTCATATAGTGAAGTAACAGCTTGAAGATTCTCATTCCATTGTTGGATGTTCAATGAGGATGAAACTTCGTTCAGATCAGTTGCGATGTGGGCTGTGATCTCTCTTGGGAATGATAGTAATTCCAGTATGATAATGCCCAAAGACCAAACATCAGCTTTTGTACTTGGTTGTTCGTTATGTAGAGTACGCTCAGGACTGGTGTATTTCATGGCTCCTGCGCGAAGGGTTGATTTACATACAACATTTTTGTTGTTGATCAATTCTAAATCACAAATGATTGGAATACATGTCTCGTCATGGGCATTCTGTTTCATCAAGATACTCTCTGGTGTTAAATCACCATGAATCACACCCTTGTTATGCAAATATTGGATGCCTTGGGCAACAAGACGAATCATACTTTGTATTTCAACTCCTGTTTTTTCTTTACCATTTTTCATCCAGTCTCTCATACTTCTACCTTCAACAAATGGAGCTTCAACATAGGCAACATCACCTTCATAAAAAATAGTATTGATTGGAAGGATTAAGGGATGCCTCAACTTCTGAATTGCTGCTTCTCTTTCAAATGAACAGTGTTGACCATCGTGTAAAAATTTCGTTAACACCACTAACTCTCCTTTGATATTTTCATACAATTTCACTGGGCCATGTCTTCCATCAGCATCTCTAACGTATGTGAAATCTTTAATTCGTCTATCAGTTGATTGATATTTTGGTAGTAACATCTTGATTTCACCATAGTGTGCGTGTTTGGACAAGTTCTTTTCTAAATCTCGCTTCTCTTTCTCATTCTGGTCAATCTCTCGTTTCTTGTCCTCTTTTTCTCTGGTTAGTTCAGAGATTCGATCATCATTACTTTCTGATTCATCCTCATCAGAATCTGCAAGTAGCCGTGCAATCTCCAAATCAATTTTTATAGAATCGACTAAAAGTTGGTTCTTCTGTTTGTTATTACTTGCGAATTGTTCAATCAAGTGTTGGGCTTCGTCTGAATTTTTGTCAAAGACTTGCATTTGTTGCTTCAAGCCATTACATGAATCTTGCAATACACGAACACTCTCGATTTCCTCTTTGGCATCCTTCATAATTCTGCTTTTCTTTTCTATCAGTTCGCCAGTGTGTAATCGATTAAGCTCATTTTCACTTTGACTCAAACAATCCAAATAAGAGCGCGATTTTTCAATAAGAACAGACAGGGAGGAGTGAAATTCTTCCCTTTGCCTCATTAATTCATCGAACTGCTTATTCCTCTCAGTGTTTTTAGTTTCAGTTGATGCTAAATCACCAGATCTTAGTTGACATGACAAGTTCTCTATTTTTCGACCTCGCATTTCTATTGAATCATCTAACTTTGTTAATAAGTCTTTCAAATTGTTTGTCCTTGCTCGAATGAGCTCCTTTCTCTCCCTCATCGTAACTTCTTTGATCTGAATCCTGTCGTTCAACTCCAAGTGCTTCTTTCTGCCTTCTTCAATCTCATTCATCAATCGATGTTCGTCTCTATCATTTAGTACAGGCCTGGCACCCACAAATTCCTCGAGATTGAGCAAGTACTTAAAAGTATCAAACTTGTTATTCTGAATCCAATCAGTTTCTTTTTGTATTATATGTCTCAATTCCTTTGGCACCTGTCTTATTTGAAGCTTTAGATTTTCAATTTCAGATTCTGCTCTTTGCTGTCCAGCCGCATGATCTCTCTGCCAATCTATCAAGTTTTGACGATGAACATCGTGTATGGCCTGAATCTTGCTCTCCTGCATCTTGTGGTAGATGTATACGCAGTTGTCCTCCAGCATCTCTAGCACCTCGGGATAGATAGAGAGCTCGTCCTTAAGGAAAATGTTAGAATTGAAAATAGCACGGTGACGAAGAGGAATAAATACTTACTAAAACTTGATCGACGAGAGAACCATATAAAATTAACAACTCAACAATTCTCCTGTGTCCAAATTGTAGCGCGAAATACAAAGCGGTGCAACCCTAATTCAATGTGTCAAATGAGAATCAACAATAATTCACCCAATAAGCAACGACTTACATTCTATTAGATAGGAAATGTGTCAAAAATCGAACAATCGAACAAAAATGAATAACATATTCAATACTCACTATTGTTTTGGCATTCACATCAGCACCACTCTGCAATAAAAATTCGACTATATCTGCATGACCATTCTGCGAAGCAAAATGTAAAGCAGTCCACTCCTAATTCGATGGGTCAACAAGTGTAAAAACAAAAGCGATACACTAACCTATTTACAACTTACATCCTATCATATCGAAATGTTAACAATTGAACAACTGGACAATACTGAAGGAGCAAAAAAATTCAATACTAACATTTGGTTTGGCATTAACATCAGCGCCATGCTGCAACAATAACTTAAAAATAGCTGTGTGGCCATACCCTGCTGCGAAATGCAGAGCAGTGCAACCCTAATAGAATGCGTCAAAAAGTGCCAAATGATAACAATTCATCAACCAATAAAAACTTACTGCCTATTACATAAATGTGTCAAACAATCGAACAAGAGTGAATCAGCAAATATATTCAATACTAACTTTAGTTTTGGCATTCACAACAGAGTTACTCTGTAGTAACAACTCAACAATAGTTAAATGTCCACTCTCCACTGCAAAATGCAGAGCAGTGCAATCCTAAATTATCAATTGGTTAATCAGTGCAAAATCAACAAAAATTCATCAAACAATCAACTTACATTCTATTCCATAGAAAGTGTCAATTTAATATAAAGTCGACAGTCCTCAAATCCAACTACTTACATTCTATTATACCACAAATGTGTCAAAACAATGAACAAGAGCAAAATGAAAACGACTTCTATACTTACTGTTGTTTTAGCATTCACATCAGCACCACTCTGCAGCAGCAACTCAACAATAGATGTATGACCATCCTTTGCTGCAAAATGCAAAGCATGGCAATCCTAATTCGATGTGTTACCAATACATTAAACCAACCACAATACAGCAAGCAATCAACGACATACATTCTATATTATATCACAAACGTGTCAAACAATAGAACAAGAGCACTACAGAATATTTTCAATACTCACTGTTGCTTTAGCATTCACATCGGCGCCACCGTGCAATAGCAGCTCAACAATAGCTGCATGGCCATTCTCTGACGCGAAATGCAGCGAATTTTTTCCCTAATCAAAGCAAAATGTTACCACATGGCTCTTTTGTGATTAGATGTTCAAATGTGTGACATACACCCAAACGTTCATTGTTTATATCAACTGTCTTTGCTCGCAGAATTCTAGACACTTCAGACACATTGCCATCAGCAGAGGCATCCACCAAACGAACCATTTTTTTCTCTGTTGGCATCTGAAGGGTACACAATCGTTAGTTAGATCTTGGATAACGTCCCAAGGAATGGCTGGGCAACAAAAATGGACCCATGTGGTACCAATTAAGTACTGAAGTCGGTTCCAGGAAATATCAATTCACGCGATATGTTATTTTGGCAATTATTTGTGACCTAAAATTCTCTCGTCAGTTTTTATTTCTTTTCTCTGGGAGTTGTGCGGCTTTTTGGGGATGTTCGTTCTCTGTTGCTTGCCGCACTTGATTGATTCTTGACGACTAGCCCTTGTTCGCCTTCAGCTTTCCTCGCCTTCAGATAGTGGTATGGCCCGCTAATTTTGTTAACCCAACCGGGTTCTTCCCTTTGTGCAGCACCGGGTTAACGAGGCGAGTTTTGGAAGACGGTTCTTGTTTGTGTCCATTCTTTGTCTGGGCTCCTTGGACGTGGTGAACAACTTGCAACTCTCTAATACACTCTTTCTTGGTTCAATCAACTACGCCCGCAGCCCTTCCCCGGAACGGGGACAAAAACGGGGACAAATGCCTAAAATTCATTGAATACAATGAGCATTGATGGTGTAGAGGCAGCATCTCAGCCTTCCAAGCTGAGGACCCGGGTTCGATTCCCGGTCAATGCATTTTGTGAATACAACTGCCTTCGAGAAGTGGGACAGCGCACTTTTGGACAGAAGAAAAAACCGCAACCATGCCATCAAACAACTCCAATCACACTCACCTTTTCGTTTTGCCAATTGGCTTTTTTTATTGTTGATAGGAATGACTTGTTCAACAAGGATGCTTAGCTACTGGGAATGTAAGTCACAAGAGTAAGTTTGCAAGTTCACGTTTTGTAATGGAAAATATCTCCTATAATAATTTACACTGCTACTGTTCTTCTTCTTAGACTCACAGAGGCCCTATGGGAATGGTGATTACCTAAAACACCTAGATGGATGTTACACACAGCGATTGTTCGTGTCCAAACAAGCTACAAGTAAAAACTGTTCACGTTTGATGACTGGGAGCCAAAGTGAAAGAAACCAGAGAACAAGGACTGATCAAAAGGCAAATCATAATCATCGTTGGAAGTTGACCGCCTTGATGACGAACCATTCGAGTTATTGGTAGTCTCTTGATCCCGGAGAATGGCAATCTTTTTAAGAGTGGCCATCAGAGACCTGTCACTCTCATCTGTTGTGCGCCACAAGTCCTCCAAATATGACTGCCGCATCTTTTGCTTCTGCTCCTCACTGATTCGAGGGAGAGAAGAAACAAAGAGTGGTTGTGATGATGGCTGAATTCCATCAGCAGGATACTGAACTGGAAGGGAGATGGTTGGAAAATCGGTTCTAGAGTTGTTGGAGCTTGATGGATAACTATGTACAGAAGAGGGAGTGGATGTTGGACTTTGGTTGTTGAGTGGATGTTGGGAAGGATAGTGAGGTACATTGGCAGGGGAGTGATAAGTGGCAGTGGATGGCACCTGAGGTGACATGATTCCATCGACAGAGTGAAGAGCAACCGTAGTTTCAGCTGAATCAGTGGTATGACTCGTGATTGTTGGCAACTCTGCTGACTTTGTTCTCTTTTGTCTCTTTTTTGGTTGAGATGATTCTGTGCTGCTGGCTGCTTCTCTCTTCATCAACTGGTGCTCTTCCTCATCATCGACATTGTCATCACCTTCTTCCTCCTCACTTTGATCATCTGCCTTGTACTCTGCATCTTCATCATCATCATCATCTTCCTCCTCCTCTTCTGTTTCATCATACTCCTCATCCTCGCTGTCATACTCTTCTTCATCATCAGAATATGTGGATCGTTTGCGCTTGTTGGACTTGTTCTTTTGGGAAGTACTTGCCTTGGGTGACTTTTTTCTCGAGGTGCTGGAAGTGGCAATCTCGGACTTGGTGGAACATGATCGAGATGACTTGCTCTTTTGCTTCTTATGCTTATTGGACGAAGAAGACAGTGAAGAGCTAGGAGTGTCTTCTTGATGTGAGTCACCATCCATGTTGAGACTCACCTCAACAGACACATCAGGATCCATCTTTCTTCTCTTTGGACAAGAAGGAAGCAAAACCTTGTATGTTTGATGACCACCTTCAATCGCTTCATCCTTGCTCTTCTCAATCACTCTTCTCAAGGTGGAATTCCAGTGATTTTTAATGGCATTGGCAGGTCGGCCAGGCAAAAGCTTTGCAATTTGTGCCCATTGATTCCCATTCTTCTCATGGTACTCTATAATGATTCGGTCCTCCTCAGGTGTCCACCAATCCTTCTTCACGGATGGGTCCAAATGATTGTACCATCTCTCTCTACATTGCTTGCCAATTCTACCTGGGAGTTGCTGAGAAATGAGTGACCATCTCTTGGGGCCATACAACTCAACAAGGTCTCTCAGCTTTTGGTCTTCTGCATCACTCCAGGCTCCCTTGACATGAGATGGGTCAGTCCTTCTGGAACCACTGGACCGAGAAGTCTTCTTTTTAGTGCTCTTCTTCTTTTTCTTGGAGCTGTTTGTGTTTGTTGTAGAGGAAGCGATTACTGTAAGTGCTCCCTCTTCGTCGTCCTCAGGACAGTCCATGTAATCATCATCCGAATCTTCAGAGACTGGAGAGGATAACAGTGTATCATTTTTTTCTTCGGCTGCGAGCTTCTTCGCACCGGATATTGTCTCTGACAACAGGTTGTTCATAGTCGTTAACAGGGGGAGGGACGTATGGAAATAAGGATTTTAAAATGGGGGAAAGGTATGTGACAAGGAAACGAGTATCCTTTAAGTTGGTAAGAACGCTATGCTGGATAGTATGTACAACGGTTGGACTTCAAATAAAAAGTACGCTATGGGGATATGATGGTGTGTGTTTGTTTTTTTTCAACGAAACGGACGGACAAAAAAAGCATCCTGGTTGACTTTGCCTTACAAAACGAAACACGGATTTTGTGTTGTGACAGCGGATTTTGAGTCGTTGAATGTTCACTACGATAGAACAAGGACAAGAATAGAACAGTCCACATTGGATCCTTCGATTCCAAAGTGGTCGCAGCGGTTGGAGTTTTTACTGGAGAGTGACTTGGATGGTAGGTCAGGTATGCATTCGATGGTTGTTCAAAACACTGTTTGACAACCATCGCGATGAGAGACATGAACAACTACCATTCTCAGAATGAGCTAGAGCCATTACACAATGAAAAAAAAATGATAATGAGGTGAGAGAAAGTGTTGATGATTGGTAGTTGAGATCATCAAAGCTGTCTAGAACGAGCAACAGATTGATTGTGGAATCAAATGCACTCACACAAATCGGTGCGTGCAGTTGAGTAGTTTTATCGTGTTGATGTAGGAAGAACTATCAAACACACACAAAAATGAAAAGCAACATCTCCCAATGGATCCTTTGAGAATGGATAAAAGCTAAATACTTGTTGGATATTTAGCAACCAGTGAAATGTTACTTGTGAAAAACTGGGTCACGATGATGATGGTTTACCTGTGTGAAAAAAAAATGATGTCGTTGTGATGATGATGAATGCTTGTCGTCAGCCATTGGAGCCAACTACACAAAACATTACATCAACAATGCAAAAAAAACGAAGACTTGAACCAAAGCCTTACCTTATCCCAATAAACAACAACTCAACCAATGCTTTTTTGACCAACCGTCGTTTTTGATGTCACCAACTACCAAGTAGCTTGACAAGTCATTCACTTGAGTCAATCGTTGATGAATGACAATGTGAGATGGGTCTTGCAAGCGATTGGCGGTTGATGACTCAACGTCTGAAAAAAAAGCCTTGGTGAGTTGTTGGTTGGAGCAAGTGTGTTCGTTTTTTTGATGATGAGGAAGCGCTTCGTCAGCAAGAGAATCTAAAAAAAATGCGTGTGGAGGAAAAAAATTCCGTCCACCATTTTTCCACATCCCGAATAGCCTCACCTTTACAGAGATCTACAACAAGTCTTGGAGTGCATGCTCGTTGTTCTACTCCACACACAAAGGAACATTAAAAAAAATGCAAGATCTTTTGTACAGTTGTTTCAACCGTCACATCGCTGCCGTAGTTGGTCGTTGCCTCGGAGTTCCATAGTCGGAACAAAAAGTTCAACCAATGAATTGAATTGTGCATCAAACACAACTTGAACAACAAGGCAAACAAACACAAAAACAATCATGTCACTCGCAGATGAATTCTTGGCCGATTTCGAGAGTAGTACCGGAGGAGATGAACTGATCCATACCAACACCACCTCTCCCACTCTCCACAACACACCATCTCCTTCTTCAACCATTGTTCAAGACAAATTCAACAACAACAACAACACTAACAACAGTAATAATGATAGTACTAATATTAATGATACCAATTTTTCAACTCTATTCGATCCAAACCATCCATCACAACAACAACTACAAAATCACTTGCACCAAATTCATCAATTCATCCCTCCATCATCATCATCTTCACCAATATCATCCTCTCTATCATCTTCATTATCATCATCATCACATCTACCTGACCAATCCATGGAACAATCAATAAAAGAACAAAATGTTCACACACACATTGTTCACAGTAATCAATGGATCATTCGAATCAATGATGAAATTCAAGACTTGTTCCAAACGATTCGTTCTCTCTACAGTTGTAAATTTCCCGAATTGGAAAGTCATGTTTTGAATGCATTGGATTATGCACGTGTGGTTTTGCGTATTGGACATGAAACGGATCTATCAACAATTGATATGAGTGATATTTTACCTAGTTCTGTCGTCATGATTATTCGTGTGACTTCTTCGACGAGTTCATTTCGACAGAGTGATTCCGATCAAGTCAAAAAATTGGTGGATCGAGTCATGAGAGCATGTCAACAAGTACTAAAGTTGGATGAGATGAGAAGAGTCATTTTGAGTTTTGTCAGTTCTTGCATGAGCTTTTTGGCACCGAATTTGAGTGCAATTGTGGGAACGGAGATTGCTGCACAGTTGGTGGGTGTCGCTGGTGGATTAACAGCACTGTCAAAGATTCCGTCTGCTGATTTACAATTGTTGGGCAAGGAAAAGAGAAATCAGTTCTTGGGAACGATGACTGCAACGACAAACGGACAAGCAGATTTAAAGTATGTTGGCTGTATTGCAGAGTGTGATTTGTTGCATGATACGCCGCCTCATTTGAGGAAAAAAGTTGGTCGAATGATTGGTTCCAAGTGTGCACTTGCTGCGAGAGTTGATCTCTGTCGGTCGTCGCCCGATGGGTCGACCGGTAAGGATTTTAGACATCAGATTGAATCGGCCATACTCAAACTACAGGAACCATCACAAGGCAAGCAAATCAAACCACTGCCTGCACCCGATTCAAAGAAGAAGAAGACTAGAGGAGGAAAGAAAACCAAGAGAATGAAGGAGATGACTAAATTATCTGAGATTCAAAAGAAGAAGAATCGATTGGCATTCGGAACAAATGCAGAGGAAGAAGGCGATCAACAGTATGGATCGAGCAGCGGAATGGGTTTGTTGGGTGTTGAAGGATCGGGAACACTGAGAATGAATGCACTGACAAAGAAGACTCTGAGAGGTGCAAACGTTGCTGGCAGCAAAACTCCTGGTTTAAGTGCATCTAGTACCATGTCATCCGGAACAGCAACACAACTTCGAACAGGTTTAGCATCCAGCTTGGCTTTCACTCCAGTTCAAGGCATCGAACTTGAAAATCCTCTCAATGCACAGAAGAGAAATCTCTCCCAACCAGAACCTAAGAAGCGGTACTTCTCCACAATGTCCTTCTTCAAGGAACCGCAGTTACCTGCACCAAAGAAGCAGAAACAAGAGCTAAAGTAAAAGTTCTCGTGTCAATGTCAATATTCAATTCATCTGTTTCAATCGATATTGGTTTATTTCAATAGTCGTCAATCTCTTCCTCAATCTCCTCTTCTTGCTGAACTTCATCTTGATCATAGCCCCATTCAACCATTGGCATACTAGCTGCAGCGCAAATATCTTGCACAGTTAATTGCTCCAAGTAGTAATGTAGCTCGATTTCTTCGTTGAGCATCTTTCGAATAGTCTTGTACGCATCAGTGGCATTCTTCTTTCTTGTCCAGTTCCATTCAACCAATAAAGCATATATATCCCCTACACGAATAGCGTTCTGGATATTCGGTTCTCCGAGCAAATCTTCACATAGAGTTACAATCTCGCTTGTGGTACCCTTTGTATCATTGGAGTTTGACAGTGAGCGAGCAAGAATGAACTTTTCGACCAAGAATATCCTTGTTTGCAACTGGGATACCCTTTCTGCCAGTTCTGACATGATGGAAGCAGAGGAGTTGTTTGCTTGACCTTGCTTTTGTTCTTTCATTAAATACTTTAAAGAGTCTTTGAGAGCATCCAAGGCCTTCTCATAATTTCTAAATTCATCAATTTCCATCTGAGAACACACTTCATAAAAATTGCTCAGATTAAGCCAAGCTTTAGCCTTGGTATAGAATGATATAATTTGTTTGAGAATATCTGAGTCCTTCTGCCAGTCCAAATTTTGCATGTAGTTGGCCGCCAGAATGTACAATTCCCGCTGGCGAGACACATTAGCAAAGAAAGCAATCCTTTCTGTGTCACCAGATTTGATTAACACTCTCATGGCTTTCACCTTATCTCCTGCCTGAACATACTTCTTTGTTGATGTTTTGAAATTTCCTTGCTGTGCAGCTAGTTTGGCTATCTTCTTCAGAATTGCTATTCTTCTCTTCTTGTATTCCAAACTCGACTTTTCCTCAGGCTTTGGTGGAGTTAGACTCTCTGCAAGCTCTTCTGTCAGTTGAACATTCCTAGTAGCACATAACTCTAATGCTTTTACGTATTGTCTTGCTTTTGTGAACATATTGACTGCTCGCTCATATTTGCCATGTTGCACAAAGAAGTCACCACATCTCTCCAACACTTGTGCATCGGCAGGATTGTCCATCTTGATGACTCCTTCACTAGATTCGTTCGAAAGTTCATCAGCAATATCTGACAGAACATCAAACAACTGACCTCTGAAGCATAAGTCGATGGCGAGCGAAACTCGACCTCCTTTTTGATACAACATCACTGCTTTATCCATCATCCCTCTTTCCTCGAAATACTGTGCAGCATCGATCATAACCTTTGATGTTGATTGAAGGGCAAGATTCATAACTTCCAATGGTAAATCTTGATCCTTCGCCAGTCTGATGGCATGATGGAATGCATCAGCTTGTTTATAGAACTTGATAGCGTAATCATACCTTCTACTAATCTCCAATTGGCGAGCCAAGTGATATGCCGCAGATTTATCTCCGGAGCGTTTCACGATATCTGCTGCTTTCTTCAGATTTCCGCTGAAGCAATAAAGACGAACCTGTGAGAGAACATCATTCGATCTCGTGTAGTATTGGATAGCTTCTTCAAAATTCGAATTTCCTTCACAATACTGGGCCCACCAATTTACGAGTTGTGTAGTATCATCCTTACTATTGGTAAGGAATGTGTTCATAGGTATTGGTTTGTGATATGTTCCATTTTCCATATCTTCATCGTCTTGTTGAACCTTATTTGCGATATACCTCTCCAATTCAGTCAATTGATTTGAGTCAAACAACATACGTGGTACTTCGTAGGCATGGTTGTTCGATATTTCATAATGCTCTATAGCACCTTTAAAGTCTCCCATACTCTCCAAATAACGTGCATACTGATAATGAGTAGCTTTTAGATGAATTCGATCGTGTATTGCCACAACTTGTAGAGCCTTATCCCATTGTCCCACAGACTGATACATCTTATTCAACAAATCGTATCTTTTACACGAGATGTATAACTGCTCTGCTTGAGGAAGCAATCCGAGATGAATAGCCAGTGTAGCAATCTGTGCTTCGATCTCGGGTTCAGATTCTTTGGCCTCCCTGAGAGCACGAGCAGCTGTTGCATCAAGCATATTTCCTAAACAAATTTCAGCAACATCCATCTTCTTCGTCTTTACACACATTTGAGCCATGTTGCTCCATACGTTAGTATCTTTGATCGTTTTCACAGATTTGTAAGCTTCCTCCATGTTATCAATGGTTAGATAGTAGCTGAAAAGTAAAAGCGCATCACGGGTCTTGTTGTCACGGATATTGATTCCTTCAAAATCTCGAAGTGCTCGTCGTTCAATCAAAGCACCTGAACTAACGGATGCGCTTGGAGATGATGGAGTGACAGGAGAGTTACTATTTGGAGTCCCATCAGTCTTTTTTGATACAATTACACGCCTCTCAGCATTCGCACTCTTAACCTCCTTTTGGTCTCTCACAGAGAAGTATAAAGAAGGAACTGCTATTCCAACTAAGCCATTAAAATTGCGGTCTAACGGAAACGAATCCTGTAACAAGATACCATTATCTGGCGTAGCAAACAAAGTACTCGTTGAAATAATTCCAGTCGGTAGGTATTCCCCTTGCACGGTAGCACTATCTGACTCTCCGAAACTCTTTGCTTCAACCGCGAACAATTTAGGCTCTATTTGGTCCCAAAAAACGGCTGTGGGATACTTCATACTCTTAGCAAAGTCATATATATCAATCTTATCCTGTTCTAGATCGTAGATATGCAGTTCTGTGTTTGGCTCCTGGATACCATAGTTTTGTATAATTCTGCTCAAAATGGCAATCTTCGTGCCATTGCAGTTCACTCTCACGGATGAAATTACACGTACGGGTGATGGAATTCCTGTACCTGATATCACATCAGAGAATATTCGTTTTTCTGCACTCACTTGTTTAGCCTCTCTACCTGACGCCTGAAACAGTTTAACTCGGTTGTATTTGGTTGCCACAGCAATATAATCACTTTGAATATCGATATGGGTTGGAAGTCCTTCAGTCTCGGAGAATGGAATCGTCTGTTTCTTTGTTCCCGATAAATTAAATATCTCAATTCTTGAGCCATTTCCAATGAATACTCCTTCTTCGTGCAAAGCCATACATTGAGAGGACTGTTCTATCGAAGATTTAACTCGTATAATCCCTTCTCTCATTTCGTACAACTCAATGGATCTTCCACTTGAAATTGCTAGATAGTTGTCTGTGACGTCCAGATGTCGAATCTTTATCCTACATTTCACATGTTTTGGTATGAACTCGTTCTGTTTGTTCTCAATCTCAGATGAATCTTTTGCCATCTGATGATCGACAATACTTACAGAGTCGACCGAATTTTGAACTACAATCAACTTTCCTCTCATCTTTTTCTTCAGAATACATTCATGTAATATACAAACATAATCCTCAAAACAGACGGCTAATAACTCTTCTCCAGGACCCCAACTAATGCTGGATACAGGTGAGTCAATCGTGTATTCAGCATACACCTCCCATTCTTCAGATCCTCTTTCATCTGGTCTATCAGCTGCAGTGACTTGATGAGAGGACGCATTTCCTACAAATTGCCAGAAGAAGAAGGAACCAGAAAGAGTTCCAGCGGCCAATACTCTCTTTGTCGAGTTGAATGAAAAATACGACAACGGTTCGTTGATCTTATGATTCGATAGGATACAGTGCTCGTCCGTCTCCAAGTTCCATACCCTAACATGCCTTTCATTCGATATTGTAGCAATTAAATTCTTTCCTACCCACAGCACTTGAATCGTTGGTTTCTTTGAGGACGAATGAGACTCATCAGAAGAAGGACTCTTGCTACTCAAGTTGATTTTTGTTCGAGATCGCTGTGTGATTCTTAGATCCAAAGAAACGTCCAGTATCACAAGCACCGATTCTAGTGTAATACCAACCAAAGCTGATCTTCTCTCATGAAAGAGAAGAGAAGCAACTGGAGCTCTCAAATCGATAGCTGTTTGCTTATAATCATCTAACAACAACATCAGCGAGCATTCAATGAGATATTAGTACGCAAAATAAGACTATTAGCAATACATTGAGCCAACATACCAGAATCATCTGCCATGTACAACTTTCCATCATCTCCCGTGAAGAAAAACACCCAACTGTCTACCTCTCTCGCACTGCGATCAACATCGTTTGGGTTTTGATTACTATTCAAAGAAAATTCTGTCTTCTTAAATGTAATCTGATCGTTGGTCAATTGAGTAACTCGTTTGTTAGTAATATGGAAGGCAATGGGAACGATTTTTCCTCTACTGTTCAACTCCCATATACCAAACACACCGCTTGAATCTGCAGTCATCATCCGCCTCCCATCAGGAGTCCACTTCATGGCGGTTATAGCATTTCCCAAATGTGAAACATCGCTATTGCCCTGTGAAACTTGCTTATGAGAATGATCTGCATCATTATACACATGAATTTCTCCATCCTTCCATCCTGTGCACAATATTCGCTCAATAGGATGCCACGTGACAGTGGTACTAGCACATGAACGAGACAAATTCACCTCATCCAATCGATCGCCCTCTTCGTTGTAGCATGAAACAACACCGTTGGTTGTGGATACCGCATACAGTGGGTAATCATTGTGCCAGGAAGCTGATATAGTCCTTGATTTGAAAGTACTCTTTGCTTGATAGCTTTCAAAAGTTACTCCACTACCTACGCTTGAATTCATCTTCCTTTATCACCCTCTCTGGACAAATATTTTTGCGATTCGCTCAATTTTCTGTAGTTCGCACTAAAGAGCGGGAGATGCTGTCGCAGCACAAGAGTGCGAAAGATGTCTTCAAAACAACAAGGACCTTGAACTAGTTTACCTTTACATGTTTTGTTTGATGAATAGAGCCATCTTTTCGTGAGTTTCTCTCTTTGTTATGAGCTTCATACTGGTCTCAGAACTCCACAAGTGAGCACCAATCCGTTTCGAGTACTCCTCTGCTATACGGAACTTTTCCAACGAAGGGAACTTGTCATAATGCACAGCAGGGAATAGCTTGAATCTCTTTCTCTCCATTTCCCAGAGTCGAACCTGATGCGCTACGACATCGGGCAGCACAGGCTTCTTACGCCTCATATGAGGATGAGCGTAAATTGTCAAATAGGATAATATTTGTTCAGCAGTAATACCATGAATCAACGCTTCTCTCACACTCTCACGAGTAATCAAACCGACAACCATGTTTGGTAGTCTGTACTCTGGAACAATGAACAAGCACAAGAGTGAGATTTGTAGAGGTGAATTCGTGTAGGCATACACTCTAAAATTCGTTTCTACAATAATGTGACCACCAATCGAAACACCTTCTTTTGCAACGGAACCTGAAGAACTTCCTGATCCGTCCATTGATGAAACATCGGACGATCCAGCACTCGTCAATCCAATCGACAATGGCGTAGGATAGAACCACTTTGATTTCTGTTTTCTCTGATAAATCAATCCCAAGTCAGCCAAATCAACAAGCATCACTCTCTGTGTCTTTGTCAACGGTTTCACAGGATATCCCTTACCGCACTGCATAAAACTCAACTCAAACATGAACTGCAAAATTTCAATTCTCGACATTTGTCTCTTCTCAGCCGTATCGATATATTGCTTCAACAGTTTCCACACTTGAGTCTTCGTGTCCAACAACAAGAATTGAAAACCTTCTGTTGTGATGCGACTCCTGGTCGATGATTCATCCAATCCACCACCACCACCACTGCCACCTCCACCACTACTTGAATCATCTTCTCTTCCTCTCACTAAATGTGACCATTCCAACAATTGTCTTATACCTGCAGAGAACCGATTATTGTAACCATCGACTGATGGTGAATGCATAAATTGAAGAACACTCTCCCATTGACCACGTGCAAAATTTTCAACATCGGCCGAATTTGGTGGTCGCTTATCAGGCTTGATCACATATGGTTGTTTTTGTTGTAATTGTTGTTGTTGATCAACAGACGAATCAAAAGTCGTACTCTGTTGTTGAGTATTTTTGAGTGCAATGTGCTCAGGTGATCCAGCAATGACATACAATTGTTTTTTTTGTTCGAACGGGTCATTGACCAAGCTCTTGAGATACGTGTCTTGAAAAATGGGATTCAACGTTGCTGTTCCGTGCTTTATGCCAATCAAGTGAAATTTGTTGAGTGTGGTGAGAACTTCCTTGACATGTTGATGATTGTTTTGTTTGGTTACACTGAGTCGTTTCATGGGTACGGCACCACTGGATAAAACAATTTGGTGAATGAATTGTCTACCGAGTTGTGGCAAATAACGAAAGAGTGCAATGCATGTGTAACTGTGTGTGTACAGTTGATTGAGAGTGTCTGGAGGTAGGTTGACAAGGTAGGAAAATATGTTGTCTTCTTCTTCACGTGATGATGATGACGATGTGCTTGTTGTGGTCGTTGTTGTCGTTGTCGTTGATGATGACATTTTGTGAAGTTTTTTTTTATTTGTTGGAGAAAAGTTTTTTGATCGCAGCTCCAGTTTTTAGTTGAATTGAGAAAGCGCGATGCTTGGCGATGCATTTTACACATGATATTTTATAAAATTGATTATTTATTTACCTTTACTCTTGTTGTTTCTTTTCTTCTGTTGCCAATAGACCAATAAAGTATCCCTTGAGCAAATCTCTGACATAGGGTGGATGATCCTTGAAAGCTACACTCGCATCTGTTCCTACGTGATCCAAAATGATATCACCACCAGGATGCTCACCCACATAGGAAGTCACATCATACACACTTCCATCAATCACAATCCATGCATCAGTCTCAGTCTTGTGTTCAGCAACTTGACTCAACGTGTACTGTTCTCTCCAGAGCTTGACCTTTGCTTCACAAGCAATTTTTTTCTTGTTTGAATTGACAAAATCTTCGTCGACACCCTCATTGAACACGTAACCAACAAAATATTCGTTGATCATGGGGTAGACATGAGGCTTGTGTTGCTTACCAAAAAAGGCAGCAGTCGCATTTCTTCCATTGCTATTGTTCAATAGAGCATCGAGACCTCCTGGGTGTTGATTGACGAACCGTGTCACATCAAACACTCTCTCATCTACAATCAACCACAAATCATCACTCTTGTTATGTTTCTTAATTTCTTCCGTGCTCAAATATTTCATTCGTTGATTTTCTGGAACGGCGCCAATCAAATAATCTTCAATTTCGAAAAAGGTGCGCTCAGGATGTTGAATTCCGTAGAATCCCTTGGTGGCGTCACCTCCAGCGTGCTTGGCAATGGATTTTTCACCTCCTGGATGATTAGGAACGAATTTACTGAGGTCATATACCTTGTTGTCAATCACGACCCACAAGTCATCAGTTGTGTAATGCTCAGACACTTCTTCTCTTGTAATGAGACGTGTTTTTGTCACATTGGCAAATTTGTTGTCAGATGAGCTGTCATTGTCTTCATCATCATCGTCCGATTTGTTGGCCATGTATAGATAAATGATGACACCAATGGCACCAAAGACTAGTCCTAGGACAACTGGCGAAGTTGAGGTGAGTAGATGCAGAATGAGCGACATTTTCTCCTTGTTTGTTTGGTGTTTGCTTTTTGTTTTGTTTGGTGTTGTTTTTTGGAGTTTTTTGGTTGCGACAGATGCCGCGTGTGTGAAATGTGCAGGACATGCCGACCCTGTTTGAAAGCATTTTGATGACCAATTTTGTGATCTCAGAAACGATGCGGGTGACAGTTAATGAGTGGAGGAGCTGAATACACAAGACACAAAGAACAATGAAAGAGTACCACATTACAAAGAACAAATACTTGTTGTTTTACACGAATCATGCGTATCGCTTACTTCATGGTTGGGAAATGAGTACCAAAGGTTTGTGCACCTTGTTCGTCATACTTCCAGTTGGATGTGACAGTCTTGAGCTTGGTGTAGAAGTAGTGACCCATCTTACCATAGAAGTTCAAGTCACCTCTGATGGAGGCTCTGGATCCGGTGAAGGAGAAGAATGGCAATGGAACTGGAATTGGTACGTTGATACCGACTTGACCAACATCAATCTCTTGTTGGAACTTTCTGGCAGCTGCACCACTTCTGGTGAAGATGGCAGTACCGTTACCGTAAATGTTGTTGTTGATCAATTGGATTGCGCTCTCCAAAGATTCTTCTTCCATGACCAACAAGACAGGGCCAAAGACTTCTTCCTTGTAGATTTGCATGTGTGGCTTGACACCAGCAACAATGGTTGGTCCAATAAAGTTACCCTTTTCGAAACCTGGAACAACGTGCTTTCTACCGTCGAGAACAATTCTTGCACCCTCCTTTTCAGCAGAGTCAATCAAGTTCAAGATTCTAGTTCTGGCTTGAGGAGAGATGACTGGACCAACATCAGCCTCTGGGTGAGTACCAACGTTGACCTTGAGCTTGGAAGCACGTTCAACCAAATCGTTCAACCACGCGCTAGAGTCACCAATAACGACAGCAGTGGTCAAAGCCATACATCTTTGACCAGCAGCACCGAAACCAGCACCAGACAAGGCAGCAAGAGTGTCCTCTCTTGGGGCATCAGGCATAATGACAGCGTGATTCTTGGCACCCAAATTGGCTTGAACTCTCTTTCCGTTGGCAGTACCTCTGGCGAAAATGTACTCACCAGCATTGTTTCCACCAACAAAGGAGATGGCCTTAATCTCTGGTGCATCACACATAAAGTTGACAGTGTCGTGAGCTCCGTGAATCACATTGACAACACCAGCTGGAATACCAGCTTCGAGAGCCAATTGAGAAACCATGACACCAGCAGTTGGGTCCAACTCGGATGGCTTAATAAGCATGGTGTTACCTGCAGCAATGGCCATTGGGTACATCCACAATGGAATCATAGCAGGAAAGTTGAATGGGCAGATACCAGCAGTGACACCCAAAGGTTCTCTAAAAGAGTAAATGTCCATATTCTTGGCAACATTCTGTTGAGTCTCACCCATTTGGATAGTAGTAGTGGAGCAAGAGTGCTCAACCACTTCGAGACCACGGAAAACATCACCTTCAGCATCCTTCAATGTCTTACCTTGTTCCTCAGTAATGTTCTCTGCAATTTTTTGCATGTCTCTCACAATCAATTGTTGGAGGTTGAACAAGAGACGAACACGCTTGGAAACAGAAACGTCCTTCCACTTGGAGAATGCCTCTTGAGATGACTCGACAGCCTCTCTCATTTCTTCTTGAGTACACTCTGGAACTTGAGCAATGACTTCGTTGGTGGCTGGGTTGGTCACATCGATCCACTTGGTAGTGGTGGATTGTCTGACTTCACCATTGATGATCATTGGGACTTTTCTCTAAAGATTTACATATGAGGAGTGTGTGTGTGAGAGTGTGTGAGCATGATTGAAAGCTTTCATTGGTATTTTTTTTTGACATGTGCCTTTGCAGTGGTCGAAAACCACCAGGGCAAAGACTTGGAAAAAAAACGTCCATTGCGTTTGAAAAGAAAAAAAAAACTTACAATTTCCTTTTGGCTGATAGCATTGGTGGAGAATTGACGAGAAGCAGTGGTTGAGGTAACCTTCTTCAAGACTTGTCTGCTGGATTGGTTCAACATGATATGTGCTGGTGGTAAAATTGTGTGTTGTTTTTTTGTGGAATTTTTTCACAAAGGGGAAGAGGACAACGCGTTTGTTGTGATCGTTCATCTCATCAGAACATTGGGGCAAACTGATTGGATCAGTTGTGGAAGGATGACACACTACCCGGAGAAATATTGTTTTTACGAAGGATCATGGAGGAGATTGAACGTGAAATATAATTCTTATGTCCGTCACACAGAAAAATTTTCAAGCTTCAATTGGGTGTCTCCTTCAGTCATGACTTTTGAGTTTCTGATGTGCTGGTGCTCACCAAGGTGTTCTTCCTATTTCTCATTCAAGGACCCAAAAATATTACGATGTTAACTCAACCCGAGTTTAATTCTATTATTAACTAAAAATCAGAATGGTCAAATGATGGAAGTGAATGCTTTAGAGATGGATGAGAGGTTTTTCGAACCAGGGTATTGTCATCTCAATTCTATTGTAAGATCTCCATCGAATGGCAGTTGAAAATTTTCAGGGGGTGAGATGTGAGGGAGTTTGTAGGGTAAAAAACAAAGAAAGAAGGAAAATGAAAAAGCGTGGTTTAGAAAGTACTGATACAGATGAGATCAACGAGAAAGAAATCAAGTGAAAGAGAAGCAGTGAAAGTGATGAGTATGTGATGGATGTATTGATTGACATTTGTTCTACACTGTGCAAGGATACATGGTCGAAAATTGTTGAGTTTTGTGACACTCCAGAATGGTTGAAATTGAGCTACACCTGCAAAGGAATCAACCAATTCAAATTCAATCAATCACTGATGTTCAATAAGAAGAGAACACTTATTTCGAGCTTGGATAAAACAGAGGCATTATTTCATTTGAAGGGTATTCGCAAAATCAGGTGGTATGATAGTGGGCGAAGCAAGACTTTCATCATAGGAGTGATGGTCTACTGTCAGTTCCATTCGATAAATTATTTTGGGCTGACATCCTCAATGAGGAAGAAGATGAATATCCTTGTTTAGTCAGTGTTTCAATTGATAATGTGTATGGTCAGACAATGGATCACAATAAATGGCTTGACACAATCCGAAGGAACAATGTGGCAAGTGACATGCTTGAATACAACGTTGTTACATACAGCGGAGAAATGCATAATCCCGTGGAGAAATTATGACCGTTACAGAAAATTTCATGGCAACAAAAAAGTGTCCTTTTTCTGAACCTTGGAAATGACAACCGAAACAACATACGTAAAACACCCAGAACGACAATATGGAAGACACTGTTCTAGCAGAGGAAACACCACCCACAATCGTGTATGAATTTGCGCACTGGGAAGGCAGCAAAGAAAATATTAAACCTTTGAAACGAGGCAGAAATCCAGCTGAATTAAAGCGTGCATTTGCTCCCTTGCAACCATTGCAAACCAATCAGACAACGACTACAGAAACGATCTCAAATGATGACACTACTTGCTGCAGCAACAACAACAAAACAACAAATTTGAATGTGTTGAGTGACCCAACCATCATTTGCTTTTCCAATCATAACACAAAAGTGAAGAATTCAATTGAAAGAGCGGAATGGGAACTAAAAATTGCTGCTGTCACCTCACACATGTCAACACCAAACAATGTGTACGAGTTGGGGTCAGAACAAGATCCATTGACCACATGGATTGATTATCTCACTTGGATTGAAGACAATTATCCAACACTTGATTCATCGAGTCAATTTGGAGAGACTTTGCATCGTTGTACGCGATTGTTTGTTTCTGATGCTCGATACAAGAATCACAGAAGATATGTTTTGTTGTGGTTGAGATATGCCGATACTTGCAAAGATCCATTGGACGTCTTCACTTTTATGCACACGAATCAGATTGGATTGGACGTGGCTGAATTTTATATTTCATGGGCAACCGCTCTGGAGGATCACAGAGATTTTAGAGCCGCAGATTCCGTGTTGGAGCAAGGTTATCATCGAAAGGCAGAGCCATTTAAGAAGATGGAGTTGAGCCATGAGTCATTCAAGCATCGATTCATGGAAAATATCATGAAGGAGTCAATGAGTGATATGTCTATTCATGGAGACAATAGTAGCCCTGCCCAGTCCACGAGAAATACTGGATCCAATGTGTTTGGTGGTGGTATGAGTGCTGCTAGTTTTGGTGGTGGATTCTCTGAGAATCAATTTAGTCGTGTTGCATTCAATCCAATCTCTCAACGAGAGGCAAACAGTGGCATGCGACCAACTGCCATGCAGACGCCCACTCATCTCTCTCCCATTCGAATGAATGTTCGTACCAATGGTAACACAACACTTGTTGGTTCTGCTTCGAGATCGACCCCATCCTCAATAACTGGATTCACCAGGCCACGTACTGCTATATCCAGTGGTATTGTGAACAGAAGACCTGCATCTTCTGTGAACACACTGGGAGGCATTCGTAAAAAGACTCTCACGAACAATGCTGGAAGCAACTTTCAAGTGTTTGATGAGAGCAATGGCAGTTCGACACCTGCATCCAAGAAGCGTAAGTTGCTACCATCATGCATGAATATTCCCGCAGCCTCCACCAATTCCAGCTTGAATCAATTTTCACGAATATTGCCATTTGACTTGCCACAGCAACCAACTGCTTCACCATCCAGCAGTTCAACTGCTGCTACCAGTTCGTTTCCCTCATGGAATTATTTGCCTTCTGAAAAGGAGAGTCAAAAGGAGAATCATGACTTGCCAACTCAATGGACCAACTATCGTGTTATACAACAGGACTTGGGATCAACGGATCAACCAGCTTCGTTTGCTCTATCTCATGTGAAGAAACCTGAGGAGGAATCATGTACATTTACAGTGTTTGAAGATGAACCATAACTTTTCCAACATGAGAGCAAAAGACCAATTCAATCTGAACATGAAGTTGTTCAGTCCCACTCACCCCACCTTGCAATACAACTCTTTCAAAATTTGAATCAAGATGTTTCCATTCTCATATTTTATTGTTAATTTATTCCTTCTTGACTTCGGAGGCAGATTGTCTCTGGGCTCTAGCGTCCATCTTTTTACGAACACCAATCATGGTCTTCAAAGCAACAGAGGAGAGAACCTTCTCTGGCAAGAGACCCAACACAGCAATCATGGCTCTGTGAGCAAAGTATGGACTGAAAGAGGAGGACAACAATGGTGCATCAACAGAGTTCAATGCATCACTGGCCAACTTTTGACCATCGCAAACAGTGAGGGAAGTCTTACGGATTTGAGTCATGTTACTACGAACATACATTGGCAACAAACTGAGAACACGAATGCCCTTGGATGCATACTCTGCAGTCAAAGCTTGAGACCATGAATCAACAAAGCTCTTGGTTGCACTGTAGACTGCATTCATACCAACAGGAAACTTGGCAGTGTAGGAGCTCAAGTTCAACACGACACCTCCCTTGTTCTCCACCATTCTTGGCATCACAGCCTTTGTGACATAGAGTGGAGCATTAATGTTGACAGAGACAAGACTATCAAAATCAGACTCTTCTTGATCCAAGAAATAAAATGGCTTGTTGTCCTTGTTGTTGACACCGACATTATTGACCAAAACAGTCACCTTCTTGTTAGCAACAGCATCTCTAATCTTCTTGGCATAGTCTACTGGATTCTCATTGGCAAAATCAACGACAAGTGTCTCTACAGTAGCACCAGTGCTGGCGTACTTTGTGGTGACAGACTTGGAGAGGTCATCAAGCTTTGATTGACTTCTGGAGATGGCAAGAACGTTGACACCTCTCTTGATCAACTCGTAGGTGAATCCTTCACCGATACCTGCTGTGGCACCAGTCACAACAGCCCAGCTTTGCTTGTTGAGGAATTTCTTGACAGAGGACGACTTGTAAATAAAGGATTGGAAGACAAAGAGACCAATTCTGTACACGAGGAACAAAACGGTGGCAACACCAACTAAGCTCAGGATATTCATTTTTGTGTGATTTCAGGAGGAGATTTTGTTTGCTTTTGTTTAATGACGGGACGGAATTTTTTTGGTGTGTGAAATTCTTTGCTCTTTTTCTAAGAATTTTTTTTTTTAATACAACCATTGCAGTTGCTCTTTTTATTGTCTTTCGTTTGCATTAGCCAGCGCTCGAAGAGCGTTGGCCCTGGTTATCTGTACATTATTGTAGAGCCTCATTGCTTCTGTTTCTCCTTGGTTGACGTGAACAGTTGATGGAGGGTCGTGATACACCTCCGCTTCACACTGTTCACGAATGTTTTTGCTTTTTTTGCGGCTATTGACTTCTTCATCCCGTTGAGCACCAATCCTTCTGGCATCATTCCTTGAAGGTATTCTTTGCTAGTTTTCCTTATTGGTCTTCGCGACAACTTGCCTTCCATCAGTCGCAAGTTGTCAAACCATATGTCTATGTAACTCTGTCGTGCCACTCCTAACTCCACTAACTCGTCTCCTACTGTCATTGCAGAGGGACATCGAATCAGACAGTGAAGGACACTTTCAGCTTCAATCTGACACCACACACACTTTTTGGGCTTCCCAGATGTGTTGTAAAGGTAATGTACCACTTCTTCTGTGTGCAATGTGCCACTTCGGACCTGTGCTTGGAACCATTCCAGCTTTCGGTCGATTTTTCTAAGAAAATTGTATATAAATTCACATTGTAGAGAATTCTATATATAGAGGTCGTTTAGCTCAGTCGGTAGAGCGTTGGTCTAATAAGCCATTGGTCGCAGGTTCGATCCCTGCAACGACCACACCTTTTCACATTTTTGACGGATTCCCTTCGCCTATCGAATCTAAAACGAAAGGTGCGCATTTGACCCAAAAGAGGGTAAGAAAGCTTTGCGTAACCATTGTTGACTCTCCGGCAACTATTTTTTGTTTGGAATATTGGAGCAAACAAGAGCACCCACGCAACCACGTTACATCACAGACTCTTCCCCGTCCGAAGCTTTCGTTCGTTCTTCCAAATCTTATAACTAACTAAAAGCAAATCAACAATCGATTGTTGCGTGAGTTTTTAAGTAGATAGAGTAGGATAATGAATTTTGAGAGAAAGAACAGCAATACCGATAGTAACTACCGATTGATAAAGGCCAACAATGCTACTAGCGACAGTAGTGAAGAATTCCGAGACCTGCAAGCCGAAGCCAACAACAACCACGACGACGAACAGCAATTCTATCGCAATTTGAACAACATTGAACTCATGACGATATTGGACCCGGCGGCAACGGCGACGCCTCAAAAATCATCATTGGACTCGAATGTGACAGCACCGTCATCATCGTCACATGTGAGTCCCTTACTAACGTCAGAAGGAGCTCCACCATCATCAACTCCTCCAACAGCAGCCGCACTGAGCATGATTATGATGAACAGTCATAATACTAATCACAACGACGATGACTCCAACGATCAGCAACAGCTTCCAAATTACCCCGCTTCTTCCGCTACGGAAGTTGCGGCAACAACTTTAGCCTATCCAAGATTTCATAATTGGCCAATATTACAGGAAGCTAACGACAACAATGACAATTATGATGACGATAGTGATGTGATTAGTGATGACACGAATACAATGAACAGGGATACTCAAGAACTTACTCAACAAAAAAAGGGGCACTTCTTAGGGTTCAATGGACCACGGCGGCGGAGAAGGATCAAGTGGTGTAAGATTCCTCAGTATCTATGGTCTCTAAGCTTTCTATTAATTGTCATTTGTTTGACGTTGTTGATACTGAGTGCAGGTTCCGTGTGGATTGTCAATTTTCTTGTCAATAAGCACGGTGTGAACACAGTGTCGCGTCAAGACAGAATCAATGTTGTGTTTCGCATAGCAAATCATATGACTGCTTTTTTGAATGACGGTCCAATGAAGTTACAGAGTTTGTTGTATCGGTTCAAGACGTGGGAAAATGTGATCGGCTTTCCAATAGGCAATAGCACTTATCCTGGGTCAAGGGACTTGCAAATTTCCTTCTTTTCCAGCTATTTAAACACGTCGTACATTGATGGTATCTATTATGGAACGGAAACGAATTCGTACACTTCTGTGCTGAGAGATAGTTTCATCAGAGATGAAAATGCCTTTACGTTGGTTCTTGCGGACACATCCGTAAACAGCAGCACCTTGAGGATATATCCTGTGCCTAGGACGACATTTGAGCCATCTTTCGGTGATGTGCAGTATAGACAAACATTTCTTCCAACTACTAGGTCTTGGTACTCGATTGTTCGAAACAATCCAGGTCGAATCATGTGGACTCCGGCTTATGCTTCGAATTCTACACCAACGATTCGATTTCCCATGAGCACCACATTCATGGACGCTAATGGCAACATACGTGGTGTCTTAACAGTGGATTTCAATCTGAAGAGCATATCATTGTTCCTTGCTCTATTGACACGGAACAGTAATTCGATTATTTTTATTGTTGAACCGTCATTGAACATTATTGGGACTAGTGTTGGAGAGACTGTACAAGTGACTCCATCTGCTACGTTGCGCCAATCGGCACTTAATCACTCCAGTCCAGAAGTGAAAGGAGCTGCTCAACACATAGCACAGAAGTTTGGCGTGCCATTTCGGTTGAATCACTTGAATGTGGTCGAATTTAAGTTTACGGATTCAAGAGGACGAGAATTTATTGCTGATTTGAAAGCATTGAGAGACAGTTATGGATTAGATTGGATCGTTGTCTCGATAATTGAATCTGCAGTTGTGTACAGATCAGTCACTCATTCTAATCAAATTTCTCTGAGTATTAGTGCTGTGTTGTTACTTGCAGCACTGGTGTTTTCAATATTGATTGGTTGTACGATATCGCGGACCTTATCTCATGTCTCAAGGAGGATGAAATTGATTGCCAATATGGACTTTTCAAAGGAGAAGGCAGTGAAGTCTTCTCGATTGTATGAGTTGGACCGAATTGTAAAAAGTGTAGAACAGACTCAAAAGTCGCTCAACTCCTTTGAGCTGTTTGTGCCTTCGGATGTCGTACGAGAGTTGGTGAAACAGAAAAAGACTGCTCAGCTGGGTGTTTCGCAAGTGGAACTCACAACAGTTTTCATTCATCTTCATTCGGACATTGATGGATTCTTTGATCGAGTATCACCAGTTGTGCTTATTGATATCCTTCAGCTATATTTTACCGAGATATCAGCCATCCTATCCAAGAGAAAGGGTGTTGTTGACAAATATGTATGTATGCTTCAATCTTATTTTTTGGATCACTTCTCAAATACTCACTAATGTTTTCGTTGTTTGTATTATTAGATGGAAGGTTGTATTATGGCTTTGTTTAATGCTCCTGTTCCTGTGAAAGATCACGCTCTTTGTGCTGTCGCTGCTGCACGAGATATTGTGCGTAAAATGGTCAAGTTGAATCAGATATGGGCCGGCAAAGGATATCCCAAATTGTATATCACGGCTGGTATCAATACAGCCAAGTGCTTTGTAGGAAATATTGGTAGTCGAGATCGTGTTAGTTACACTGCACTTGGAGATGGAGTCAATGTTGCCAGGTATGTTCAAACTTTATTTTCCCATCTTCGAATCTTGTTGTTATGTACTAATTGCTCGCGTTCATTTCATTAGTCGATTGGGCTTGTTGAATCAGAGATATGGCACTGGCATTATCATTGGGCCAGGAACTTATGAGAAGGTGAAAGAACGGTACATTTGTAGATGGATCGCACGAGTACGTGTCAAGGGTAAGCACCAACCACTTGATATCTACCAACCACTTAATGATTGGCGTAAGGCAAGAGATATTGACCTGAGGTTACATTATGCACACGATAACTTGAAACATATGATTGAGCAGAATCGGCTGTCAGAGGCAAGAGAAGAAGTGGACATGCTCAAGAAGGAGCAACCGAATGACTTGGTTGTAGAGGAACTTCGGAGCCGTTTGAATCAACCTTTATTCGATAGCATATTGAAGCTATTCGACAAGTAGAAGTTGACCCATTTGTTCTGAGTGTCCGTCACATCCAGTTAACTCGAAAGGAACTTCGAGACTTTGGTGGAAGAAAATCAAACTCCAATAAAAATGACATGAATGCGTTTCCAAAGCAAACGAGATTATCAAGCAACAACAGCAATGAATCATCGCAAACGAGCCAACGACGATGAACAGCAATACAATGATGATTCCTCTTCAGAGGAAGATGATGAACAGCACCACAACCACAACAAAAACAAGAAGAAGCTACGTTTAACAACCATGTCATCATCACAATCCATGTTGATGTTACACACTCAACAACCGACACAAAATGCAACCTGTGATGATGACAATGATAATAATGACATTGTTGAAATTTTGTCTGATGACAGTGATCATGATGAAGAAGAAAGAGCAGAAAAGAAGAATGAGATTACTCCTACTCATAGTAGTCAGTTAATGTATGATAATGATGAAGATGACGAAGATGATGATATTGTTTGTTTATCGCAGAATGATACTCAAGCATCTCAGAGTATCAGTTCACAGGTGCGAAATACGGTGCGAACTATTTCTCTCAAGAGAACAACAACGCTCAGATTGTCTCCTCCCGGGATGTCATCTTCTCAGTTGGCTGAACATCATGAGAAAGCTAATGTTGATGAGAAGCTACCGGAATTGTCTTTTTCTTCTGCTTCTGCTTCAGTTGTAGCTACTGCTAGTAGTGCAACCAAGCATCAGCAGAGTAACACAAGATTAGGTAGTCAACAAAAAGAAGCTACAACAAGTCAATGGGAAGAACGATTGGATAAGAATACCAAGAGTAGTAGTCAGACAGAGCCTAGTCAACAAGAAGAACAACCAAAGAGAAAGCCTTCTTTAAGGAGAGAATCAAAGGAGGATCATGTCGATATGAGTCGATATTTAGCTCCGTACAATACCAATAATAGCCCTGCTACTGATTGTTCCATCTGTGCGAGTGCATTGGACAAGTCTGGTATGCATCAAGTGTGTTGTCTTCCGTGCGGACATTTGTTTGGTAAAAAGTGCATTGAACGGTGGCTCAATCGCAACAAGACTTGTCCTCTCTGTCAGAAAACCTGTTTCCTATCTGATGTGCGATTACTGTACATTGACAACATATGTGTTGTGGATGATGGGCGAATCATCCAGTTTCAATCAAAGATTAAGCGATTGAGAGAGTTGTTGTCAGAGAAGAACGAAGAGATTGCTCGGTTAAAACAAGAACTTCAAACACGATCAGACAGCATTGCAACCATGTCTTCTCCGTTCCACCATACTTCCACTACCGGTCGATCGTCGTTGAGTCCTGGAACTTCTCGATTGTCGAATGGAAGCTCTGTGAACAGTCCTCAATTGAATCATGAAGCAGTACTATTGAAGAATAGAGGTGTTGTGAGTAGTTCAACAGCGATAAACAATTATGATCATCAGAGCAATAGTAGTAGCCCGCCTCCAAGAGTCAGCAGTGGAACATTTACTCCTATTTCACGAATGAAAGATACATCACCAATCCTCAATGCAAGAAACATGAATAACAAAACGCCGGGTAATGATTCAAATATGTTTCAGTTGATAAAAACAATACCGCTCAATGAGGGAAGAGTTATTGATTTCAATCCGGTCAATCCCCTCGTTGTGACATCATTTAAAGACAAGGAGGGCTACAAGATCAAACAGATCAAATTATCTGACATTTCATTCCACAGTGAATTTCTGTTGCATAAGGAAGCAATACGGGACATCCAGTACTGTCCATCACGCGATGATTTGTTGCTCAGTGTCAGTGTGGATAAGACTGCAAAGGTAACAGATTTGCGCTCCAACAACACAAGTATCACATACAACTTGCCCCATCCAGTGTGGTCATGCTGTTGGAAGAATGAATTCTCGTCATCCACCGTCTTTTTTGTCGGATGTCAACAATCCAACGAACTCTATTGTTTTGATACCCGAAAACCCAAAGAATGTATCAGCAAGTACCAGTATGCCGAACCAAATCGCAATACTTCGCTGACCTCGCTACAATACATTCCTTCTGCCTCGGGAAATCAAGTATCTGGAGTTCTAGCCGGAAGCATGGGAGGGCTTCACTTTTTCTCAGCGACTAACGGATTTGATTCTTATGATCTATCCTTGGAACCGAACTGTGTCAGTGTATGCTATGATAGATCAAGTCGCTATTGTCTAGCAACTTTCAGAAAGAATCAATCTTCTTGGAATTACAATGGTGATCACTTTGTTTTTTCCCTGAGAGGATTACAATTCGATATTACACCCAAGCAACACATTTATAATTTTAGGAATACGACAATAAGCAAGAGCATACTATTTCAAAGCTCGTTCAATGCCGAACAAAGTAATTCTGGAGACAAGGTGGGTCAACCACGAACCTTGCTGTGTAGTGCTGATGAATCAAGACAGGGTTACCCAACAGTGAATATTTGGGATGTTGATACAGGTGTCAAACATCAAGAGATTGCTCTGACGAGCAATGTCAACTCTAGGGAAGTTGTTTATTCGTGCAAGAAGCATGGAATATATCTAGGTGTACAAACAAATGGCTCTTTCAGTTTATTCAAAGAAAGAGGGGCGAGCTGATCATTTGAAGTTTTCATTTGGAGTCTGGAGACTTTTGGAGTAATTTCTGTACATAAGGATGCTTCAAAGAACTAGGTCGGTACTTGGGATGATTTCGCATCAGTTCCATGGCCAAGTAATTAATGGGATTCGGTTCTAGTAGGTGCGCATTTGGTTTATCATAGTACCGGTGAATAAGATGCTGGAGCGATGGCATCAAGACACCGAGGAGCTTTTGTTCAAGGTACTGTTGGTTTTCGGAGCTATCAGTCTGAAACGATATTCCCTTGAAAATACTCTCTTCTGTCAGATCTACTTTGACCATAAACTGAGCATCCTTGTCATCGTTTAGCACTAGTGTGCTTGTTTGTTGTTCAATTTGCAGCCGGTTGCTCATTTTTGTTGTACATGAGAATTGGCGCGTAACTTGATTAATTGGAAAACTGTCAAGATGAAGAATTGTTTATAGAGCAGTTCCTCTTTCTAAATTTTGCTTAATCTCTACAGTATAAGGATCATAGATTCTTGATGCCTTCTTGTTGAACATTCTGTTGTGTTCATTGATATAATCTACATCGTCAGCTTCATCGAACGTTCTTCTTCTGCTGTACTCACTGTTCTTTATCCGAGAGTTCTCCAATTCTTTGGCCAACAATTGCTTATTCTCCTCTGGAATAGCCGCAGCAGCAGAAGAAGAGCTTCCATAGGTACTAAACTCAGTTTCACCATTCGCACCGACAGCACCAGCCAAGTGATAAGCTTCCGTGAGACGAGCAGGTATATTTTTGGCTCTCTTGTTATACGCTGCAACATTGGCATCTTGTTCATGCTCCAACTGGTTAAACACCTTTGTTTTCTCAGTATCAAGTATCCGTTGACTCTTTTCAGCACTGATATCTAAGCTTACTTGCTCTTCTCTCATTCTCTTCTTGCTCTTAAAGTGAGGCAATCGATCACCAGTGAACAACAATTGTTCTTGACCCTTTCTTCGTCTCTGAGCATTCTCTTCATCCACTCTCTTTCTTCTCTTGTCTAGGAACTGGTGGAGTTGATGCTCTTGGACCACATCTTGTAAATTTTGATTTTTGCATTGGTTCATGCGACGTCTCAGATCCATTAGACGTTTTTGATGCTCTGGTTTGAGCAATTGTAGCTCTTGATCTCTCCGTTTTTGTTCTTCATTGTCCTCATTGCTGTCAGAATCCGAGCTAGAGTCATCATCCGAATTCGCAGTAGATAGGATATTTTTGGCGGCAGTTTTCTTGCTGTTGGCGGAGGAATTGGTTTTGGCGCCAAGAATTCGGCTCAATCGTTCTCTCCGTGTTTTGATGTCTTCTCCAAAGAGACAGATTGGCTCTTTGAGTGATCGTAATTGTTGTTTGACTTGCTCATCAGTCAATTGTTGATTTGCTGCCATTATTGTTGCGTTGGTTTTGTTCAAATTTTGTCTCAATTATCCGCTCGGTTCTTTCACCAAAGTGAGTGAACTTGCCGCCAAAAATCGTTTGTTCCAAAGCTCCCGCCCAATTTTTTATGTTTGGGGTTCGATCACTTTGTGGAACAAAAAACGAGTATAACAGAGAGGCACGCAACAACAAGGGTTATCTCTTTGACAAAACCAAACCTTTGGTCCAACGCACAGAATTGGCTCCCCACCCCTACCCACAACAAACCAGAGCTAACAACAAATGCACATTTCTAAAATAATTATCGATGGATTCAAGTCCTATGCTTCAAGAACTGTTCTCTCAGGTTTTGACCAATCCTTCAATGCCATCACAGGTCTAAACGGTTCAGGAAAGAGTAACATTTTGGATGCCATTTGCTTCGTTTTGGGTATTTCCAATCTGAGTCAAGTGCGTGTGAACAACCTTCAGGAATTGGTGTTCAAGGGAGGTCAAGCAGGTGTTACAAAAGCAAGTGTGACCATTACATTTGATAATTCTGATCGAAAGAACTCTCCAGTCGGCTATGAAGACTGTTCTGAAATTACAGTCGCTAGACAGGTGGTCATTGGCGGTAGGAACAAGTATTTGATCAATGGTAAGAATGCACCATTGAATCGTGTTCAAAACTTGTTCCTATCCGTGCAATTGAACGTGAATAATCCTCATTTTCTCATTATGCAGGGACGTATTACAAAAGTGTTGAACATGAAACCACCAGAGATCTTGAGCATGATTGAAGAGGCTGCCGGTACAAGAATGTACGAAATGAAAAAGGTGTCAGCTCAGAACACGATAATGAAAAAGGATAAGAAACTGGAGGAGATTGGCCGTGTGTTAAACGAAGAAATTATCCCAACATTGGAAAAATTGAAGGGAGAGAGAGCAAAGTATATTCAATGGTCTCAGGGCAAGACTGATATTGAGAAATTGGAACGGTACTGTGCTGCATATCAATACACGACCTGCGCTGCACAATCCGAGAAGGCAAAGAAGGATGTGAATCAGTTGGAACAAGAAATTGACGCTCTTCAACAAAAGTGCTCTCAGAGTCAATCTTCCCACAAGAATATTCAGAAAACTATTGAACAGAAGCGTAAATCGAAGCAAAAGGATATTGAGAGTGATTTTACAACATTGGAGAAGAAGGTGGCCGAATTGAGTAAAACTCTGGTGCAACTCAACTCACAATATGAACACGTCAAGGAATCGTACGAAACAGAAACAAAGAGAAGAGATAAATTGAAGAAACAATTGGACGACGAAAAGCAATTAATCGAAACCAACAGAGTCAAACTTGGTTCGGCGAACGATATTCTAACGACGTATAAGGAAAGAGTTGACCAATGCTCAACTAATGTCGCAAACTTGAATAAGCAGTATGAGGCAGTGTATGCCGGTTTGGCTGTTGATAGCGATGCTACCAATGGCAGAACTCTGACAGAACAGTTGATTGACTGCAAAACCAAGGACTCGCAACTAAAAACTGAGCAAGAACAAACCTCCTTAAAGTTGAGTCACTTGAGGAAAACTCTGGAACAAAAGAAACAAACTTTGCAAAAAGCAAGCTCGAATGATGACGAAATGAAAAATCGTGTTGCCTCCTTGGAGTCCGTTTTGGCTGGCTTCGTGAACGAACTGAACACGCATTCATTTGACCAAAAGGGATATGACCAAAACCTGAAAGATATGAATCAATTGCAGTCTTCGATGGACGATGTCACAAACCAAATCAACGAGCTGCGAAGTGAATTAACAGTGTTTGCGCTAAATTATGATAAGAAGGTTGTGAATCCAGATAAAGTAAAAGGTCTAGTCGCTGACCTATTCAAGATCAGGGATCCACAGACAAGCATCGCACTTGAGGTTACTGCTGGAAACAAATTAATCCAGTTGGTAGTTGATACTGAGCAAACGGCCACGCAACTTATCAAGCATGGCAAATTCGATAAGCGTGTTACAGTAATTCCACTGAATAAGGTTAAGTACTCCACATTGCCAGAGAGTGTTCTCACGAAAGCCAAGAAGATGGGAGCAGATTTGGCACTCATCCTCGTCGAATATGACCAGAGTGTAGACCCTGCCATGCAATATACATTCGGTCAAACCCTTGTGTGTGATACACTAGAGCGAGCTAAAAAGGTCGCCTTTGATAGAGAAGTGTTCTGTAAGACGGTAACGCATGATGGAGACAGTTTTGATCCCCGCGGTACACTGACTGGAGGCTCGCGAAGAGCTGATGCCTCTAACTCGCCTCTACTAAAGCTGGACAAGTTACATGCACTAGAGGCTAAGAGAAATGATATCGAGAACGAGATACAACAAGTGAAGAAATATTTGTCCCAGAATCAAAATGTCAAGAAGCAGTACTCGGAGCTGTTGAGAAAGATTGATTTGAAGAAGCATGAGATTAAGCTGTTGCAGAAGAATATGGAACAGGGAAGATCGTCCCAACTCCAAAAGGAGATTAGTCAAGGCGAGACCGACATCGTTCAATTTGAATCAAAGATTGAAACTCTCAAGGAACAGCAAACTCTCAATAATGACCAAATGGCACATGTAGAACAGCAATTGGAGCAATTTACAAACACAGCTCAGAATAAGGAAGCCACACTGAAACAAATTGAGAAAAACTCTCGGGAAGCAAAGAGACTTCTTCAACAAGCCAGAAATGAATTCAACACCAAAGAATCGGACAGAGATAGGCTCACTGCCCAGATTGCTGAACAAGAAGAGGAGGTTCAACAACTAGAAGAGCAATTGAAGCAACTCCAACACGCGATCGAGAATGAATTCCAAACAGAGCTCCAGGAAGCTGAGTCAAAGGCCCTCGGCACCAAAGAAGAGTATGACACACTTCAAGCCAAACTCGTGAATCGACAAAAAGACATGGCCAAAGCGGACAAAGAACTCGCCCAACTCATGCAACAAAAGGAGGAGCACGAACGAGCTGAAATAGAGTTGAATTTGGAAATTAAGAAGGCTCAGCACAAAATGACTCGGTTGCAAAAGGTTCAGAAGGAAACCGAATCCGTGACAAAGAACTTGATCAGTATTCACACATGGATATCTACCGAGGAGCATCTTTTCAACAAGCCAAACTCAGAGTACGACTTCCGCAGTAATCGTGAATCAGCTGAAGAGTTAAAGGTGAGACTCGAATCACTGAAGAATGAACACCAAAAACTTACAAAATCTGTGAACAAAAAGGTCATGACCATGTATGAGAAGGCAGAACAGGACTATATGAACTTGATGAAAAAGAGAGGCATTGTCGACAAGGACAAGAGTAAGATTGAACAGGTGATCCAAGAACTGGATGAAAAGAAGAAGCAAGCAATCAAGAAGACATGGACGAAAGTGAACCAAGACTTTGGATCCATCTTTAGCACGCTTCTACCAGGAACGACGGCCAAACTGGAGCCAGCAACAGAGGGAGATGAAGGTGTGATGGATGGACTGGAAGTGAAAGTTGCGTTTGGTAATGTGTGGAAGCAATCACTGGCCGAACTAAGTGGCGGTCAGCGATCTCTGCTAGCCCTATCACTCATCTTGGCTTTGCTGCTCTTTAAACCTGCTCCAATGTATATTCTGGATGAAATTGATGCGGCGTTGGATCCCTCACATACACAAAATATTGGACGGATGTTGAAAACTCACTTTGCCAACTCGCAATTCATTGTCGTGTCATTGAAAGAGGGCATGTTCCAGAACGCGAATGTATTATTTAAAACTAAGTTTGTGAATGGTCAGTCAACTGTCCATCGGATTGCAGGACATAGCAGTGCTGTTGATATGGAACCCGAAAGAAGAGAATCTGTGCCAAGTGTGGAAACTCAAGTAAACACAGAGAACGAAACGCAAGAGGACGACGATTCCCACAGTGCTGCACTCTTGCTGTCTCCAACACCCGTTCAAAAATCAAGAAAACGATCTGCACCAGCTGCTGCCTCAAACCGAGGGAAGAAGAGAACTCGATTAGAGGAATAAAATAACTTATTGTTCAGATATTTATTTCTTTTTCACTGCCAGACCTAGTCAATGTTGCGCAGAGGAGGCAGAATGACATCTTCTGTTATTGGATGCTCGGTTGCTGAATTCCTGCGATATCCTCCTGGGAAAACATCACTCTGCAAGTAGGATGCCGCTGTTGGCTCCTTGAAGTGATCGTTCGAACCATGTGGGAACGAATAGGCTCGCAGTGCAGCAGCAATCGAATCATCTGCCAGCGGTGTCAATGGCGAATTTGTTCGACTACTGCTTGCAAAACTGTGTTCACTCGTGGCAATCGAATCTCTCCTTCCATTGCTTGGATTCATCCGATCCACATGCATCTCCTCAGTGTAGCTCACTCTGCGTCTAATCCTTCTTCGATCACCATCTTCACTCGTCAGAGAATCGCTACTCATTGAAACACTCATTCCTCCTCCTTCCAATGCCGTAGGAGGTGGCAACAATGGATAATTCAAGTGATCTGTCTTGCATGCCGTAGAAAATGAAAAACTTAACTCGTCAATGGACGATCGACGACGCGCAAACGCTCTTGACTCAATCTGTGACACACCAGGCAATGTTCCAATCACCAAATGTGCCGGTGGATGCCTACTATTATAACTCTGTTGATTATTACTACTACTACTACTACTATTATTATTATTAGATGAAAAAGCAGCATTATGACTCGTATCATTATTGTTAAATGCAGGTGACGTTGACAGAGAAGACGAAGAAGATGATGAAACAAGTGTAGAGTGACTACTACTACTACCACTGTCTCTACGCCTTCCATTACTATTACCACTACCACTACCACTACTATAATTATTGGATAATGATGAATTCATCAAATGATTGTGAATGAGATGAATAGGCACAGATCGACTTCTTCCACTCATCATGTACCTCTTTTGTTCACCTGTTAGTGTAGACATGTATTCATTGTTTTTTTCACTGTGTGCATAGTACCATTGATGATGTGGTTCTGCTACTGGTTCATCATTGGTTTCTCTATTGTCAATAATTATTGACTCTGCTTCTTCCTCTTGTTGTGCTTGTTGATATCTTGATGATGTTGATCTCAATAGATCGAGATCATCTTGGTGTACGTCATGAATGGATCGTTTTCTCTGAGGAATAACAGAAGTAGTAGTTGTAGTAGTGGAAGGAACAGATGCACTACCGTTATTGTTATTGATTGATTGAATAGATAGAGTAGAGGGCACAGTAGCATTCACATGATGATGATGAGATGGTGGTTGTATTGGTCTTTGATTAGGATGATGATGACCTTGTTGTGGTTGTTGAACATTTGGCACCACCACGTGATGAAAAGCTTTGGAAGCTCTCACTGTCGATGATGAGGATAACGACGGTTGATCGACCCCATTTTCCGTAATGGATCTCGTGGAATTTGGCGCGGGAAACGAAAAATTTTCCATTGCCGGCGCCGAATTTCTCCTCTGTTGAAAAAGATGTCGCGTCGGCTTACTCGTCGAAGGATGCTGATGCTGTCGCTGCTGAGACGACAAGGATGATGATGATGACGACGATGGTGCATTTGCTAATGTTGAATCAAAATAGAATCGAGTAGGTTGAGTCACTGGACGATATGGTACATTTTGAACAGTAGAGCTCACAATCGTACTATTATTACTATTATTGGTATTGTTGGTATTATTGTTATTATTGGTAGGTGTTGACTTTGTTTGTTGATAGTCATTGATATGAAATGTAAACGTTTGTTTTTCAAAGCTATTGTTCATAGCTTTGTTCATCTTTTTGTTTGAATCAACAGTCGGAGGAGTAGCTGAACTTGTGGATCGATTCAATGGATAGCTTACAAATGTAAATGATGACGGTTGTTGTTGGACATGATGTTGAGCAGGATGTGATGATTGATTTGTCATTGTCGTTGTTGCCGATGATGACGTAGCTATGGATGTTGTTGTACTATTGTTATTGTTATTGTTGTTGTTGTTGTTGTTGTTGGGATACATGTTTCGTATGGACTGTTCATCGACCATTGTAAACTGAACGGGAGCTTTCTTTGTAATTTTCCAATGAGAGAACAGGTGATCATCGGGTACGGTTTTCTGTGTTGTTGTAGTTGTCGTTGTGGCAGACATGATGATGGATCCGGGTCGGTCGTTGTGTTGTTTGTTTTATGAGTGTGAGTATTATTTCTTCTTCTTCCTTCTCTTCAACCAAAACCTCAGAGTATTTATTGCGACGTCTGTGAGGGGTGTTGAAAAGTAGTTTCGTTTTTTTGCTCTTGCCAATGGGCATCGAAGTTGGAGGCGTTTTCGGGCATCAGGTAATAATAGCGTCGGACGAGTGGGGAAATCTAGCGAGGTATTTACATGTCAAATATTGGTTATGAGATAAATGGCACAAAAATGGTGAATTCCGGTTGGTGGTGAACCGCGATCTCTCGAATAGGACAAGACGCCGCTGAGAACAGATGGATGTCGATTTTCAATCATGCGTGGTGGTGTTTTACAAGCTACGAAACAGACTGCCATCGCAACACCATTCATTGGTGTGATGAATTTATGGCGAGCCAAACTTGTCATTCGTCTGAAACCGGTCAAGCACCTCGTTAGAAGGTGACGAGACTATCGGTACCATCGAATAATTGTTTATGTTTATACTTGACAAAACTACAGGACTTAAGTTGAAAGTCAATTGGTATAATAAAGGATCAATGCTTGTTACTGAGGGCATGGCGAAGTTCGCCAAGAAATCTCTAGCCAGGCAGACTATTCTTCTCCATGTCTGAATTCACACACTGTTTTCATGAAATTGAAGACAAGTGGAAACAATTGCAGTAGATTTCCAAAGTTTTTACTCTCTAACAAGCATGCAGCTCGGATACAAGCCCATCACCTCCTAAACGAACTTGTCGCACAACTGGAGAGTCAACCAAAAAATCCCTATTACCCCAGTTAGCAAAAGTTAGCTAAAGTTTCGCAGAGAGATGGTTAGAGGTAAATGACTCTGCAACAACAATAGCAACTGCTATTAACTTAATAGTGTTTTAATTGATTGTTTTTACCGTGTTTGTATTCGTTTTACATGCTCACTGAATCATTCTCCTTGTGCGCCACTCCTTGGAGCAACTCTAGCAATTGCCTCATGTTTTGCTCCTTTGTCTTTTGAAACAAGTTGCCTGCACCCACTGTAAAATACCTGTGTTTCTCCATGAAGGGCACATTGCTCTTATTCCACTCCAATGGCGACAGTTTGAGTCCTTTGAGACGCGTCAATTCCATCCTCAGTGCCTCCGCTCTCAAAAAATACAAATCCGTACCCAAATGACCCAAATCGGCATCGCACACCATTTGAGCCAACAGATTTTCGCCTGGATTCTGCGGCATTTGAGTCGCCATGATACAGACACAAATCTCATCAATCTGAGACTGCGTGTAACCAAATGGGGGCAAATATTGTCTCGCTCTGTCGCATCCCCTCGGTTCATTCTTGTCATACTGATCCAAAAATCCAGTGTCATGGAACAGAGCCGCCGTTTTCACAATCAGAGCTTGCTCATCTGTCAACAGGTGTTTCATTTCGTTGATGAGCAGGATAGAGTTGGGTAAGACGTCGTCAAATGTGTGGTGTACTCCATGATAAAACAGATTCTTGTCCAGTCCCTGGGATAGTTGTTGATGAACGAGTTGTTTTGCTCCTTCAAAATCAATCGTAGCAATGTTGTAGTCAGTTGTTGTGGTAGTAGTAGCCATGTTGTTGATGATAGTTGTTGTTGTTGTTATATAGCAAATTCTTTGTTGTTATCGTTGTCGTTATTGTTCGTGTGGATGATGGTGGTTCGCTCTTTGTAAAGAAAACGAAATCGGCAGTTGGGGAAACCTTGCGAGGCAGAGTTCACATGTTCCGGAAGCGGCTGGTTGTTTACGGAAAAAGGAAGACCATCATTCTTGGGGAGTCGGAGATCTCTGACATCGATTCTGTGGACCATACACAGACTTCAGTTCGGAGTTATCATGACAAAGTAGTCTCTATTTTATTTGTTGTTGTTTGTTATTCTTGTTGTTGGTTTTGTTGTTCCTCCTCCTGGGTGACAATGTGGCTTTCTTCTTGGGTATCATCATGACTCGTGGTGGTATGTGAATCAGAAGAATGGTCATCAGACGCAACAAGTTCATCATCTTCACCAAATGAATGACCTGCCGAGTTTGGTTTGACAGAGGTCTTGAATGAAACTTTGAGGTGCTTGCGACCAACCTTGTGACCATTCATCACACTCACAGCCTGCACAGCACTCTCCATGTTCAAGTACTTCACGAATCCATAACCTCTGCTTTCCCCAGTGTTACGATCAGAGACAACCTTGACGCTATCAATCTGACCAAATGGACAGAACAGACTGAAGAGTGTGGAATCGGTTACATCGCTTGGCAAATGGAACACAAACAAGTTTGGATCCTCTCCACTAATATTGAATCTGCTGCTAGGTGTTGCACCACTGGAGCTTGCACTCAATGGTGTTGTTGGATTTTGTGGTGCGACGGAAATGGAGGAATCACTGGCCACAGCAGTCGACTTGTTGACAGCTTCCTGTGGTGCATGCTTTCGGTTCTGTCTGTTGGCTCCCCTGGCATGATTGTGAGAGTAGTTTGCTCTATTGGATCGAGAAACTGGCGATACTGGCTCCATCATGACAGGGTTATTGTTGCTCGAGTGTCTGTAGGGACCAGATGTCGCAGCAGCTTGATTGGACGGTGGCACATAGGCATAGTGATAAGGAACTGGATAGGTTTCTGGAGAGAAAGGTGCATTTCCATGGTACATGTAAGGTGGTGGTGGCATTGATAGGTTTGGAGGCTGGTTGGCATAATAGCCCAGCGCAGGTGACGCATTGTGCTGCATCTTGTTACGTGGCTGTCTGAAGGCCTTTCCTCTCCTGTTGTTATCAGTTGTCGCTTGAGTTGTATGTGGAATCGATGTATCACTGGTCACACTATCTTGATCACTGGCATCACTACCATTCGCTGCTTCCGTTCGACTTGTTGTCACAGTTTGTGCTGCTTCATCCAATGATGAAGGAGCATGATTGGACTGTGTTTCTTCTGTTGGTGTCTTGGTTGTTAGCGATGGCTGTTCAGTGATGGTAGATGCTGGCTCATTTTCAACTGCAACAATCGGTTGTTGTGGTTGTTGTTGGTGATGTTGATGATGATGCTTGACTCTGTTGTGATGAGCAGTGGATGTCTGTTGTTGTTGTGGTTGTTGTTGTTGTTGCTGCTGTGTATAAGGAGCATATGGATAATAAGGAGTATAATGATGTCCCACAGGCACAAACGCATTATGATTGTTAAATTGATTGTTGGCCGAAGAAGGTGACATGTGACGCATGTGAGGAGATGCAGGTCCTTGATGATAATGTTGTTGTTGCTGTGGATGATGATGAGAATGTTGATGATGATGTTGATGATGGTGAGGGTGGTGGTGATGATGAGCAGGAGGCATCACATAGGCATTCGATGGCATCGTATTGGACAATGGAGAGTACGGTGCCATCATCATTGGATTGTGTTGTTGCTGTTGTTGTTGTTGTTGTCTTAACAACTTTCTTTGCTTTCTCTGCATTTTTTGTGTCTTTGTTTCAGCAAATGAGACAATCAATGGTCTTGCAGCCTCTTGTGCAATCATTTCACCTCCAGCGCTACTAGTACTTGCGTTATCACTCTCGTTACTAGCAGTTGTAGTTGTACTATCAGCATTTGTTGTGCTGGATTCTGATTGTTGTTCATCACTTGTTGTTGAGATGATTGTGCCATTCATGGCCTCTACAGCTCTCATTGCATCTTCAATCTGTTCAAATCGAACGAATCCAATCTGTTTAGATACTCCTTCGCGGTCATACATGACACTGGACTCTGAAATTTCACCAAACGAGCCAAACAATGACTTCAATTGATCCTTGTCGAAATGAGGTGGTACATTCTTGACATAGAGATTAGTGCTCACATTGTTGTTTGTGTGATTGATACCTGATGAGGCACCACCTCCACTTGAGACATCAATGGCTGTGGACTGATCTGTCGTTGACTGTTCAGTAACATGACTACTACTACTACTGTCATTGGATAAGAGTGATGCGACCTGTGACGGATGATGATTCTTGTCTTGAATGATTTTGATGCTCAATGATTGTTTGTTTTGTTGTTTTTCATTATTGTGAATGTTCTTTGATGATGATGCCTGTTCTACCTCAGTACTACTACCATTATTATCATTAATACTATTATTCACACAATGATCATCACTATCATTACTAGCATAATTAGCATCAGTATGATGATTGTCAACATGGCTTGTCTCATTATTCACATAATGATGATCATGATGATGCATTGAATGAGAAAAATGTTGATCCATTGCACTACTAATCATGTGTTGTTGTTGTTGTTGATGATGAGATTGGTGAGATTGGTGATGACGAGGAGAAGGATTAGTTGCAACAAACGAATAAGCCTGACTCATGGCAGTTGCACTTGTTGCACTGGATGGTGTCGATGGTTGAGAAGACCTCATACTGGTATTGTATGACGTGTTGGACAATTTACATAACAGAGTCTTATGATTTGTCTTGAATCCGTTCATGTGTTGAATCGCATTTTGTGCTTCAATGGCATGCGAAAATCGAACAAATCTACATTGAATGTACAAATTGAGAAAAATGTGTGTGAGATCAATCATCATCATTTTTATCAACAACAACAACAACAACAAAAAAAACACCAACATTTTTATATGGTGGTGTGAAGAAACAAAAAAAAGCAAACATACCCATAACCAAGACTCGTTTTCGTCCTAGTGTCCACCATGACTTTACAACTGACAATCATACCAAATGATTGAAACATTTGTCTCAATTGTTCATCATTTACCTCACTTGGTAAATACTTTACAAAAATATTACAATCATCAATCACTGTAGCAGGTGAACTAGGCAACGATGAGTGTTGCTGCTGTTGTTGTTGTTGAAAGTGACCATGATAAAAATGTTGTTGTTGTTGATAACTTGTTGGTGAAAGTGGTGGTTGTTGTTGATAAGAGTGATGTTGATGCTGATGTTGTTGAGTAGATGATACTGATGACAGAGGTGGAACAAATGATTGGTGTGACTGAATAGTTGATGATGATGGTGGTGCATCAACATGTTGATAACTATAACTCAGTGGGTGATTCGAATGATATCGTTGCATCACTGGTAAAAAATATTTTTTTTCATTCGTGTGATGATGATGATGTTGACGGTGACCACTACTACTACTACTATTGTTACTATTGTTACTATTGTTGTTATCACTACTGTTTTGATGATCTTGTTCGTTTTCTTCTTGTTCGACTTGTTGTTGTTCTTCTTCTTCTTGCTTTTGTTTTCGTTGTTGTTGAAGTTGATGATGATGATAGTGAGGTGAAGAATCCAAATGAATTGTTTGTTTCTTGTTCTTGACTAATAAACGTACTGGTTTATTGGATGGTGTGGGTGCTTGATTGGTTTCATCTATTGTTGTTTCATCATTATTATTCGTTACTTTGTTAGTTGTCGATTGATGTTGAGATTGGTCAGTGTTATCGTTGTTGATATCATGTATTGGTGGGGGAGATGAAGACATAATTTAGAGTTTTTTGATTGTTTGTGTTTTTTTTCTCACGGGTGAGGGGAGTTTTGCACGTGTTGGAGGGAGATTTTGTTCAATTTGGCGCCCTCAGATTGTGGAAGAAGATTCCTATCGGTGATCTTTGACAAGGAGTGAGAATTATGTCTCGAGAGCTTCGTGTGTTTGGCTGTGTTGGAGGTTGAATTGAAACTCCTCTGAAGAAAACTACTATTGAAATAAACAACACCCCACAGAAGAAAAGACAAAAGAAACGTTGTATTCCTGTTTGCATGTCGGAATTTTTTGAGGCGGGAAAACAAAACTTTCGCAGAAATCACGCAAACAATTTCAATCACGCGACGACGACAAAATGGTAAGAGCAAAGCTAACTGGCCAAATCAGAAGATTCAAATCACCTAATGCTCCTTTCGGATTCAGAGAGCGTGATCCTGGTGCATACTACTCTGTCCTTGGTTTTCTATTCAGTACGTGTCAACGGGGCAAACACTTTCATTTTTTTTTCTTATTGTTCGTCATTCTTGAAAGCTCCATAGTAAACTGACATCCATCTCGTTATTGTTTTTTTGCATTGTTGAAATGTTTAGTTCCATTCCTACCAGTAGCCGGTTATTTTGCACTAGACTGGGCAGGTGTTGATTATGATAAACTGACACCTAATGTGTCAAGACGTGCCTACAATTACAATGATCCAAGAAATGACGCAAGAGGAGCGCGTAACGATTTGGGTAATGTTTATGTGTACGAGTATGCTGATGGAACCACCGAAACCAAGTACGGATGTTAATTGACATGAGAAACAGGGACAAGCTAGACAAGGGTCAAAGCAACAAACACTCAAACACGGGTCACTCACTATATGAATGATCACCACACATTTTGTATCTAACATTCCAAATAATAAAACCAAACAAACTACATACCACTCTCGGTTTCTATGGGAACCAAACGAACTCTCAGGACAATGGCGAAAAAAACAATACGTTTTAGATATGGTGCATATTTTTATGTGTGATTTGTTGTGACAAACAACATCGTGGCAGAGTACTGTTGTCCTTCATTATTTCTTTTATCCTTATTCATTCAATTCGATTTGTTCGTGATACTTTGAGTCCAACCATTCTAGTGCTTGTCGTGACACAACCAAGTGCTCCCGTCTCAACACATCATAAACATTCAAACCTCTAATGTTCAATGCATCAACATAGTTCAATACCATACTTCCCTTCTCAAAGTGCTGATTCAACACTTCTCCATCAACGACCAAAAAGCTGCGTGCTTCAGGGTTCAACGAATCAACAGCCTTCTTCACAAACTTCGTCTTAAAGGTAGGTTGACCATCAGTGTCTACAACATTCAAATCATCGACAACAATCAATCTTCCCTGTTGATACTTGGTTGTCAGAGCCATTCGCAGTGCCAATCTTCTCACCTTCTTGTTTAATTTGAATGAGAAGTCTCTTGGTCTCTTTGGATGAGCGTGACCACCACCTCTAAACTGTGGTGCACCTCTGTCACTGTGTCTAGCACTACCGTTACCCTTTTGTTTGTACATCTTCTTCTTTGTGTAGGCCAATTCGGATCTAAACTTGGTCTTTGCAGTACCTTGACGGCGCTTGGCCAACTGCCAAACTACCATTTGGTGCAAAATGTCCTTTCTTGGTTGACAATCGAAAAAGTATGGATTCAATTTGATCAATCCAGTGTACTCTTGATTCATGTTCTTGACCCATGTCTCTGGAGCAATTGATTTAAAGGATGGTGTCACTGGTCTCACGAGTTTCACATCAACTGTTTTGCGACCGATGGCAATATTGCTAGAGAGACACTTCTCGAGAGCTTCACGGTGGAGCTCTTCTGGATTTTTTGTTGGTATGGCTGTTGGATTTCTCTTGATCTGTACGAGAGAGAGAGAGAATGATTATTATGATTATTATTGTTATGGTCATGAGCAAATTTTTAAGCGAGTTCGATAATGATTATTCATGAGTCATTGCATAAAATATAGAGAGAATCATTTTCATTATCGTGTTCGTTCGGTGTGTTCATGTGTTCGTCATCATCACAGCATAGTGAGAAAAAGGAAAAAATTTGTTGTTAGAAAATGATTCTTGATTGTGTTCACGTGGATTGCATTTGTGTGTGACATACCAATTTATTAATGGCAAACTCTGAGCTTCTGACACCAACAAGCTTTGCATTCTTTTGGACTTTGAATGATCTGACTTGTTGTTGCAAGCAGCATGCAGAAGAGAACTTGTTGTTGAGTGATGATAGGACAGACCGTTCAAAAGCTTTGCGCATCAACATTTTTGCAACTGAGATGAAGAAAAAAAATGCTCCTTGTGTGTAATTGTTGTTGCTGTGTTTTTTCGCGACAATGGGTCAACTAGATAATTTTTACGAATGAACATTCAGCAAAAAAACATGGAAATTTCTCCGCTGGGCTTGTTCTGCGAACAGGCTGAAAAAAAGAGCGAATCTGTTGTGGACCAGTAGTATAGATAATGAACAACACGAACAAACGGCTGATTGGGTCACTTATCAACAGCACAGAAAAATGTAAATTAATAGCTGAAGTTTATCATCTGCCTGGCGGAACCAACGATGATCATTCATCGAAATCAAAGCTTTTTCTTGTTCTCATCGTGAATAAGTCAGTGGATGAGATGGGGTATGTCTTGACTACTTGGTTTGAATGTTGAAAAACATTGAATGCTCACTCGGTTTTTTTTTGCTATGATGACAGAATTTTATTTATTAACAATGTACAACAACAAGCATCAGTGCAGTCATCACAAAGGAATCGATCCACTTCATCTGCCACAAAAGACAACAATAGCAATACATCATCATCAACAACAACAAAAAGCAGAGGTGCATTTTTCACATCATCTGCATCATTGAGCGAAGATTCACTTCTTTCTGAACCAACAACGAATGATTTATCAAGTATCAATCACTCTCTCAAATTGACTCATTTCTTCCCTCTGAAGAGCTCTGATTTTTCATTGACAGTGTTGGGACAATTACAATTTGAACTCGTGTTTAAACAACAAAACATTTCGTTGATTATGGAAGCGGCGAGTATTGGTACCATGTGGTCTGCCATGTCCGCTCTCACAAACGCAATCAAAGAGTTGAATCAACTGGCAACAAGTACTGTCAATGGAAACAGCACTGATGTAGATGCCCATTCATGGTATCAGTACTATGTGAATCAATGCAGCAGTGCCACACGTTCATCATCAATAGGATCAACTGCATCTTCCACTAACGTGGATGAGAGCAGCAGTTTGGCATCATCATCAAGTGCTGTTTCATCTTCACTCTCCAGTATTACTGACAGTTTAATCGAGAGATCGAGTGACTATAATTTGAATTCGAGAGATGGTATGATTGTTTATGTGTTATGTGTTTGTATTATTCTTTTGTCAGTTTGTATGACTTTGTGACTCACGTATATCAAATTTTTTCATTTTCAATTTGCAGAATCAGAAAAGGTCATTGTCATTGCAAACTCGTTGAAGGATGATTGGATCAAGACGCAACTCAAGGCCCGAGAGAACGAATTCACAGAGGAACATCAATTGAGGGTCGTTGTCGGAACGTGGAACGTCAATTCCAAAGTACCAAAGCAATCATTGGCAGCATGGCTTCGTTTGAACAAGTATGAAGCCGATATTTATGTGATTGGTTTGCAGGAGATTGATATGACTGCTGGAGCGTTGCTCAGAGAGGAAACAGAGCAAGGTATTGCTTGGTCAAACAGATTTGATGAAACGTTTAGTCAAGCAGAGTCCAATTATTATCAGGTGGCAGCTAGACAACTGGTCGGTATTTATCATGTTGTCTATGTTCATGAAAGACACAGGAATCACATTTCGGATGTCAGAACCGCTACGGAGGGTGTTGGTGTTCTGGGTATGATGGGTAACAAGGGTGGTGTTGCCATCAGATTTAATCTCTATGAAACGAGCTTCTGTTTCATTAATTCGCATCTTGCACCTCATATGGACGCTGTTGCCAGAAGAAATCAAAACTATAACGACATTGTACGAAGAACCAATTTTAATGCCGGTGCAAAATATTCGCCTGAGAAGCACGATTTCTTCTTTTGGATTGGTGATTTGAACTATCGTATTTATTTGTCTGACGCTGAAGTGAGAGACCTCATTAAGAAGGGGGAGTATGCCCGTATCTTGGAGCATGATCAGTTGCAGATTGAACACAAAGCAGGACGTGTATTGAATGGTATGTTGGAAGGTAAAATTGGGTTCCAACCAACATACAAGTTCGATGCTGGTACGCAAGTGTACGACACATCTGAGAAGAAGCGTGTGCCATCGTACACGGATCGTATTTTCTGGAGAGACACACCACATGTTAAACAGGAGTATTATGAATCCAACATGGAATATTTGAGCAGTGATCATAAACCTGTGGTAGCTGGATTTACAGTTGGTGTCAGAGTTATCCAACAAGAGAAGTATCAAATGTGCTACCGTAACTTGATCAAGATGCTTGATCGATTAGAGAATGACTTGCTTCCAGAGATGAAACTCTCATCCCAGAAATTCACGTTCGATGATGTCAGATACGAAGTTCCAATTGTACAGGTGCTTGAGCTCGAAAACACGGGTCAAGTGCTCTGCAAGTTCCAATTCATACCGAAGCCAATGGAAGAGAACAAATGCAAGGGATGGCTGCAAATTGAACCAGCTGAGGGCATGTTCATGCCAGGAGAGAAGATTGAAGTTAGGCTGACAGTACTAGTCGACAGTAACACTGTCTCCGATCTAAACAGCGGCAAGGACTCAATCGATGATATTCTTATTATTCATTTGGAGAACGGAAGAGATCACTTTGTGTCCTTGGCAGGAAACTATCTCAAGTCCTGTTTCGGTGAATCACTTGAGGGTTTGGTAGCATTGGGTCATCCTGTGAGGGAATCTCCAAATGTCAAGGATAATGCGATCATGCAAGCTCCTGTTTCCAAGGTTCCTTTAGAGATTTGGAGATTGGTGGACTACATTCATCAAAAAGGAATGCAAGTCGAGGGTATCTTCAAGGAATCTGGCTCACCAGCCGAAAAGTTGCTGATTCGTGATCGATTGGACACTGGTGAACCGTTTGATGCAGAACTGGAGACATCTTCGACTGCAGCACTGAGCTTTGCTGAGGTGTTGTTGAGTTTATTGGAATCATTGTCCGAACCTGTCATACCATATCGCTTCTACAAGGTGTGCATTGAAGCGAGCGTCAAGGAGCATGCTTGCCATCACATCGTATCAAAGATACAATCTGTTCATGCGAATACATTCCAGTACATTATGAGCTTCCTGAGAGAGTTATTGAAGTACAAGGATACTCACTTGGTAGGCGTGGATGAATTGTCCATCATATTCTCTAGGGTGATTTTGAGACCACCAAAGACGAACATGTACCCGAGACAACCACCATCTATTCACGACCAAAAGGCAAAGGTTACTTTCATCAAGCACTTCCTCATATCTGATGGAAGTCAGTTCAATGACAAGGATCTCGTCCTGGAAGCCACCTCGACTAAGAGTCAACAATCACCCAACTCGGATGATGTTTGATTCGGTGGAGTCACTTTCGGCGAGTAGCTGTGTTGTAAACCAAATGAGGAATCACAATAAATTGGTTTCGAAAAAGCTTTCGGTAGACATTGACAAGAACAACATCATGAATACATAACGCAACCAAGAACACAGCGACGACTCTTCTCATTTTCATTCCTCTTCAAAGGTAGAGCTAGCCCAAAGCTTCCCAAGCCTCTGATGAGACAACCTTTGTTGCATAATCCTCCCATGAACCTTTTTGTTCCTCATGAAAGTAGCATCAACACATTGAATGCTTCATCCTTGTTGATCTCAATGAATCCCAAGAGCTTCGCTCTCTGATGATATCTGAGAAAACAACTCTCTGGTCATAGTTTGTATGAGAAAATTATCTTAGTGCACAAAACACAAGAATTGTTGCACTGGGATCCAAAAATTCAACCCTTGAATTGAGTAACAAGCCTTCATCTGCATCTTCTTGACAAGACGACATATGTTGAGGAGTTTTCTTACAGTTTTTTGAAAAGAGATGTAACGGCAACGAGATATCCCTCCTCGGTAAACCGAATTCTTATCGTAAATATGTCTGCCAGTGGAAAACTTCATTCTCACACTTTCAAAAGAACTCTTCTATCATTGAAAATTAGATATGAACATGCAGCTCAAATATGGATATTGAGATCATCCATGAGCAATGTTTCAAAGGAGGATGCAAGTACAAGGTCCTCAAAAAAGTGGCAGAAGATTCCTTTGCTCGTAGCTCCATGCTTGAAACACAGTTAACAGAAGAGAAAACATCCTGTATGGTCCTCCAACAAAGTGCAAATCACCTCTATGATATACTCTTGGAAAGTGAGCGCCAAAGAACCAGCCAGAGTGTGTCCCTAGAGGAGAATCGACGCTCTATAGAAGAGAGTAAACGCTTTATGGAAGAGAGACTTCTGCGCTTTATGGAAGAGAGTCGACTTCAGCAAAAAGATATCTTACTAAGGTTTGAGAAGATGGAACATGAAAATCAAGACATTAAGAAAGAAATTCAAGTCCTGAAGGAAATTACTTCAACCTTGAGAGAGGAGAACCAAGTCTTGATAGAGGATAACCAAATTCTGAAAGGTAAATTCCAACTGGTAGAAAATGATTTAGCTCAAGTCCGCCTTGAATTGAAGAGTATGAAACAGGCAACTAGTATAGAGAAGCTCGCCCTTTTCGTCTATGAAGTATAGGGAAACACAACAAGAAAAGAAATTGCCCATCTTGACCAAGCAAAGGGACGTTACTTCATGATGGGCGAAGAAGAAAAGCTAAAACTCCTTAAAGTTAGGGAGTTCTTGGAGACAGAAGCAATGCCAAAGGTTGTAGCGGAAATCTCTCTTTTGGACGACTTGTTTTCTATTGACATCGATGTTCTCAAGAACTTTATTGACACTGCCATTGATGAGATGTCAGAGAAGAAGGAAGAGAGTGAAGAATAAACATGTGATTGATAATTCATGTACACAGTTTAAAGTTTTTCTCCTTAACGCCTCAGAGGGCATGATAATTTGTGCACCAACTCTTTACTCAAATTAGTTGGCCATCTTTGGCTTCGAGAGGCATCCGGGCGCAATTGACCTCCAATCTTATATCCGTTGTGAGTGACAGCAATCCTCATCATCCTACTTTCCTCTCCATAGTATAAAGATGAAAGGCAACCTAACTTACTATGACTTCAGAACTTATTCAGAGTAGTTCATTGTCAAAAAGAGCGGAGACAAAATCAATCAGTCAGAGTAAAAAGAAATTATATTTCTCCCCGCGAATCGAAATCAAATAATAAAAAACAACAAACAACAATGAGGTCACTCCTGGGAATGATGTCATCCAAAAAACAGACGTCCAACAAGGTTCATCTGGAAATACCATCCATCCAAGCACTGTATCGTGGAAACCTGACTGAATATTACAAAATTCTTTTGACCAGTTCCATTGCCTGTGATATTGTTTACAAGGATGATCCGATGAAAGTTCTGCAAAAAGTTTATCATCCATTTACTCACGATATCAATCAAATGATTGTCTCAGGGTGCTCAGATGACAATAAACATGAGATTCCACTCGATGTCAAGTACATGATATGTCAGGATGATGAAGCTCGGAGGATCTACGTGGTGTTTAGAGGTACGCGCTCTGTGAGAGATTTGATTGACGATGCTAATTTTATGATTGATGATACCAGGGGTCAATTTCATTCCGGGTTCTACAAGAGAGCTCACTCGATTCCAATCGAGTATTTCAAGCGTAGAGCTCTGGAAAAGTATCAGATTATTTTAACGGGGCATAGCTTGGGTGGTGCAGTGGCAGCAATTGTAACTGCGAGGTTATTGGCAGAGGAGGGCTTGTCTCCCGAGACTCTCAATCGATTTTTGTGCGTGACTTTTGCTTCTCCATTGATTGCAAATGATGAATTTGGTAGTTTTATCAACAAGAATCATCAGGACAAGTTTCATTTCTTTGTGCTGGAAGATGACCCTGTGCCAGTGATACTCTCGATTTTGAGTGATTTGATTCACGATGGAACACTATTGAAAAACAATGATTTCAAGCTGGAATGGACAAAGATACTTGGATCAACCGCATCGGACTCTCTTTCGTCCTTTTTCCCTGGAGTGCTTAACTCTTTGACTCCCTTCATGAACAATCTACAATTGAATATTCCAAAGTATACTGGATTCGGGCACTATATACATATTCACGATACAATATCAGAGAACAAAGAGTTGTCTGCTACGCTAGAAAGCAAGGGAAATGAACTCAAAGTTCGCATATTCACAGAGAAAGCTCACACAGAGATCTATGCCTATGGGCGTGAAAAGTTCACAGTCTCGGCAGATGCACTAGCAACGCTACAGAAACATAGAATGACTAGGTACATTGCAGAGTTACATAACTTGTTTTCAATTTATTATACAGACTACAGGACACGTCCAGGGTTCTTTGAGCGATACAGAATTTTCAAATTTCTATGGAAGAAAAAGAATGAGTGCAAGTACTTGGACTCCCCTGAATTGAACATACCAGACAACTTGGAAGAGAAGAGCAACCTAAGTATAGTTGTCAATGGAATGGGCTGCCGTGTTATTCTATCATTCTCATGCCCGAGTGCACCCTATATTTTGGCAGTGAAAATGAAGCTTGGATACATCACCTATGAAGGAGTATTAGACTCTATTCAAGAATCTGGAAATGTCAGGTTTGTTTTCAACTGTCCAAGTACTCTCCTGTTAGAGAGTTTGTCTTACATGTCTGAGAAGACTCTTTTTGAAATCATTGGCCATTTCAATACAGTGAAAATACAATTAACTCTACCTGATATCCCTGAGGATGGTCTATCGAGTAGGACTATCAAGGAACTAAGTAAATCCATCTCTGAGAAGTTTGATGCAAAGGGTGAAGAGTTGATGAATACGTTGAAAGATCTATCTCGCAAGGATAACTTTAAACTCATGCCACAACAAATAATCGCCAAGTCCGCCATCTGTCACCGCACAGCTATTGATGCATTGCCCAATATACATCAGATAAGAGAGAAACTATCCGAGCGTTTCGTACTCAAGAACAAGCACTTAGAGAATGGGTCAATGTTCACTGCAGGCGCGATGGGGCAATGTATGCCTTCTAAATCACTAGGCGTATGGACTGGCTTGCTAGCTGCCGGTGTTACTTCAATAGGGAGATTCAATACTCCACTTCGTAAGATATGTACTACCTTTGCACGGTCAAATAAATAAATAACCGTGGTAGAAGCGGAAGTTTGTTTCGCCTGAAACCGTAAACGACCGATACCAGGTCAATTTACCGGAAGGACTCACCGAAATTGATGAGATTTGACGAGAGATAATATCGGGGGCCTGATGTTTGATTTCGCTGATTCGGAGTATTGCGGGACGTTCTTTCCGCATCGCAATTTGTGAACGCGATATTGGATGCGATGTCTTTGCGATACAATCCCTCACAATTTCCTTTGCCTGATTCAAATTTGGTCGAGCCAAAACAAACAAAACCACATAGCTACAATAACAACTGATGAGTCAGCAACAGATATTGTCTGCTAAAAGAAAGAATGCCACCTCCTTAGTTTCGTCATCGTCACTGATCTCTGTACCTTCCACCAAATCTCAGCAAGAAGCCAGTACTGCCGCAACACCTGCCGTTGTATCTGTTGCCGCTGTTGATATCAAGAACCTTGTAAATAGTAACTCCAGTAGCAAAAAAGGGCAGATCATTACTGATGCCTCTCTGGCTCATGATGTCGACATTGATCATCACATACCACCCATTATGGATCTTGATGAGAAGATTCACAACTTGTTCGTGGAGATTTCACAGTGCCCAAAGTGTGAGATCACACCACAGAAAATGCACTTGTATCTGAAGCAGTCTGGGATCTATCTGGCAGATGAGGACTTTGAACAGTTCATGAGCATGTATGATGTGACCAAGACTGGAACCATATCTTTCCCAGAGTTCTCAGCGTTTATGATCGCACAGGAGAATCACCTAAGGAAAGCATTTGAACAAGCCAATGTCAGAAAGAATGGCTTGTTGGAGTTGGAGGATCTGAGACGTGTAGTCAAAGATTTACACATTCAGATTTCGGACAAGGAACTCACTGCCATGATGTCTCATGTCGATCAGACAAAGTCCAATCTCATTACCTATGCAGAGTTCTATGACTATATGCATCGACATCAATTTGTACCATTAACATCAGACAAACCGATCAGTTTAACAGGTCTGTTTCACTTTTGGAGAGATCACGTGGAATCGATCACGATTGACATTGGTAATGAATCGTTCATTCCTGCAGAGTTGGAACAGGAAGTAACTGGACAGCACGCAAGATGGAAGTACTTTTTAGGAGGAGGACTCGCCGCATCGTTCTCTCGGACTTTGACAGCACCATTAGATCGCCTCCGATGTCTACTTCAAGTACAGAATCAGATTAAGGCCCATGGCACGAATGTTCGCTCTGGTGTCCTTGAATTTGTTTCTATTAAACAAGGATTTCAAGAGATTGGAAAAGGTGGATGGAGATCATATTGGAAGGGCAATGGTGTCAATATATTGAAATCATTTCCTGAGATTGCCATCCGATCGTTCCTCTATGAGACCTATAAGAGAAGGTTGACCGAGTGGGATGAAACGAGTGAACACACAGGTGAAATTGATCTTCATCAGAGATTTGTCGCTGGTCTTGCAGCAGCAGTGTGTGCACAAGCAATTGTGTACCCAATGGAGTTTGTCAAGACTCGTTTCGAAGCTTCATCGGAGAGAGTCAGTATCGTGAGCATTATTCAGAACACTATTCGAACAAATGGACTACGGGCATTGTACAAAGGTCTGTGTCCTTCTTTGGTCAGAGTTGGTGCGGATAATGCCATGTTTGAATCACTGAAGAAGCTTCACTACAATTACCATAGTCGAATCGATCCAGATCATAGACTTCCTTCGATCCCAGCTCTTCTCGTTCTGGGATCAACTGCATCAGCAATCACTCAGATGACAACTTATCCTTTGTTGCTTGTCAGATCTAGGCTTCAAGTGCAGAGCTTGCTGCAACAAAATGGTGTTGCCGTTACCAATTATAATGGCATGACAGATGCCCTATCTCAGATTGTCAAGAAGGAGGGCATCAAGGGATTGTACAGAGGAGCAACCATCAGCTGTCTGAAGACTGTTCCATCAGTTACTACGACCTTCATGACCTTTGAGTTGCTCAAAAGAGCGATGGGAATTTACTCCAGTGTATAGTACTAGCGGAATCAGGTGTAAGATTGTATCATAAACTATTTTCGTTTTTTTTCTTGGAGAAGAAAGTCGTAGTTCGTTCAGGTGCCTTCATTTCTGTGGTTGCCCAGCACCGAACAGTCCCAACCCTTATCTTTTCCTTGTTGTTTGACCTGTCAGATTGGATTAATCCTTACGAAGTCGAGGACTGGTGCGTTCACCGAGGAGAGTCTTGCATGTTCTTGTACTTTGGATGTGAGGCGACTGGATGACTGAGTTGGCCAACGAAGTACTTAGCGAACAGTTGACACATCAATATTCATTGGGTGTCAAGAAATGAACAAAACAAACGTCTTTTGGTGTCGTTCTATCGAGTCTTTGTCGTGAGAATGGAAAAAAACGAGCTTCGTCCATTTACAGAAAATAGAGCTCCAAAACACCTTATTGCAACGGCATCATCTCGATGTGGCAACGTTTTTCCCCAGTGAAGCCTTTTTTGATTTTATCCTGTCGGTTTCTTGCCAAAAATCTCAAGCCGGCATGAAACAACTACAAACACAACATTCGGTATTTTGGACACACCAATGATCACAACAACCAGTTTATTGAGCATCGTGTCGGACACCTAACTCGTTCACACATCTTCCCCATGCAAAAATAATAAAGAAGAAAGTCTGTTTTTTGCCACCAAGCACAGAAACAGCGGATCAGAATTCCTTTGTAAAGCTTAATTTTGTTACAACAAACCAAATTTGATTGACCAAACGGGATTCTCATTTTCTCCGTTTATCAAACCAAACTAACACTTCCAAAAAAGCAACGAAAAACTGGGCACTATTCGAGTATATCAGGAGAAAGAGTACAGAAAAGAAATTTGAACAGGCGTTTTTTTGGCGAAATCATCTCACCTCCTACATACCATAACAAAGGATAACCTGACACATTATCATTGAAAACTACAGGTAAGCTTACACTTCAAATAATATTATGCTGACTCTTCAACTGTTTTTTTGGCGTGTGTTGTTTGTGTGATGGTTGACCCATTTTGGGAAGAGATAATGACTGTTCTCATGAGCACAACAATCACAACCAACGACAACAACAAGAATGAGTCTTGTTCTCACACTCTTCTGTGTGTGTATGGACACTGCCCAAAAACCGTTTTTTTTTCATGAAAGCTTTTGAAAAGTTCTCTGGCTGACCTAAAATTTTTTTTGCGCAATTCCACAACACCAACCACAATAGAAATACTACAGGCAAAACCAATGGAAAATCAATCCTCAGTTTCCTCACCAACACAGCAAGGTGTTGCATCACCCAACAATGTACAGCAACAACAACAACAATTGTCTCCTTCTTCCTCATCACCCAACGGTCAACAACAACAGTATTCACAACATCATCATTTCTCACAGGATCAAGCACCTTCATCCAATGCTGACTCAGATGCAAACATCAAGTCAGAGACAAGCAACACTTCACCACAATCACCTTCGTCAGGTGGTGGTGTGATGGATCATCAAGTCGACTTGCAACAACAACAACAACACATGAATCGATATGGTGGCAACAACAATAACAATGCATCATCTCCATTGGGTGGTCAACAGAATATGATGATGATGAGCGGCAACACTGGTGGCTCTCATGATCTCTCATCACCACTTGGACCACCTCAACAACAGCAACAATCATTGGACATGTACGATGGAGAGAGCAGTCAACAATTGATGAGTCAACAGGGTATGATCATGTCGAGCGATGGTGGATCCAACGGTGGTGGATCACCAATCAACACTGGCGCTGGATCAAAGCCAAAACGAGCCGGCAGAAGGAAGATTAACATTGAATTCATCAAGGACAAGTCCAGAAGACACATTACGTTCAGTAAGAGAAAGGCTGGTATCATGAAGAAGGCATACGAGTTGTCTACACTGACAGGCACTCAGGTATTGTTGCTCGTTGCATCAGAGACTGGTCACGTGTACACATTTGCCACTCCAAAGCTTCAACCACTCATTACCAAGACTGAGGGTAAGAATTTGATTCAAGCATGTTTGAATGCACCTGATATGCAAGGTGGATCCGTCGGTGATTCTCAAATTGGAGGACCAGACGAGTCTGGAATGATGATGGGAGGTCCACAGGCCATGGGCGACGGTTATGTGAATGGTGGCGGTGACTCTGGCTATGATGATGACATCCCCGACACCAAACCACCAGCCAAAGTCAAGGGCACAATGAATATGACCAACTATGCACCACCACAACAAGCACCACCGCAACAAGTGCATCAACCACAGCAGTTGCAACAACAACTGATGCCACCACAAGGACCTCCACAATCACACCAACAAATGGCTCCTCAACAACAACAACCATCACAGCACATGATGAGCCCATCTCAGTCATCCATGGGTGGTGGACACGCTCCACAGGGTCATCAACAACACGGAATGCCAATGTCTCAGACACAACAATACGGAATACATCCATCGCATAACCAACAACAACCACCACAGTCGTACTATGGTGGTCCACAGGGACACGGTGCTCCACACTCACAGCACCAACAATTGCCATCAATGTCCAACTCCTCGCCAGTGCCATACAATCCACAGATGCAACATGGCTCGATGGACAATATGACTCAGCAATTCCAGCAACACGGAGGTCAACAGTACCAGCAATATCCATCATCACAGACACAGTACGGTACTTCACAAGGCATGCCTTCTGACAACATGAGAGCTCACGTGCTGGACAATGGCCCACAGAACTTTCAAATGACCCAGTTCTATCCTCCAACAAACTAACTGAGTGAGTTGTACTTTTCGTCCTCAGAAACAAACACCAATTATAATTATTGCACAACGTTTCATGAAGAGGGTTGTATGAAGAAGAAGAAGGACTGACTTGTGGCTCACACCAAAACTGGGGACCATCATCTTCGTGGTGGTGCGAACACAAGCTGTTGTGCTTCTTTTCTCCACTATACATATCATCATGGTGTTGCGATCGTCAGCTGACTACCACCCCAAAAGCATTTGTACATGTTATCACTTGTAAAAGGAATTAATTATTTCGACAACGTTTATGATCACACACAAATCACCATCATTCCTCAAAACTTCCTCAAAATTCTCGACACACAATAATCCCTCCAAAGCAGAAAAATCAGAGATTGCAAAAACAAAAAACAGATCAAACAAAGTTATCGTATCAACATCACATACAAATGGGTAAAGACACGATTGAAGTATGCGACAAGAGCGTCGCTTGGAGCTATGAAGACTATGGCTACAATGCCTTTGATCAAAAGACATCAGATGCCATTGAACAAGCCTATCAAAAGAATCCCAATGGCTCCACAACAGTCACTGTCAGCAACGGACAAACATATAACATTTCATTCTCTGATATGAAACAGGTGAACACTAGCTCAAAATACAAGAGAAATGTTCAGCGCAAGGAACAAAAGACCAATGTAAGAAAGGTGGATGTGGGTGAACTGAGAACACTGTTTGCCAAGTATGCAAAGTTGGATGAAACGGAGGAGAATGGTATTGGAGGTGAAGGAATTATGCAGTTTGCTGAAGATGTGAACATTGATCCCATGCAGGTAGGTATCTCTGTTTTTTTTTGTTATATGATGGTGGTTTGCTTGTTTTATGTCATTTTGTTGTTGTGATTGACACCAGTTTTGATTTTTGGATTGGGTTGATCTCAGATTGATTTATTGGTCTTGTTCTGGAAGTTGAAGCTCTCACAAGCTTACTTTATCTCAGAGGAGCAATGGATCCAGGGAATGGCCTACTTGGGCATGGAAACTCTAAGCAGGATGAAGAAACAGTTGCCAAAGTTGAAGAATGAGTTGGATGAGGACGATGATCAATTTATTGATTTTTACATGTTTTGTTTCCGTTACATGAAGCAACCAGATCAAAAATCATTGGGATTGGAGTCTGCTGTGGCCACATGGAAACTCATCATGAAAAACAAGTACAAGTACATTGATGAGTGGTGCACATTTGTGGAAAATGAACTCAAGCATAGCATAACACCGGACACTTGGCGCCAATTTTTGGAATTTACAAAAGATGCGACATTCAAGAGCTTTGCAACGTTTGATCTCTCCATGACAGCTTATCCAAGTGCCATTGACGAGTTTGTAGAGTATATGCAACAAAAGGAAGCAAAGTAATCGATTGATTCTTTGCCACGCAAACACCACTACCAAACTCCCAAATAAATGAAGATTGTAGTTGCGTTGTACCATTATAACATTCAGCGTAGTTGTCGCATGCATTTGCTTTTCCATTTGTGCAATCATCCAATTGACAGTCAATTTTCGGCGCACAATCGGTGGATCATGATGACATTTCTATCCTCTGTGTGTGTATGACCAAATAAACAAATCGTACGGCACACACAAACAAAATAGCAAATAACTGTCATCTTTCTGTCGTTTCTAAAGTTATTCATTTCGCGATTCAAAAACTTGCTCTAAGACAATCGCAATCGCAACACATTTCGAACATCGCTCGTATATCGCAACGCTTCCAAAAACGGCAACAAATTCAACAATTCCTGATCATTCTCATTGTCGGCCATCCATGACTCACACGGAATTGCATTCTCTTGATTCCACATGTAAGAAATGGGTGAATTATCAATAATGATACAACGAGACAATCCCTCTGCTCCATTATCACCACAAACTGTTGTCAAATCCTTGATAAACATGCCTTCAAACTGCGAACAAGACTCTCTAAAAAATCGACCTGCAATCCGATCGGAATAATACAATCGATCAATCACCGGATCGGCATAATTTCTCACACTGGCGGTAAAAATCACTACGCGATACCAATCACACACTTTTTTCATAAAATTTTTCAAGTAGGGCCGCTCGCTCACATAAAACGTCACGGGCACATGATCAATATACACATTGATACTGTATTGATACAAGTGAGCAAATTGTGGATCGGGAACTTGTAATGAACTGTGCAATAACGTCTCATCCAAATCCAATATCAAAATGGGTGGTGATAGCAATTGTAAATTTCTTAGTCGCCACTTGTCCAATTCTTGTCTCTCTCGGGGTGATAACAGTGATTTGTGAGAGAGTTCCAGTTGATCCGTTCCCGTGATTTTTCGATACAGTAGCATAAATGGACGAATCATCCAATAGAGTAGTAGGAGAAATAGTGATTGAATGGATTGAGCGAGTTTGTGGGATAGGGAGGAAAAGAAGAACACCATGTTATTGTTGTTTTTGGGTTGTGGTAATGGTGGTTGTTGTTGTTGTTGTTTTTGTGGTGTCTGATGACGGGTGTCACCAGCGTTTGGGGCGACATGAGAGCGCATTTGATTTGCTTTTTGATGAACAAGCAACAGGAAAGTGCAAAACAGGGGACAACGGAGAATCGAACTCCGGACCTCTCGCACCCAAAGCGAGAATCATACCACTAGACCATTGTCCCTTACATTAGAAAGATGCTTAATAATTAGTCCGGTTCGTGAATCTGCCGGACAAATAGATTTCCATTACAAAAATTCGTTGTAATGGAAAATTTTGTTGAACGGTTGATGCAAAACGGCGATGAAAAGTCCGTTGGAAAAACAGAGCAGACGGAGAGAATAACTGAAAAACAACGACAAAAGAAACAACGACAAGAGGACTAACTGCAGCGTAGGAGGAGGAATAATAGACTCGAAAAATAATTTTCTCAGAAACTCACAGCAGAACAGAACCACAATCCAAATACACCACCAAAGGACCCATCCATCCAAAGGCATCAACCAAACACTTTTAAGCTCTACAGATCTGTTGAGTGTTACTTGAACTCTACTCTCAGCCAACATTATTTTCTGTGCATTTTAGCAATCATACACACAAGCTTTTCCCTTTTCACAGCCATCTACAAAAAGCATCAAACAATGAGCTCATCACCAGCCACTCAGCAACCATCTCCCACACCACCAACCTCTGTTAGCCCTTTACCAGCTAACGCCTCTACATCTCCTGTCAACAACAATGCTGCTGCAAGTCAATCATTTGACAATAGTCAACCACAGCAAACACAACAACAACAACAACAGCAGGTATCACCATCCACACCATCATCACAGCAACAACAACCATCAAGCACCACTGCATCCTCCACGATGCATCATCAATTGACTCAACAGCACATGGGTGGTGGAGGCAATGTCTCTGCTGGAACGAACACTGGCGCAAACACTGCCATAATGTACAACATGACTGCAAACATGACAGCCACTGGCGCACCTAATCAACAACAACAACAACAAGCAAACGAACAACTCATGATGCCATTTGGTCACTACTTGTCAAAGATGGAACCCATGTCACCTCATGCTCAGCGAATCGCAATGTCCAATGCTGCCGCCACTGGTGGTGTACCTACCAATGCAGGCATGTACTCCAACACGTTCCCCACATTGGGCATACTGGGTCATCCACAAGCAGCTCATGGTCAAGTCGGTCATCCACACTCTCACGTGCATCATCAGTATGCTGCCAATGCAGGTGTGGTTCCACCAGGCACTCCAACCAGTGCCAATCCATCCGGTATGCCAGGCACACCAATGACTCCCAACACACCCAACACTCAATCCTCTCAATCCGGTCTCAACACACCAGGCAGCGTCAACAGTCAAGCAGGCACTCCAAACTCTGTTCCTCAAAAGAGAAAGATTAACAAGTTGGCATGCGAGTACTGCAGCAAGTTGCACAAGAAGTGTGATGGTGATCATCCAAATCCGTGCACTCGATGCAAACAAAAGGGAATTCCTTGCAACTATGTCCAGAGAAGAAAGAGAGGACCAAAGACGAAGAGAATGAAGACTGGTAACGGCATGGGATCCTACGATTCAAATGACATGAGTCCAACCACTGCCAGCAGTCAAACACCAGGCTCTCCATTTTCTGCCAACACTGGATCATCTGGTTCCAGCGCTGGCAATGTGAGTGCAGGCAACGTGGTCGGTTCACCAATGAGTGTCACTGACTCTCAGCAACAACAACGGACGCTACCAACCGAGTTGTTGAACGGATCTATGCATCTCGATGGCAACAATCCATTCCCACTCGGTTTCCCTCTGTTCCCATTCATTAACACCAATCAACCAGGTCCACAAATGGCCCAGTTCAACCAACTGTTCCCTATGCAAATGATGATGCAAGGTCACGGACAACCAAGCATGGCCCAACATCAAGCACCTCAGCAGCGCGCATCGAACCAACAAGCAGTAGCTGATATCAAGACTCAGCCTTCCAACACTGAAGGAGACTCTACGATCACTCCATTGATGAGCGGTAGTGTCGGTGGAGGCAGTGATTCCACTGGAGTAAGTGCTACGGACGATGAGGCTGCTTTGGCCGATATTGTCGTTCCTCCGAACATTACAAGTGATTTGTATGATGCACCATCAAAGGACGATGTCAAAGAAGAAGGGAAACCAAAACAAGAGGAAGGAAAGGATGAAGAGGACGAAGACAAGGAAGAATCAAGTGATTCATTCGATGCCAACAAATAAAACAAGCAACTAATAAATTATCAAAAATTTTTTCAATGTGTTAAAATTGTCCGGCTTTTGTTTTGGAACATAAAATTTTGTAGTTGCTCCAACTGGTTGAAGTTCGAATAAATTTGCGGAACAAAAAACAAAGACTACATTGAGCATGAGTGAGTACTTGCTCGAACGAAAGCAGTGCATTTTGGCACTTCGTCAAGAAGCTTCCAATGATCAACTCTATCGAGTCTTGATCTGTGCCACTGGATCTGTTGCTGCGATCAAACTGGAGGAACTTGTCAGTCAATTCACACGTGAGCTCCACTTGGACACAAGTCTCAAGAAAGTGTCTGTTGTGGTTGCTCTGACACAAGGGGCTAAGAATTTTGTTGACGTGGACAGATTGGTCACAGAATATGGAGTGAGATGCTTTACTGATGAGGATGAGTGGTCTGTTTGGAAACAAAAGGGTGATCCCGTTACGCACATTGAGCTACGCAAGTGGGCTGATCTGTTGTTGATTGCTCCGTTGGATGCCAACAGTTTGGCTAAAATTGCAAATGGAATCTGTGACAATTTGGTCACTTGTGTTTGCAGGGCGTGGGACATTGGAATGAAACCGTGGATTGTGGCACCTGCCATGAACACACTCATGTGGACTCATCCGTTCACTGCCAAGCAATTGAATATACTACAGAGTGACTTGCATGTTTCTATCATTGAACCAGTGTCGAAAGTGTTAGTTTGTGGTGATCAGGGAGTGGGTGCAATGGCTAGTGTGGATGACATTGTATCAAGTGTCAAAACTGTTGTATTGAGCTCTGAGACACCATAGCTTTCATTGCTTGTACTAAGTTTCATAAATGTATCATATTTCATTAGTCTAATTGTAGGTAGTTGAATGATTTGGTTGGGGAGGATGAGGTTGGATGAGGATGGTTGTTTTCCTCAGGGTTTGGTGACACTCTCTTGTCTTTCTGGTGATTCACTGGAATCGTGAGATTAACACCACTTGCTTCACTTTCTCTTTCATTTGCACTGTCGGTTTTGGTGTTCAGATTGAACAGAACATCAGGAGGTATATGCAGGCGCAAGTTCTCAATTCCTCTGTCGAGACCTTTGTCTTTTGAATAAGAATATTTGTTGTACGGCGGGAGTACGCTCATTATCAATGGTGATCGAGAATTCACAGCATTATTTACCTTCCTTCTAACGAATTTCTTTGCTCTACAAAGAAGATGAGTTGATTAATGGAAGTCGGATAAACAGAGTAGAGTATGATGTATACATACGGAGGTTTGAAACCCATCTCTTGTCTCAAGTGGTAGAGCTTTTCAGACGGTATGAACAATCTGATCTCTTTTCTGTCATTCTTTGTGAGCGAAAAAGACTGAGTTCTGAACAAGCGAGCAATCTCAGCTTCTATAATAGATTGGAGCTTTGGGTTGTCGAATTGATTCTGTACTATCAGGTTCACGATCTTATACAAACACTCGTAGAATAATTGTTCTGATACAGTGTCTCTAAATGTTTGAATTCCTTCTCTTCTAAACGTATGTCTCTGTAGTATTTGAGAATAGCAAAAACTTAACTCCATCAACTTTTCAATTACTTCCGCCTTGGATTGTTCCACTTCTTGGCTTGAAAATTCATTGCTTCTTTTCGTTAAAACAAGTTAGAATCAGAGCATCGATTTCGATGACATGACAAGACAATGGAAGCACTCACTGTAGGGCGTTTGAGAGAATGCACTTCTCATGGTGAATCAGTGCGCTAATGTACAAAATACTAAGACTGAACAAATTGTCAGTCAGTTCGCACTTGTCAAAAAGAAAGGAATCAAACTGAACAAAGAAGTTCTTGTACTCTTCTCTCTTCTCTTTCTTCATTCCGTTCATTAGTTTCTGTTTGGCCAGCTCTATTTAACGAAAATGTTGTGTATCAGTGCTGGCCACAAGTGCGTTCCTGCCAAAACATTCTTCACGTTGAAGTGGCACATACCCTTCTCTTGTCTCATGTTAAACAACTTCATCGTTCGGGAATGAATGGGGCGAGTAGTGCCGCTGTAAAGGCTCGAGAAGTTGGATCTACTGCTCTTGAATGAGACTGTGTCGTCCATCGCCTTAGACATGTACATGTGATTTGTTGGCGATGGAATTTTATGAACATTCACCATACTCGAAGAAGATGAACCATGGTGGATCTGAGGCAAAGAAATGTTCATGTTGTGTCGTTTTCATTCAATCGTAAAAAAGCGGCAACAACATAAAAAGAAAACTGCACCTGACAGTTGAATCCTGTCGTTAGTTTTATCGTACTCTCACACGATTTTGATTCAATGTTGTCAAACAGATAACGACTACAATCTCAAAGAGGTTGAGATTCCGCTCGGACATTCGGAACATCAACCAAAAAGGTAAAAAATCGATATAAAGACAAACGGTGGAATAACGTTTCACTCAAAGAAAATGTTCACTTGGGTTGGCTGCGAACTCTTGCGGGCCCACCAAAGGTTTAAATTCGATGCATTATGTCCATACACCAACACTCTACAACAACACAACAAACTACAACACAACACAAGATTATTAATCATGAACAAGCTATTCATTGTCTTTGGACTCATTTTGGTCACTTTGGCCTGTGCACAAGCCTGTGTCTACGTTAACACTGCCTACACTCCATTCTGCAAGAGCGTCAATGCATTCCCAAGCAAATTTGCTGTCACTGACATGTCTGGCTTCGAATCTACTCAAACAAGTGCTGATGGCTATGCTAAGGCAACCTTTGAATCTGCTGAAACCAACCATGGAAGCTCTGTCTCCTCTGCTTGCAAGACTGCCTACGGAAAGGTTTTGTGCCTCACCCAATTGCAAAACTGTTACATTGATAGATCTACTACTCCTAGCACTCAATCTCCTCAACCCCCTTGCTTGAGCTTGTGTAAGGCTGCTGAAGCCAAGTGCCCAACCGGTTTCTTTGGTGCCGTCAATGTTACTGACTACTGTGCTAGTAGCGATGAAAATTGTTATGCTGGTGCAGCTGGATCCATCCAAGCTAGCTTGATCATGTCATTCATTGCTATCGTTGCTGCCGTCATGTTCTCCATGTAAGTTGCGAACGCACAATAAATTCTAAAACAACATATGAAAATTCTCTGCATTATAGTTTCCATACACCGTGTGATTGGGGTAACAAGACGTTTTCAACACTTGATGTTCACAACTTGAACGAGGGATTACACTTTATTAATTGATCGCCGTGCGACTCAAACAGCAACTGAGAGATACGGTGATGTTTATTTTCCTAACGGTTTAGAACATGAGAGCAACCACAGTTGTCATGACAAACACCATAGTCATGAACAAGCTCAAACCAACAATTGAGCTACTAGAGTTACCAATGACCTTCTCACCATCGAAACAATGAGAGTCATCTTCAAAAGCACAATACGAAACCACTCTATCAGGAGAGTAAGAGTCAAACACTTCTGGTGCACATGTAGTGTTGGCGACAATGCAAACAGAACGACATGGTCGAATGATGTATCGATTTCCTTGGCAGTAGTTGGTATAGAACAGGCACATCATGTCCTTGAGAGCAGTTTTACACTGTGGACTTGCAGCAGTAATGTTATGCATGATGTCATACTTTTCCTCAGCTCTCCCATCGTACTCCTTTTGCTTGTCGATAGGGTAAGCTTGACTGGATACATAGAGATTGTACTTGGCAAAAGTGTCAGCACAGAATGGATTGCTTGCCTCATCGTACTTGACGCACTTGATATCGAGGTAAGCCATGGATACTGCCACCAGAGAAAAGATGAAGCATAAAATAAAAAAGGTCTTCATAGTGAGAATTGGGGTATTGATTAGTTTTGTTCTTCACAATCCACGACACTCTCTTATGGGTCACTGATTCGGACAGAATATCGAAACCCTTCCCGAGAAGAACACGAGACGAGAACTTTCGTGTTTGTATCTGCGGAGAGCTATTACCTTTTAGGAACCTCACCGCAGTTTTACTATCACACATCATGGTGAGTTAAAATCAAGAATCCTTCGTAGTTGTTGCCGATAAGAACGAACGAAACTGTAGTATATCTAGTTTCTCCGGTTCTGTAAACTTGAAGAGATCTTTTTTTTTCGCGCTGTGCAAGTTCCAAGAACTTGTCAGATGACAAACAAAAAAAAATCCAGCCAGAAAAAAACAAACAAAAGATTAGACCAGTATCATGAATAGTAGTACTACTGCCAGCCACACAACAATGAAAAACAATGGTATTGGATACCTATCCCACATTTTTGTTTTCGAAGATAGTCCATTGTACTCCCAAGCAACGGCAACTACCATTAGTTCACGTCTGCGGCGCTACGATCTGGACTTTTCGGTGCTTCAAGTGGCAGCAGACGATCAAGACTTGTTCATTCTTTCGACAGAGGGTCACTTGTACTTTGTAGGTTCCAATTCAACTGGATTGGCAGGTCTGAATCACCAAAACAAGGTATCACAACTCACTCGTGTCGACTTTTTCAAGCAGGCAGTGAAAAGAGTGTTTTGTTGCTATGGTTGTGCCTTTGTGATTGATGAGTATGAAGGGTTGTGGTTTATTGGAAAATCGGATTACAATACCTATCCTGTTGCTAATCACAGCTATACCAAGTTTTCAACACCTCAAAAGGTGGATTGTAGCTCAATGATGGTGTCTCCGAGTGAGAGAGTCATTGATATTGCCATTTGCTTTAGTAGTGCTGTGGTCATGACAGATCAGAATCATTTTTATGCATTCGGACAGAGTTATTGGTTCAATGGTGAGAGTGGTTCTTCCATCTGTTGGAAACTTCCTGATTTTCTGGAGAGAGACGAGCATGTAGTGCATATGTCTGGAGGTAACTTTCACTGTGTCATTTTGACCAACAAGGGCAATTGTTATGTGAATGGACAGAAGGACAAGAGATTTGGATTCAACAGTACTGTCTATGTTGCCGAGTTTCGAAAAATGGACTTGCTTCCTGCACCTGTTGTGAGCGCCAATTGCTATCAATATTCGACAATTGTGGTGACGAGCGACAATCAGATTCACAGCTCAGTCAGCATGCAAGAGAATCAGGAGGCCACGGCACCTCACTTCTTGCGTGTGGATCATTGTGCAAAGAATGCAAAGTCTGCGTTGACCAGTTCTGAGATTGAATGGATCTTGGATGAAGATGGCTCGATATATTATCGAGAAAAGAATAGTCAATTTGATAATTTGGCTGTGAAGAAAGATGATCGATTCAATCAGATTGTCCCACTGGTCAACTCAAGCTGGCTTGATACACAATTGGCGGGAGCGAAGCGATCTGTTGTCATCTATTTCACTCCAAAAATGAGAGGACACATTAATATGGCATTCCCACGTCTCTCAAAACTTTTATCGAATGGTTCTTTAAGTGATATCGATGTTATCACCACGAACAATCATTAACCAAATTAAATATTGCCAAAATTGTCTTGCATCATCCCTTTCAGATAAGCGAGAAGTTTTTTACTTGCCCATAGCTCTGATTTGATCAATCGAGAAGAATCGTTCCATTCCACCATAACATCTTTTTCAACCAACCTCCCTCCATTGGTGTTGAATTGTGATAGACTCCCCATTTCCTTCTGATTCTTGCCCAAACAACTTAATCTGGATGATAGCTTGCGAAGTCTTGAATGTCTTGAACAAGCGTCCATATCATGTCAGAATGAGATCAACAAAGCAATGAAGGAACCTTTATTTTTTGAAAGTGGATCTATCATCTCCAATATTTCTGGTAGAATAGTATGAACTCCGCTGCATATAGGAAGATAGCCTGTATACTAATGTTGATTACTCTCGCCAGCTGAGATGGACATTCGAGATTCGTATCCAACTTGAATAGACTCATTATGACCCTTTGACTCCTGGTCAAACAGTGGAGCACACTCTCGGGCTCACTCTGGCACCAGCTACACATCACCAGTGTTGTCTAGATACCACTACTGTCCACACGCAGATTACCCTAGTGAAAGTCCGGTTCAGCTCTTTCGAATGATCTCTTTCCTCCCTTGAGCCTCACATTGTCGAACCAAGTATCGATACAACTATCGGAGGCTACTCCCATAGCTATTAACTCCTTGCGACGGGCATCTGACGAGGCAGTGCAGCACACTTTCTGGTTCTTTCTTGCACCATACACACACAGTGGATGGTTCACTGGGATTATACAGCCCACGAACTACTTCTTTTGTGTGAAGGGTGCCACTCCTTACTTGGAGTTGAAACCATTCAAGTCTTCTGTCTACAACGTGTGGGTATTTTAAGAAACAGAAATATGCCCCACTTTGGTTGGCAGCTTTTTGTAGCCATCATCTTTCATACCCTTCTACTCTCCTATTTCTCTCTTGATCGAATAGATCCTGGAGGTGTTCTCTGCTCTCCACGCGCAGATTGGCAGTTTCTCATCTGGGCAATCATGATGCTCAACAGATGGTGTGACTTTGGGCCAATCATGCACCTCGAGTGCACACTTTTGAACTCCTAAAAGCACATGATTTGTTCATCCACAAGAAGTTGATTGCGACTCACTATTCCAGAATGATACTGTTTCTTCAACAAAGAAGATGAGACTTACCTGGCCAATTTGCAGTCATCGCACTGCCGCATCGTATTTGTCTGCACTGCTACACCTCTAGCACTAAAGAGCGGGTTGCAAAGACGCACAAATACTACGGTTTTTTCCTTATGTATATATCCCATATAGTCTAGTTGGTTAGGATACATGGCTCTCACCCATGAGACCCGGGTTCGAGTCCCGGTATGGGAGTTTTTTGTCCGCCTTGAAGCGGCTTTTTGTGCCCCATCTCCTCGATAATGACATGTTGGATAACAATTCTCTGTGTGATCCGAGTTCCAGTAATAGTTCGCTACTTGTCATCTTAGAACGACAGTCATAGATCGATGATCTTGAAATCTGAACTAAATGAGCACATTCAAGAAGAATTCTATGGTTATCAAGCCTGCTTATTCTCCTTGTAACAGAGGATGTATTGAACAAACCATGAAGATCAGATTTTGCAACCCCTCTCATAAATCGTGACAGAAACTTGCAACTCAATAAATACACTGATTTTATTGAAGTCTATGTAACTTGCGTCTCTTGTTTGGCTTCGCCTTGCTTGAAACATCGACAGTTGATGTAATCTTCTCGTGACTCGCAAAATAGTCTTTCAACTTTCGTTTGGCTGTCTCGTTCGAACGCATCCTCCGCATCAAATCAGCAAATGACGACTCACCATCATCACGAATGCTCAGTGTGCAGCTGCCGTTTGTGGTACTCATGTTTTCAATTTCTTCATCTAATTTGGACAAAGATTGCTCTAGTTCCTGTCGAATGTTTTTAAGGTTCGCTAGTTTCTCCTCGTCCTCGGCTTCTGCATCGTCATCAGACTTTGACGCATCATAGAAAATATCATTCATTAATCTACAGTTTCTCAAGTACCTCAACGTGCAATCATCAATCAACCACTGTTTCCATGGACTATACGTGCCAACGTTTGTTAAATGGTTAGGCAGTTGCTTAATTGACTGTTCTTGTTGTTGTTGAATTGCAAGCAAAGCATCGATTGGCAACTGTTGCGCTTGTTGTGGCTGCTGCAATTGTAGTAGCCGTTCGTTTGGCAGAATAGATGACTGACTAGTCATGGCAGGAGAGGAGAAGACACCCATTGGACTCTGAAGTGACTGCTGCACATTTTGAAGGGCATATGGAAAAGGTTGGGACAATGGTTGTTGTGGAGATAGGAACTGACTCGTAAAGGGGGCTTGTTGTTGGGGCTGCAGTGTTTTCTGTGGTTGTGGCTGTTGGTTGAACAGAGACTGGAATACGGAGGATTGAGGAATATTGGACAATGGTGTTGAAATGGCTTGCTGTGATGATGCTGGATAGGACATGTTAGGGAATGTGGACAGCATGGGAGATGGAGCGTTCATGAACCGCAGGGCACTCGTGTTGTAAGGGAAGGGAGATCCAATTGATGCTGAACTTGGTGTGAGTGCATTGGGAGTCATTGGAAACATACCACTACCCGCTCCAACTACGCCTCTCATGAAACTAGTGTTGCTTGTGGCAGATAGCGGTGTCATGGGCGAGTTCAACAAATGCATTGCATGACCACTTGTCGCAGAAGGACTCATGAGATTAGTCGAAAACAATGACGGTGTAGTCTTGACGGGAGTTGACTGACCACTCATGAGACCACCCACAACATTGTCAGCTAACAACAATGACGAGGAAGAGGCCAATGATGAGGACGATGCAGCAGCAGAGTTACCGCCATGAGATGGCGCATTAACAGAACTTGGGGAAGGAGGTGGAGGCGGCTGTTTCTGTACAATTTTTCTCCACTGAGCTCTCCTTAGCTTTTGTCTCTGAGAGGTCAGTTCTCTCATGAGCATATTGATATCATCAATCATTGTTGCATCAATCTCAATGCTCTGTGAGCCAGGCACCAGTGTAGCCTTTGTCAAAAATTCATTCTCTGGATTATCGAGATCCAACTCGTCAAACAGTGCTTGATTATTGGCATCAGGATCAATCGTAGAACATGCATCATCCTCGTGAGATACTTCATCATCTGAATCCACTAGACCAGCTCTCTTCATTTCAGCCAACGTTCCAAAGTACTCTGGTTTCCTGTGCATAATCTCTTCAAACACAGTCTAAAAGTTTTACAAAAAAAGAGAACGAAAAAACAAAAAAGAAAATTTTTGTAAGCTCACAGCTTTCTGTGAGAGAAGAAGCAGAAGGAGGTGCGCGAATACATACAGGACAGCACTTTTTGACATGATTCTTAAAATTAGGTCCAAAATTACCCATTCTCTTCTCACACAATGGACATTTGCGTCCGGCAGCCGTTTTTTTCTCCTTGGAGTTGGAAACGACACTAAAGCTTGTCTCTGCAAAAAGCTTTTGCATCACTTCTTCCAATTGTTGACCAGTGATGAGCAAGTATCCCACACGAACATATCGTTTTTTTGTGGTAAGAGTTGTGCAGACAGTGGCAGAGTTGGTTGTTGAAGATTTTTGTTGTTGTTGTTGTCTCATCGTTGAGCGTTACAGGACAGAGGAGCTAAAAAGATCAGGAGATCGCGATCTTGTAAATTCAAACAGCTGCGGTTCCTTCAAACACACAATTAAAAAAATGATCACGCAGAAAAATCACAACCTCGCAATCACCGTTTTTTGGTTTTTGGAGGGAAAGTGTTTTTCGCTTTTGGTTGGTCGGAATAAATTCACACTCCGTTTTCTTGTTGAAGTTCAACAAATTCTTGTTTTCACTTGCTTGAAAGCTTTTTCATACAGGAGGAGTGCGCAAAAAGCAAACAACACCAACCAACCACATAGTAGCATCATCTTGTCACCCTATCACACAACAAAATGGTCAAAAATAACAAGAAAGAACAACAACCACTTGCTGGAAAGGATGATAAGAAATCCAATACCAACAACAAGACGACTCAAAAATCCATCTTTGATCAAATGAGCATGGAAACGAGCAAAAATCATGATAGCTCAGACAATGTCACATTCTCCAAAATGGTTCGTGATGCAAACAAGGCCCATACCAACAACACCAATAACAACAACAACACAAAGAAGAACAACAAAAACAATCACAAAAACAACAATAACAATAGCAACAATGCACTGGACAAGAAATTAATGGAAGAGTACACTGCAAAGTATGGAAAAAATTGGTATGTTCAACACAGAGACTTCCTTCACAGATACATGACACCCGTCTCTGAAGAATCATTGAAGCAATTGAAGCCAGACACTGTCGAAGAACTCTACACCAAAGTTCTTGTCGAGTACCGGAAATTTAAAAAGGGCGCCAATCGATCTCTACAGGACTATGAAAGAAATTTCTTGAGTAAGGGTACGAGAGCGGATAAGGTGGCTACGATTGCTCAAGTCTTGTCAAGAGATCCTCTGCCTCATTTGGACTTGTTGGACACGTTGCTACAGGAATGTCAGCATCAACACTCTGAGCTTGCAATGACCGCTGCACGTGAACTATTTTCTAATTTATTGATACCGATGGAACCACCTACTCTTTCATTGATTGATTCCAAGGTTGAAGAGTACAAATTGTTGCCATTTACATCGTTGGCCACTCATTATTTGCGAGAGTTTGCAAGTGGAAACATTGTGAAGAATTCAGGTGAAGTCAACGATTATGTCATCATGTACGCAATCGATATGTTACAAAAGAGATATAATGCATTTTTGGACATTTTGTATCAATTGTCAAAGAATAAGGCATCTCATACACACAGAGAAGAAGCACTTAAAATGATTGCTCAATTGTTGCCAATCAAGACATCGCAACACAAGCTTGTTGTGTTGCTCATCGGCATGTTGGATGACACTGAAGGCACCATTGTCGAGAAAACAATGAAGACGATTGCTTACTATGTTCAATCAGGACATCAAGGACCGAGTGTCAGAGGAGAAATTGTTCGTGAGCTTGTTCTGTTCCTCTACAAGCCAAAGGTTGAATCCAAGAAGAGAAAGAATGCTGCTATTCTGCTCTCTCAGGCCAGATACTCACCAGTGATTGACTATGCATTGGCTCGTCACGTCAATGACGCTCTCATGAAGATGATTCGTAATCTATTCATGAGCAGCTCAGGCACAAAGAACAACAAGTCTACTAACAAGGGAAAGAAGGCCATTGTGTTTGCTGATGGTGATGCCAATCTAATGGCCAATATTTTGATTGGTTTCTGGAAGACATACAAGGTGGCAAACGATAAGAACGTCCCATCGGACCTCAAGGCTGAAGCTGTCGATCAAGTTCACTGGAAGTTGTTTGCTGATTTGGCCCGTAATGCAGACTTTAATGTTTCATTTGAGGCACTGAGATGCTTGTGGGTCATGTACCAACACGACTCAACAGATCAAAGCTTCAGCAACGCCTTTTACAACATTGTCTACAACAAGTTGAACGATACCAATATCTTGACTAGCATCAAGTTGGAATCATTCTTGCTTTTGGTTCTGCATGCAATGTCCACTGATACCAACATTGCTAGAGTTTATGCCTTTGCAAAGCGTTTAATGCAGAGTTGTTTGCACGGAAGCAATGCATACTCGAGCGCTGTGCTATTGACTCTTGCTGATGCCATCAATGCTATCCCTGCCCTAAGAACTCTGATTATCTCCTCTGGTGCTGACAATGAGGAAGAGAGCAGCAGCGAGGACGAAGAAGATGAAGATATGGAATCCAAGGACAGCAAGAAGGAAACGAAGAATAATGGTTATAATATTCGAGAGGCTGAACCAAAGAGAGCTCACGCAGATTCAACATCCCTGTGGGAATTGGCACTCATGAACACTCACTTCCACCCAACTGTGCAATCCATGGGAACTCACTTTACAGACAATATTCCAATGCCATACAAGGGTAATCCATTCGAAGATTTCAAGGTTGTCAAGTTCTTGGACGAGTTTGTCCTGGATAGAAAGAGACTAAGAACTCAACAAAAGAGACAACTCAAGGCTAGATTCTACAAGGACCAAAAGGGAACTCCGTTCAAGCTGAACGTTAATGCCATTCAAGTACCAAAGAACTATGAAGAATTGCTAGATAAGAAGAAGACTGTTCCACAGCACATGCAATTCTTGAAGAAGTTTACAGAGATGAAGAAGCAATTGGAAGATAGAGCAAAGTCAATGCAAGAAGCACAGCACAAGAAGAAGGAAAAGAAGAAGGGCAAGAAAAAGCTTGCTGTTTCTGTTGGCTCTGCTGAAATGATAGATGACGAGCAGGACGATGGCGGTTACAGCTACAAGAACCTGGCATCAGCAATCAGTGAAGACTTGGATGAGATGACAGTGGATACCATGATGTTGGAGAATGCATCCGATGACGAAGAAGAAGAAGAGATTGCGCACAAACTCAAGACCAAGCAAGCTCTGAGTGGTGGTGACTCGGATGACGACGATGATGCAGAAATGCAGGAAGCTCAGTCAGAAATGTCTACTCTGTTTGAGAAGGAAGAAGAGAGACTGATGGGCAAGAAGAACCCTAAGAATCTCAAGGGCAAAAAGAAGATGCCATCCAAGAGGATTGTCAAACCAAACAGAATGGTGTCCAAGCTCAAGAAACAAAGAACGAAATAAAGCAAAATGCGCACACTCATACCAGTTCACAGTAATATTGCCGGTTCAGAATTACTCCTCTTTTGATTCAGTTTATCCGTCATTGTTTCCGAACTGGACACCCAGAATTCCACACACCGCAACGGATAAGCCTCTCTTGGATACCCACCTAATGCATCACACACCTGACGACAAAAAACGTGTTTTTTGTTGTTGTGGGAAATCCCTTGTCTTGTCGTCTCCTCGTTTGAATTTTTTTTTTTGCTACAACAAACAACGTGTTCAAGCATCACCAATATTGCCATTGTCGTACTAATCAGATATCTCAATCTACCAAAAAACACGCATTTTTGTTGAAATATCTCTCCAATCGATTGCATTCCCGTCTGACATTTTGCTATTATTGGCCAAAGCAACCACGTTCAGTGCAGATCATTCCTTAAAAAGACAATTTTTTTTTAGCTCATCAAGAACTTAACATTTAAGCTAACAACAATCATGAGTGACTCCGAAGTGAATCATCCTGCTGCAGCAGAGAACACGACAGATCGCAACAGTAAACGCCTCAGTACGATGAACAGCACTGTTGATGTCGTTGAAGTTGAAAGTCATGATCAAAGTCATCGACACGATCATCATCACCATCATCACGAGCATCAACATCATCATGATGGTGTTCATACGGCACATTACAATACTACGGATCACACTGTGATTGATAAGCAAGGTCATGCACACGTGCCTGTGCATCACCATCATCAATTTCATTTGGAAGAAGAGAAAAAATCAGTTGATTCAGGTGAGGTCGAAGGTCCAAAATTAACATTGAAAGAACGATTTACACAGTTCCAAGAGCACAGAACTACGGAAAGTTGGGTGTTTATCGCACTCGCAATTATCGCGCAAGCGGTTTTTCTCGTTTTGTTCTACGTTTTTGTCGATTATGAAAAATTTCATTTGCCAGCCAATTTTGCAGAGTCTGGTGTGGAGAATGAAGAATCGTTGCATCAGATTGAGAGGTATTACAAGGTGGAGATGGATGTAGCTGGAATGGTGTTTATTGGTTTTGGTTTCTTGATGACCTTTTTGAAAAAGTATGGTTATTCGAGCTTTGGTTTCAATTTTCTCATTTCTGCTCTTGCTTTCCAATGGACCATCTTGTGCGTCGGTTTCTTCAAGCACGGTGTCCGAAACAAGTTCAAGTCCACCATTCCAATCAATATTGAATGGTTGGTTGAGGGTAATTTTGGTGCTGCTACCGTTTTGATTAGCTTTGGTGGTGTTTTGGGTAAGGTTGCTCCCAGTCAATTGATTGTCATGATGGTTATTGAGATTGTGTTCTATTCTCTGAATTTGTACATTGGTACCTACTTGTTCAAGGCGACAGATATCGGTGGTAGCATGTTTATTCATACATTTGGTGCCTATTTCGGATTGGCTTGCTCCATGTTCATGACAAAGAAGGAGGCAAGAGCTGGACATCCTAATCAAGCTCCAAGATACAACTCTGATTTGTTCTCATTGATTGGAACCATCTTCTTGTGGCTGTTTTGGCCTTCTTTCAACGGTGCATTGGCCCTGAGAAGCACTGGTCTCTTTAGAAGTATTATCAATACTTTTATTTCATTGTGTGGTGCCACTGTTGCCACCTTTATTATCTCTAGACTATCACGTGGTCATTTTGAGATGGAAGATATTCAGAATGCTACTTTGGCTGGTGGTGTTGCAGTTGGAGGTAGTGCCGATTTGATTATTGCACCTGGAGGTGCTTTGACCATTGGTCTTATTGCCGGTGCAATCTCAACCCTCGGTTTCCGATATTTGACTCCTGTGTTGCGTAGGAACTGCTTCTTGCATGATACTTGTGGTATTCACAACTTGCATGGTATGCCTGGTGTTCTCGGTGGTTTGGCTTGCTTGACTGCCACTGGTATTGCCTCTCACAAGAAGGACAAGTATGGGCCAGAGTACAACATGTTGATCCCTAACGGAGTCAACCAACCAGGTTACCAGATGGCCACTCTTGCTGTCACTCTCGGTATTTCCATCGTGTCAGGATCTGTGACTGGAATATTGATTCGATGGCTCGTTCCTCCAGAGGAACCATTCACCGATGCTGAATACTGGTGTATTCCCGAGGAGGAATTCCCTGGCGATGAAATGCCTGCAGAGAAGGCTGATCTCGAAGACAGCTTGGACAGCAAAGATGGTAAGGATATCGAACTGGAATCTATGGCCGTCTAAGCACAACACGAATAAACAAACAACAATTCATTTCAACAGCAAAGAAGGTTATGAAAAAGTTGTCACATGTTTATTCGATATATTTACTAACAAACTATCAATGTGATCTGTTGTGCGATTGTCACGTTAGAACAACTTCACTTTTTAGTTCTTAATCATCAAGATGATCACGCTGTAAGCAGTGTTACCAACGACAGAGAACAACATGAGCAAACAGCCAGCAAAAATGGTCCACAAAGAATTGATCATTCCCTTGCAGTTCTTTCTGTCTCTGTCCACAGTTTCAAGAGGACAAAAATCTTCCAAGGACTTTTGCAAGATTCTGGCCTGTCCACCAAAGTTTGCACTTTGCATGACCAACACTGCCATGGCAACAAATTGAATCACCAAGCAAACAATCAACAAGATATTTCTACCGGTTGAAGGACCCTTATTCACAAAGGAAACAATCGTGTTGAACAATGTGGCCAACAATGAGAAAACTCCGACAAGAATTACAACGGCCGTTGTAAAAAAGACTTCGCCAGGAACGAGACGTGCCTTTAAATCCTTACCAAGAGTCTTGTATTGACCATAGAAACCGCAATAGGCCAAATAAGCAAACAACTCTAGAGTGACCAAAATACCAATCATCACTGTGAGCATGATACCAATAATGAACAGAGTAATGGTAATGGCTCTGTTGTCAGCGAGTGCTCTCACTTTTGCAAAAACTCCGTTCGCATGGGCAGATTCTTCAGTCATTTTTTTTATGTTATGTAAGATTGAAAGCTTTTGGGTTGTTTGTTTGTTTATTTATTGGAATGGGAAAAAGGAAATTGAAATTGGGATTGATGGGATGACAGATGCGAGCTCGCTTAGCTCTTCCGAAGAAGAACTGAACACGTTGAAGCTGGATTGAGGTTTTCAAAACTCCCGTCGTTCTGCTTGAATCGGAAAAAAAAAGTGTTCACATATGTTTATTATTCTATTTACTAACTGGGTGTTATGTGATACAGTGTGGTGTTGTCACGTTAAAACAACTCATATAATGGCTCTGTTTCTTAGTTCTTAATCATCAAGATGAACACGCTGTAAGCAGTGTTAAAAATGACGGAGAAGAGCATGAGCAAACAGCCTGCAAAAATAGTCCACAAGGAGTTGACCATTCCCCAACAATTCTTCTTGTCTCTGGCAACAGTTTCAACAGGACAAACGTTTTCAAAAGTCTTTTGCAAGATTCTGGCCTGTCCTCCAAAGTTTGCACTTTGCATGACCAACACTGCCATGGCAACAAATTGAGTGACCAAACACACAATCAACAACATGTTTCTACCGGTTGAAGGACCCTTATTCACAAAGGAAACAATCGTGTTGAACAATGTGGCCAACAATGAGAAAACTCCAACGATAATGACAACGGCCGTTGTGAAAAAAACTTCGCCTGGCACAACGAATTTCTTGGTTTGCTTTGCCAGAGGTGTATTGTATTGACCGTAGAAACCACAATAGGCCAGATAGGCGAACAATTCAAGGGTGACCAAGATACCGATCAACACTGTCAAAATGATACCAACAATGAACATTGTCATAGTGATGGCACGGTTGTCGGCCAGTGATCGGATTTTTGCAAATACTCCGGTGGCATGGGCAGAAACGTTAGATTCTTCAGTCATGTTTTATGTAGTGGTAGTACGATCAATGTAGTTTTGTTTGTTTACTTGTTGTTGGAATAAAAAGCACAGAGCACAACTGCAGAAAAATGGGACAATGGTTGGAAATTGGGTACTCTGGCAATGTGACAAAAATTGATTCGGAGGGATGCCTTGTCATGTGTCAAGCGGATAATTGTGGATTATGAGAGGAAAAAAGATTTTCGAGTAAGCATCTGTGGATCTCTTGACTCTATTAGTCCAACATTCAGGCCTTGGGTTTCAGAATACTATGTGAGAGAGATTCCGATGTCGTATATCGTCGTTGGTTTGTTTTTACTTTACAAGCTGGATTGTCGGGTAACGAATTCCTACAGAGACTTCGAGTTGCGACATGGAAGCCCTCAACCGTTGTCAGTCGAAAATGTACAGTTGAGTGTCTGAATAGAGCTTTATTTACAGCTTTAATTGATCATACGAGACGAGAGGTTACTAGTCCAGCTTGCATGCATGATCGAGACAAATCATTCCACGAGGATCCTCCTCCTTGAACCTTCAATTAATAAGCTTCTTTCACATGTCACCAAAAACACATAACAGAATCATCAACAACAAACACAAACAAAATCACATCAAAACAAATTCATCCAATATCAAACTACTAAAATGCTGATTGACGTCATATGGCAAAACATTTATGTTGTTGTTTTTGTCTCACTTGTCACAACAATTGTCTATCAATTGTTGTTGAAGAGAGAACAGTGGCAATATCCAGATGGAAAGATGACTGGTGATGGAAAGATTGTCATTACGAAAAAGAGAGTCGTACAACAGCAACAACAACAAGCTCCAACATTGAATGCCTCCGAAAAAAAGCATTCCTCTGTGACAACTGACATTCCGACGTCAAAATCAGAAATTGTAAAGACTGCTCCGGTAGCGCGCGAAAATGCTACTACAGTCCACGCCAAAAAGAATGATCATACAGTGAAGCTTTCGACTCCAAGCTCCACTGTTGTTCAAAAAACAGCTTCTGTTGAGAAGAAGACAACTTCAACTGTTATTACCGACAATAACAAGCATGCTGTCGCAACAGAAAAGAAACCTCCTGTTGAGGTCACAACAAAAGCTTCGCAGCAACCATCCGTTGCTAGCAACAAGGTTCAAAAGCCTTCTATTCCTCAATTACCAACAGGATTGATTGGTGAACGATTGTCATCGACTGCCACTTCGAGTAATGGTACCCTGACATCGGCACGTACACCATTGAGTGTAACTTCTAGAAAGACCACTAGTAGTAGTGCCATGTCTGCTAGAAGACGTCCAAAGACAAAGATTGACATTAGTGGAACATTGGAGGAGGCTGATAAGGCTTTGAGTCAAGTACAGAGTGTGAGTCTGCCTGATCCAAACAAGGAATTATCCGCGGATCAACCACAACAACAGAAGCAAGAGTCACCCAAGAAGTCATTGGAGCAAGTTTTGTCCAAAACTTCGGCTCGTTCCGGTGGTGTTGATCAAAACGCGATGAAGATGGCATCCATGATGAATGTGAGTGCTCTGGCAGCTGCTAGAAGCAATCTCAGAAAAACACATGATGATTAACGTGATCCGATCCATAAATTGTACCATTATTGACTTCACTTGCTCACCACATTTTTGACAACCATGCCAAACATCTCCTTCACCCAGAATTATTTCTTTACAATTTCCAACAAAAGCTAAACACCAAAGAAAAAAAGAAAGAACTCATTTCACTGGAACAACAACATGTTGTGGAATCAGAAGAAGAAATGCAAGTTTTTTGTCAATAGATATCTGAGACCTCACTGGAAACCAATCTCTGTCAGTTCATTGGCTCTCGTGGTAAGTACTGGTGCCAGCGTTTGCTTTCCCTATTATGTGGGCAAATTTGTTGATTCCTGTGTTGAGAATCGAAAGCAATCCGTTGTGCTTGAAGAGAAAGGTGAAGAGAGCTTGTTTGTTGCTGAAGAAAACAAGGAAGATCGCCCAACTCACTCAATGAAGGACTTTGTGAGGGGTTTGGGTATTCTTGCTTCCATTTACGGTCTTGTTGGTGTGGCCACCTATGTTAGAAATGTAAATATGCAAACTGCCTCTCAGAGAATTGCACGGAGCTTGAGACGTGACATTTATCATCAATTGATGTTGCGAAAACCTGTATCGTTCTTTTCTAGGTCCGATTGTAGTGGTCCAAGCTTGTCCAATCGGCTCACAAACGACGTAGAAGTCGTCTCGGAATTCATTTCAAAGAATAGTATGACTGGAGTGAGAGCGATAGGTGAAGGTATAGGAGGATTGGCATTCTTGTTTTCTCTTAGCTCGCATTTGGCGAATACGATATTCATTCAAGCATGGATACCGGCGACACTAGTGATTGGCTATCTCTATTCTAAAAATGTAAAGATGTTGAACAAGCAATATCTGGAGTCGTTGAGTGCCCAGTCAAGTTTCGTATCAGAGAGACTGTCCAACATGAAGACAATGGTATATCCTTTTGGACGCAACAAGGACGAAGTGAATGTGTATGAGAATAAGTATTTGAATTCATTGTTTCAGTACGGAAGGAAACTGGGACTCGCAAATGGTGTATTTGAAGGGTTGTTGTACATGGGAACTCACATGTCCATATTGGTGATGGTAGTCATGGGCACACTAAGTATATTGGATTCTTCCGCTGACTTTACACTGGGTAATTTGTCATCCATTTTGCTGTATAGTGTCTATGTTGTTCAATCCTATGGTACGTTGTCATCCATCTATTCCAAGTATCAAAAGAGCAAAGCTGCTTGGAATCGCTTGAGCGAATTACTGGATAGTTCTGAATCGGATACTGCCTTATCTTCTACCAGCTTTCTGCCAAAAGGTTCTATACATTCAGGATGCCTCGAATTTCGTAATGTTTGTTTCTCTTATCCAGAACGCTCCAATGTGACAGTATTGAATAACTTTAATCTAAAAATCTCTCACGGACAACTAGTGGTGATAGTAGGCGCTTCGGGATCTGGCAAATCGAGTCTTTCTGTGCTCTTGTCCAAATTCTATTCCATCTCAGAAGGATCCATCTTGTTGGATAATCAAGATATACAATCCATTGACACGAGAGAGCTAAGATCTGATTATATTGCAGTTGTACCTCAGCATCCAGCTTTGTTTCACTGTTCTATCCTCGAGAACATTGTATTTGGATCTGATGTTGAAACAATTGACATGGACTTGGTGATCCGGTTGTGCAAAATGGTGGACATACACGATTTCATTATGACGAAATTGCCCCACGGATATCAGACTGCTCTTGGTGACAATGCAACACAGCTCTCTGGGGGACAGAAGCAACGGTTGAACATTTGCAGAACACTGTACTTTTACCACAACAAGAGAGCAGTAGTTTACGTTCTGGATGAGTGCACGAGCAATCTTGATGCTCACTCTGATGAAAAAGTTATGAACCAGGTGGTGGACTATATTCAAGAAGAGAAGAAGGCAACATGTCTCATTGTGACACACAAATCAATGCACAAGCACCTGGCATCCAGAATTGATCAAACAATACAAATTCAGACAAGAGTAAAGGAATGACGGTTAAGAAATAATGATAGATTAGGGAGAAATTTTATTTGTTAAGGGGATGTGGTTGAGTTCATTACAAAAATGTGGTTGAAATTTACAATTCAAGAGGGCTGGGGCTGGGTTGTTGATTCATGTGCACAACTCGCTTACTGCTGTTGAGTGGCACCCAAGCTTGCACGACCAGGTGTTGAAAACTTTGTCCTTGCGAGGAAAAAGTCAATCACCTTTTGTGGATGAACAATCCTAAACAACTCTAATGGGAACTTTTCCTGCTTCAATTCTCCATAAGTTGCTCTCACTGCAACACCGCCTGCTGACTCTTGGAAAATCTTGCTCACTTCCCAAGGGTGCTTTACAATCAAATCAAATGTCGCCTTATCTGCATCAGAAGTCAACTTTTCTCTCTCTGTATTCAAATACGACACCTTTGCTTCTTCTTCCTCCTCCTCCCTTGTCAATTTTCTTCTCTTTTCTAATGGTGCTGGCGAAGAGGACGATGGCGGTGCTTGTTTCCTCTTGTTGCGCAACTGATCTTGCAAATCTTCATCCAACATTGCATTGTCATCACCGCCAAACTCTGTGTCCTCCTTCTTGTGCTGCTGCTGCTGCTCCGATGCATCTCCTTCTTCATGATGGTGACGATTTATGGGCACATCATTCAAACTTGCCGATTTTGTGATAGTAGTCTTAGTAGAGTACACATCACCTTCATCCGTACGCTTCTGTTCATATTCTGCAATGGCTTCATGAGGCAAATTACCCCAATCTTCCCAAGTCTCCTGTTCAAAGTCCTTCCATCTCACAAGGTACTCATCTCTTCCATTGACACTTCGCTTATCAGTGAGTTCTTCACAGGCAAACTGTGGATTACTAATCATTGTTTTATAATTTGGATTTTTGGCCAATTTTTTCTCATCGTGAGCAATGAATTCACTGACCATGGTCTTGACATTCTTGAGATTTTCATATGGTTCCCATGTGCTCTCAATGATCGAGTATCCCTTCCATTTGATAAAGTATTCCTTGTCATGTGGTGTCAGTTTATCAAGTGTAATACTGCCCTTTTTCCGTGATTTGGCAGAGGCTGGACGAGAGAGAAGAATAGCTTCTACTTCATATAGATCAGACATGTTTGTTGTTGTTGTTGTTGGTGGAGATCAAGTGCTTTGCTTTTTTTGCTGTGTGTTGTTCACAAGCTCTCTCTGAGGGAGGAGATCTCGTTCGCTTCAACAGACATTTTTGCACTCCGCTTTCAATCAGGGTGGAGAAACTCAACAACACCAGGAAAATCGAGAGTTTCTTTCTTAACGGATTTTGTAATGGGAAAAAAGAGCGGAATTTTTAAAGTGAAAAAGCAGATTTTGATCGAGTTGGCACAAAAATGTTCGCTTTTATGTATGGAGTTGTTGTATGGGTGAACGCTTGTTCTTCTTTTTAAGGTTGTGGTTGTTGTTCATTATTATTTGTTGTTGTACTATTCATCATATCATCACAGTTCAGCAGCGACGAGTGAAGTAATTGTTCATCGATCCTTATGGATTGCAATCTCTTGTTCAAACACCCAGCATCATTCGACTTCTCGAGAGAAGCATGCTATGGTGTTGATCCATAGTTGATTCACTATCCTCTTACACTCGCGTTTTCGAAATGTGTTCCAAATGGAGCAATACATTGTTACTCCAATGCTTGCTCTCAATGTTCATTTCTCTATTGTTGATCAGAGCCAAAGCGACCGCCACCTCTACCACCACGTCCGCCTCTGCTTCCGCTTCCGCTACCACCTCTTGTTGAGATACCGCCACGGCCTCCTCGACCACCTCTTCCGCCTCTTCGGTAGCCACCACCTCTATCTGATCCACTCTCGCCAAATGTTTCCATATTAAGCTTCTTTTGTTCTTCACGTTCTATTCTGGACATTCTCTTGCCAGCAGTCTTGTCAGCATTGTCAGTGCTGAGTGAGTCAAAGAATGAAGATTCCTTGTTGTAGGCAGAGGTGATTCCAGCAGCCTCGTCTTCATCATCTTCACCATGGTGACTCTTTTCCTTGATTTCCTTCAAAATATCTTCCTTGTCCAATGATTTCATTGTTTCGAAATTGAACTCTTCATCAAACTTTGCCTTGTCAGTGCCCGATGACTTGCTTGGTCTATTGCCGCCAGTTCTTCTGTTAGGCGCATTGTAACCACCAGTCTTGCTGCCTGCACCACTGCCACCAGTTCTACGTTGATTTTGTTGAGCGTGAGTGGATGAGATTGCTTCGGCAGATTGATTCTCCATTGACTCCTTCTCCATGAATGGTTGATCCATCGATGGTTGTTGTTGGTTCAATGCAGTTGGAGAAGAAGGCTTCTCTTGTTGCTGCTGGTGTTGTGGAGGAATGTTGGCATGTTGTGGCGGAACACCATATGGGTATGGTGGTTGCTGTTGTTGTTGTGCCTGTGCTTGTTGTTGATTAGGAGGATAGAATGCACCTTGATTCTGAGGTGGATAGAAAACACCTTGATGAACACCACCTGCACCAGGACCATAAAAGTATGGGTTGTAGTTTCCATAAGGATACTGACTAGGATGTCCCATTCCCATATAAGGTTGATTGTATGGAGGGTAGCCTGCTTGTGGCAGAACTGGTTGAGCTGGCTTTGGTGGCTCACACACTGTCAAATCCTTGATATCTGATCCCTTGAAAACAATGTAATTGTACAATCTGTCAGATGGTGGAATATGATCAGTCTCTCTTCTGTTTTCAGTACCGAACATCAGCACTAATCATCATCACAATAGTCATCGTCATTCATTGGAATGTGAAGAAAAATCATTGTGTTAGTGATCGTATGCGAACAAAATGGAGATCAGGATGATAAAAGAGAGACATCATGATCACATAAAAAAAAATGGAGCACATGATCCAAAGAAAAAAACGTACCATCCTTCAATGCGACAGTAGAGGCCATTGCGTCAATGTTGAACAAAGTTCCTTCGTATCTAATATCAGCCTTGGAAATCAAACTAATTTTAGATCCAACATATGGTATGCCACCACCAGTTGCTGGAGCTTGTTGAGGTTGATGAGTTGGTTGTTGTTGTGGGGGAACTGCACCACGAACACCACCTTGCATTGGTAGTTGTTGTTGAGTTGGTCCCTTGTTTGATGATACATTCGCTTGTTGTTGTGATTGGGTTGGAGAACTCATTTTTTGTTTACGATGATCGTTTGTTTTTTATGATTGATTTGTGTGCTGTTGATTATGAATATGTAGTACGGTAGTGGTGATGAAGATATGATGATATGAAAGACAACTATTGAATAGAACAAATATTGGATGGATAGAAATTGATTGGTGAACTCGATCTACTGATTCACTGTATGAGCTTTTATGCGCGTCCAAAGAACTGTGCTTGTTTGGTGTGTTTTTTTATGTCATAGAGAAAAAATGAAGATTACAATATGAAATGTCGGACAAAAAATTTCCGCTCTTTACAAAAATGAAGATTCAATACAATGAAGCCCATCATCAAGACAAGGAAGGTGCATCACAGAAGGTTACAGTTTACAATTGTTTACTAATCCAAATGAATAGAGTCTCTGCCACGGAATCATAGAGTTTTTGATCACACTTCAGAGAGGATTTTTCATCGTCAGATTAGTTGGTGGTTGGCACATGTGCAGACAGGCACACACGAGCTATCCATCGCATTTCTGAGAAGCAATCAAATTTAATGACTGACATGCATGACCAGTGTGGCTTACTCATCTTCATCGTCTTCGTCATCTTCCTCATCGTCCTGCTCCCAACTCTTCTCAACCATCTCTCTCACTTTCCTCTCATAGAGCTTTCTGTTTTCAGTGTACAGTCTTGCGGCTTCACTGTTCGCTGGCGAGTTTGGATTCGGATCAGTCAACAGTGATTGAATACTGGTTAGAATTGCACTGACATCATAGATCGGACTCCACTGATTCTGTAAAATGTCCAAACAAATGGCTCCATCGTTATAAATGTTTGGATGAAACATTTTTGTTTCAAACTTCACCTTTGGTGGCTTGTTTGGATACTCTTCCGTAAATTCAATGCTCAATTTAAACGTTCCATTCTCCCATGGTGTACTGTCTGGACCAGTAATGACAGCTTTCCATTGCATAACATTGTCTTCACTTGGTGCGCCTCCGATACCTGACATGTAGGAATTGAGAATGAACGAGAATGAAAAGTCAGTCAAATAACAATCATCACAACACAACACTGAAAAACAAACAAGAAAATCAAACAAAAAAAAATCGCAGTCAATAATGTTGTGATCACACGACGTACCTGAAGGTGGATCTTCTCTTAGTTTCTTGTAGTCACGTAATAGTCTTCTTCTGCAAGGTGTGGACATGATTTATTGATGTAATAATGTAAAAATTTGATCTTCTTCGATTGAACTTGTTTTTGTTGTGTTTTTCGTCCGCGTTGTTGTTTGATCCAAAAATTCGAGATGCACCATTTGAAAGTCCAGTTTTTTTTAGCTTAGCTCCGGAATAAAGTTGAAGAAAAGACTCTGGACAGAACAAAAGGTTCGAGCTATGCACGATACAATCATTTATATACAATTGAATCCCACGTTCAATGACTTGATTCTCTTAAGGAGGTGGAACGAAGCAATTAGGACCAGTGAATCCATCTCTGCAAACACAGATATCCAATCCATTACATGTTCCGTGACCATTACAAACGGTTGGATCATTTGAAGGAATGCCAAAGCATCTGACAAACAGACCCTCATTGGTACAAGCAAAATGGTTTGGATTGTAGCATCCACCATTGACTGGACAGCAGAGCAACTGTCCACAAGCTCCAGGGATACATTGGTTGACCAATTGTCCATTGACACAAGCATACTGAGATGGACTATAGCAAGCATCTCCGCATGATAGGAAGTTGACTGGACAAAGTTTGTTTCCACTGTTACATTGATAGCTAGCTGGTGAATAGCATGCAAGTCCACAGGAGAGGAAATTCAAAGGACAGAGTCTGTTGCCATTGTTACATTGATGGGTGGCCTTGTTATAACAAGTAGGACGACCTCCATTGTTATTCAAGTCATTGCAGCAACCATCATTCGGTCCACAGTTAGTACACGTACCCATGCATGAATACACATAGAAAGCTAGAATGAGAGCAATTACGATGATTGACTTCATCTTAATGATTTGTTTAGGATATGTTTTGTTTGGTGAGAATCCTGAAAAATTGACCATTGTATTCTCCAGTTAAATAGCGTAAAGGTCGCAGATACATGATACACACTTTCAGCAAGCACAAGTTGCGCCACACACAAAAAAAGGAGACGCCCAAGCTTTTTTCATTCCATCACCTTCTCTTTGAGGATCAGCCAAAAAGCAAAAACCCAATGCCAGAAAAGAGGAAATTGGATGAAGGCAAGAGCGAAGAAAGCCATTCCATGTCTGTCAAACGGTCAAAAACACCATTATCCGGACCAAAAGTAGATGATGGCCTTAAGAACAACCGAGAGCGAGATGCCATTTTGATTCCGGAGCTAGCGCTACGGCCCGCTACAGCTTCGGATTGCGATCAAATTATTGAACTTATTGTAGGCATCTTGGAAGAGTATGATATTCACGGAAGCAATGTCAGAAGGAGACAACATTTGAAGGATTTGAAGTCTGAGCCATTCAAAAAGGTTTACAATCTGAGTGTTCCCACTGAGTCAACCAAGAACAACAAGGATAATGAAGTTATGATTGGTGAGACACAAAGGTCGAGTGAGTGTTCCGCAACTGCTTCCTCTGTTACTCGCCCATCGACAAATAGCAAGTTTGTTGTGATCGTGGACTCGACTCATGTGGATGCCGAACAACAAGAAGGTATGAATCGTTCAGAGAAGATTGTTGCCACATGTTCATTGAAGCACACGAAACCAAATAGTCCTTTGGTTCGATTGGAGAGGTTGTATTGCCACAGAGAGTATAGAAAACAAGGGATAGGAAGATATTTATTACAATGGGCGATCGACACTGCTACAACAGATGGACGGAGCATGATAGAATTAATAGTTGACAAGAAGCATCAAGAAGCCCTCAATTTGTATCACAAGTTCGGATTTGTCGAGTGGGTACCCAATGGAAAGTCCGACAATGACGGTATGACATATTATTTTTTGTATTGTGGTATCCGTGTTTTAGCTTACAATAGCTTTTTCCTCCAAACGGCAGTATTCATGAGGTTAAAGCTCTAATAGCTTTGAAATGGAAGATGACATTCTTTTGTGTTCAAAAAGCCAAGTGCCTTGAATAAACTCACAAGCTTGCTCACATCTCCCTTCTCTCCCAGACGTTCCAATCCAATCTTGTTCAAAAAAAACTTTCTCTCCAAAAAATAATCAAAAAGCCAAGAACAACACTGATTCACAGCAGCCATCAAGATTAGTGGTTGTTTTTTCTCATTAAGTAGCTACTACCATACACACACACACGCACAAACACCAAAAAACCAGTCTATATTTTCAATCATTCGATATATAGTCTCTCTTCAAAAGCTTTCAATCAATCATCAACATCAATAATAACAAAAAACCATGACCAAGGTATGATTTTCTCTTTACTTCTTTGGTGACTGTGATATCATCACGCTTGATGCATCATCATACATACACCTGTGGATAGAATACAAACAACTCACATTTTTTCACTTTTACGATCGTACACGCATGATCATATATATGTATGTTTGTATGATGATGCTTAGAAAAAGGCAAAAAAACAATCCACCAACAACAACAATACTTCTTCATCGACCAAATCCAATGCGACGATACAACAACAACAGCAACAGCAGTTTAATCATCAAACCAATCATTTGATCACACCAGCAGCTAGTGCCATCATGAAAGAACAACAACAACTGCAACAACAACAACAAAACACTGCGAATAATACGAGTCATGCAACAACAACAACAAACAAAAAATCATCATCATCAAACAGTAGTAGCAATAGTAGTAGTCACACCACAATATCATCATCACTTACTCATTCCTCGGCAGCAGTGATGCAACGTCAACAACAAGAAAAAGTGAACGAATCACAAAAATTGAAACGATTTTGGTGCAGTCTCAACAATGAACACAAGAAAAAAATTATAAAGATTGAAAAGAGTGAACTATTGAAGAAGATTAAGGAGAAGCATCGACATATTTGTTCATGTACTGTCTGTGGTCGAAAGAAGGCTGCCATTGACAGAGAAGTCGAATCATTGTATCATCAATATTGTACTGAATTGGAGATGAAGCTTGAGAATGGAGTGACAAGTGTATTGATGCCATCGAATCAACAATCACCATATCATCATCATCACCATCACCATCATCACCACCATCATCATCATCATCACCATCTTCACAACAACATGAACAGCAATAGTAGTAGTATTAGTGGTAGTGTTGGTGTTGGTGGTAATCAATTGCTACATGTACAAAAACCAGCTCCATGTCCACATCATGTTCACATGTTACAACCACCACCACCATCGTCTTCGACAGTGTCTGTCAATGACTCATCTTTGACAGCAAGCAATGTGACAACTGGTGGCAATGAATCACAGCAACCACAACAGCAGGAAACATATGAAATAAGAGAGCTTCAAACAAGTGTCAATTTCAAGCAGTTGCAACAGAGACAAATGATTCTTCAAAAACAGCAGGAACAACAATTGCAACAATTGCAAAAAATTAAATTGATTCAACAGAAGCAGATTCAACAGGTGCAGGACGGTGGATTGCAGATTGATATGAGTCATGCGCATGCCAGTGTTCAGAACGCGGCAGAAAAACTCGCTCGTCAACAAAAGAAACTCTATCAACTACAACAGAAACAAAAACAGTTGCAATTGAGGCACAAGCAGCAACAAAAGGAACAATTGGCACTGCAACAGCAGAAATCTCAGTTGAAGGAATTGCAACAGAGACAGTCAGGAGAGCCGCTCACTACGACTGATGACGCCATGATATCCACAGCTGCTGCTGCAGCAGGAGAGTTGGCAGTAGGAGGTGACAAATCGACTCCTGTTGTGTTTGAAGAAGAGTTCGATATGGACGATGACGATATACATGATTTGTCGTTGGATGTGTTGAGTGGCGATGATTTGTCTGATGCGAATTCAGAGTCCTCTTCTCAAAGTTCAGTCTCCGAGAGTTATCTCGGTCATTCAGATGATTTGAACTCAGATGATGTCATGTGTTGGAACTTTGGTACGAATTTGGTGATGATCAATGGTTCAATTACGATTACCGAGGATTGGATGACTGAAAATTCGCGCAATATTATCGATATACTGCTTCGGTTGGAAAAAATCGACTCCAACAGCACCAAACTATTGGAATCTCTCGCAAATGTGGCTGAGCCAATGCACAGGGGTCAGAACAGATCGACCATGAACGCACGAGCTGCTCTCCGTAGTAGTGCGAAAATGGCCTCAGCAGGCGCCGTGACAACAACAACGACAGATATTCCAAACGGTGTGATGACAACGAGCAAGACAACGAGTCGGAATGGCACTACAATGACTACATGTACAGAAATGACCACAAAAGTAACCAATGGCACTGCCACGATTACAACGACAATGTACGAGGAGAATATTGGTGAGACTTTTAGTGATGAGGAAGACGACGAGGACGATGAAGACGACGGAGACACTGACGACGAGAATGATGATGACTCCGAGGATGAGGACTATGAGTTGGACATGGACGCAGAAGATAGCAAGTGGAGGGAGAGTCGAAGAATGTTCAGAATGTATGCCGCAAAGATTTTCTATGAGAAAATTGTGTTGGCATACAAAGAGAAGTTGGCTCTCGAAATGCAAAATGCTCTGATTGACGAGGAAGAGAAGCAGAAGAAGGACAAGAAGCAGAAGAAAACTCAACAAAAGAAGAACAAAAAAGAAGATGAAAAGGAAAAGAAGAGAAAGGAGAAAGAACTGCAAGAGCAAAAGGAGAGAGAGCGAAAGTTGCAAAAGCAGAAGGAGGCAGAGAAAAAGAAGCTTGAAGAGGAGAAAAAGCGAGCACAGCAAGAAATGATTGCACTCGCAAAGAGGCAACTAGAGGAAACGAGACAGCAGGAGGAAGAAGAACGATTAAGGTTGCGAGAACAGCAAGAAAGGGATCGTGAAGAGAAAAGATTATTGCGCGAAGAGAAGGAACGATTGGAGGCTGAACAGCGAGAGCAGCAAAAGAAGCTGAAACTTCAACAACAGCAGCAACAACAAAAAAAGAAGGCTGCAAAGTCTGAACCACAATCGAAATCTGCACCAACAACAAAGAGTCAATCAACGGTTCAAAACACCAAGGTGGTGAAGGAGAAAATTGACACGGAGGAGACTGAACTCGTTGTTGAGATTGACAACACGAGGATTACACCTCAAGACACAATCGCTGAAGCCGCCATGTCTCAATTCGAAGTACACCAAGAACATTCTGTATACAAAGGTGGTGAAGCTAAGATTGAAAAGAAGCACGTAACCGTTCAGCCTGTATTGGAAGAGAAGGTAATTGAGAAACCGAATGCTAGTATTCGTGCAGAATTGCTTGACAACTCTATACGCGCCCCTGCTAATGAACACGTGAATATGGGAGCTAGTTTCAATCGATTACCACCTCCGCAGCAAGCAACCAATCAATTCTCTAACTGGAATCCGAATGGCGGTGCCTTCATGCCTCACCAACCACAACAAGCTCCCTTCAATAATCAAATGCAGCAGCACAAAATGTTCGGAGGCAGCATGTTCCATAATCCGCATCATCCTCAGCAACCATCTATGCCAAATACTGGTGGCATGTTCGGTGGTGGAAGTGTGTTTGCCACGCCATGGATGAACGAGCCAAATGTATTCCCACAGCAACAATCTTCCCATTTCCACCCTCATCATCCTCACCACCAGATGTCCATGCCACAGCAGCATCACATGCACGGTCCACAGAAGAATGTACCATTTAATTGGATGCAGCAACAGCAACCGGTGCCTCATCAACAATCAACACGCGAGTACAATGCTTTCTTTGGCGTGAATCCGTTTGGAGCACCACATGCACAACAAGGACCTGTTCAGCGACTACCCAATCAGTCGTCCTTCCCTCAACCACCACAACAACAGCCAGCGCAACAGGCACAGACTGCCCCATTCAATCCTATGCATTCTCCATTCGTGGGCATGGCACAACATTCAGATCCTAGTATCAGAGGTCATGAATACCTGGGCAATGGAACTCCTTATCACTCTCAGTGGTAGGTTGTGCTTTATTGTGTTCATAAGGACAACAATATTGTCACTTGTAAATGTTATTTCCACTATCCAATTCGATAGTTTACTGCGGTTAGTTTCCGCGCCGAAAAAACTGAACAAACAAAAAAAGAGAACTTCGTCGTGAAAAGATTCCTTTTGTTGATTCAACCAAAAAAGCGATTTTTCTTCACAGAGCACCCAAACAAAAACAAGCCCCAGCACTGACATCATCATCACACACGATAATCACCATCACAAAACGAATTCAACAGAAATGTCAGACAACAATGACCCATACAACTATGATTATGACACATATAGACCACCTACTCTAACAGGTGAGGGTGACGTTCATGCTCCCTCTGCTTCTCCCTACTTTGCTGCGTTTGACTATCAAAGCGGTTCATTGACAAGAGATGACTTGGAACAGAGAGAAGAGATGATTGTGGAGAGAGAAAAGGAAATTGAAACACTAGAAAAGGATTTTAGTAGTGGTGAGAAGAACAATTGGCCCATTTGTTATCCATTCATCCGTCACAGTAAGTTGTTTTTTTCAAGCTCGAAGAAAAATCACATTTTTTTTCGCCCCTACAGAGCTTTTTTCGCCGTCTAAGCTTTTGTTTTAACAGCACAGAGCTAACGAAATAACTATCTTTATTTTTTGGTTACATACAGGCATTTTTGGTGAGATACCTAGTGGTGCAAGAAGAGCAGCTGCGTCCATGAGCTACCTGGGATGGTTCATGTTTAGTTTGATCATTCTGTTGAACTTGGGTTCAGCGATCGCCACTGTTGTGCTCGATGGAAAAATTGGAGCTCTCGCTCAAAAAAAGAAGATTCAAATGTTGTTCATGGCCTCCGTGTTCACATTGGGTATTCCCGCCTATTTTATGTTTGCTCATTATCCGCTGTATCATGCGATGAGAACGGTGAATATGGCGCGATTTTTCCTGTTTTTCATAGGTTACTCTGCGCTCGTGATTTTCTCTAGTTTCTGTGTGTCCGGATGGGTCGAATATGGTCCATGTGGTATCGTTGGTGCCGTTCAATTCCTTCAAAAGGGGCTCAAGCAAAAGAATGCACTCGCAGGTTTCATTATTAATTTCTCCATGGCAGGCATATGGTTGTTCATGGCACTCTATAGCTTTACCATTTTTGTGATTGCAATTGTGGTGTACTGGAAACAGAACTCAACATTCGCAAAAGCAAAGACCTTTGCGAAGAAGAGATTGGATGCAAGAGGAACAGTCACGAATAACAACAATGGTGGCATGTTGAATGACAATACTGCCACTGATATGCAAACAGTGTAAGGTACAAAAACTGGGGAGCGCACACATAGGCTACCGAATGTGTGTTCAGTTCACTGTGAATGAGTTTTGCATGTTTCAATCAAAACCATATCGAGGTCGTTACATCTCTAACGAGGCATGATACACAAAATTTGGCAACTTACCATTATCATTTATTAAATTCACTAAGTTATGTTGAACCAGCGGACAGTTCATTGAATTGTGTGGACAGTGGACGAATGGTATAACACTGGTGAAACAGCCATTTCGGCGCACCAATGAACTTTTTGGCCACAAAGTGGCCGAATCGCCCAATGGTTTCTCCGTTCACTTGACATGAGACGATCCCCATCAGTCATGTTGTGCCCTTTCTTCCAAACAAGCAAACACAGAAAACGATAACTTCACACAAAAAAACGCACAAAAAATAGAGACATCCATTCACCACTGGCAATATTCAATTATTATACAAAAATGACAACAACTAGTCCAGTGTTGGTGTTCAGTCGATTCCGACCCTTTGTCAAATCGGAAGTTACTCCTACTTCTCCCGCCAAATGTATGCCCGATATTGTCACTACGATTTTTTTGATTATTTTGTTAAAATCATTCAAAATAGCTAACGTAATGTCATTTCATTGTTCATAAACTTCTGACGCATTTACAACAATGTTAAAGGTTGTGCGGCATTTCATAAGAGTGGCAAAAAGTTACTGCTCAAATATGGTGTTGAGAAACCAAAGGAATATGTGTATGAAACTGTGTTGAACATGAACTCTACACAGGAACAAGTGTATGGTGTCGTAGGTAGCAATCTGACACAAAGAGCTCTAGAAGGTTACAATGGTATGGTATAGCTATATACATTGTGTTTCACACCTGTGTTTCATTTTCGTTGAAAAAATTGAATCATTTTATTCATGCGTTGTATCGTTGTTGTAGCTTCTGTGACGTTCATGGGTGCAAGAGGTACTGGCAAGAGTTTTTCATCGGTTGGTGCGTTCAACATGACTCAGAACAATGGTTCTAATTTTACGGAGCCAAAGACATCGGATGGCGTTGCTACTCGGTTCATTAGAGACATTTTTGAAAAGATTTTACAAGCTGATGAAAAATTGGAATTTACAGTTTGTATTTCAGTTTATGAAGGTGTGTTTGTTGTGTCTTTGTTTTTTATGCTTTTGTTGCGATTGGTGATGAAGTTTTTCTTTTTGCAGTCGATTGACACCACCATCATGATGCTTCTTCAATTTCAATAGTGGTGAGTGAAACGGGAGTGATTATCGATTTGTTGAATCAGGATATGGTACTCCAAAGAGATGATTCCGATGGATTAGAGTGTATTTTACAAGAGGACAGTGGAGAGGTGGATGTGGCAGGACTGATTGAGGAGTATGTGGCAAGTGACGAAGAAATGTTTCAATTGTTGTCTCAGGCACTTCTCGTTCGCTCCGATCAATCCTCTCTCTTTGTTGAAATTACGGTTCAACATCGACACTTGGATGACACGCTTGCAAAATCAAGCAAGATTACTTTTATTGATATGGAAGCGTCGTTGGCACAGCAGGATGGAGCCTCTGAATTGGAGCCAGAGACTGAGAATGGTCAGGATTTGTTTGTTGAGATTGCGAATGCGTTGATTGCCAAGGATACCGAACATAACTTTTATGAGAGTTCATTGAAGGCTCTACTGTATGCTAGAATGTTCCGAAATGGTGATTCAAAGGTTGTTCTATGTTGCTCGCCTGCTATTTCTCAAGTGAAACAGTTCTCTGAACCGAATATGGATATTGCTCAGAGCATTCAATCCATTTCCATTCCTTGTACGACGAATCTGAAGCCAGTTGCCGAGGAGGTGTTGAATGCAGAACAGACCAATACTGAACCACCAGCACAGCCAAGTCAACCTGCAGAGCCTAATTTACAACAAAAACCGCAGACACAGCAACAAGAGAAACAAGAGAGTCCCAGACCTTCACAGTCGCACGAAGTGAGCGTTTTGAAGGAAGCAATTACCAAAAAGGACAATGAAATGGGAGAGATGAAGGAGAAGTGCAGCCAATTGGAGAAGGCTGTCAAAACAGAACAAGAGCGCTTGAGCAAAGCGCAAAAGAAGAATGATTTAATTTTCGAGCAATTGAGCACTCTTCAAAAGAATGCTAAGCAACTACAATCTGAGTACAAGAGAGCAAACATTTCCGAACAGATGAAACAGTTTAGCGCTCAACAGAAGGATCACTTTAGTCAACTGTCAGAGCAATTGGCCAACCGAATTATTAGATATGAGGAATCTGTACAGACCGATGTGTCCAGAAAGATTGCAGAGTTGAAGCAAGCAGCTGATGATATCAAGCATGAGAATGAGCAGATGCAGAAGAAGATTGACACAACAACCGAGCAAAAGAAGTCTTTGGAGAAGCAAATTGCTGAAAAGTCTTCTCAAGTATCAGAACTGAAGGAACAACTCATTGAAAAATCAACCGAGTTGGAGAATATGAGGGATAGTTCCGTGTCTCAAGGCAATCAAGATTTGACAAAGTTGAACAACAAAATCAGCGAACTTGAGTTGGTGATTTCCAACCTCAAAGATACTGTCAGAGGCAATGAAATCGAATTGAAGAAGGCTGCAGAGGAGTCAGAGAAGCTTAAGGAGGCACAGATCGAGCTCGAGAGACTGAAGGAAAAGATTTCGAGTACAACTGCCACAAGTAGTGCTCAAGTCGATAAGCTAAATCAAAAGCTGAAGGACAGCGAATCCATCAATCATAACATTACTACCGATTTGAATTCTGTTCGTATCAAGTTGCAACAAGCAGAAATGCAGCAGGAGGAGCTCTCATCCAAGTTGAAGGATGCTCAACAAAACATATCTTTAAGTAACACAAAGATGAGTGCATTGCAGTCAGATATTCAAGAGAAATCTGATGCAGTTATTCGTGGTGAGCAACAACTATTAAAGGAGAAGGAAAAGGAAGCTGCATTACAGATTGAAGTAAACAAGTTGTACACTAAGATCTCTGAGCTCGAGGGAGACATTCAAAGCAGGAAGACCGAAATCAATGAATCACAAGACAAGTTGGACAGTTTGAATGAGGAGTTAAAGCAAGCGAAGAATGAACGTGATGTTGCACAAAAGAAGCTTGCTGATAGTGCCCAAAAATTGAATGACCAGGGCGATTTGGAACGCCAAGTTAAACAATTAACCAGTGAAGTTGCTACCTTGAAATCTCAAATCGAAACAAAGGAAGAAAGTATTCTTTCATTGAAGAAGCAATCATCGGGCAATGAAAGCGAATTACAACAGCAATTGGAAGCTCAGGTTTCTCGTATTGAGAATCTCGAATCTCAGAATTTGTCTTTGAAGTATGAAGTCTCTGACAAGTTGGAGGAGTTGAATTCTCTGAGAGCTGAAATGACAAAAGCAATTGAGGACAAGAATGAAGAATTGAGTAAACTTCAATCGGAGTTGAGCACTTCTCATAACGAAAACTCTCAATTGAAGAAGAATATCAGAGATTTGACCGATAAGTCTAATGCATTTGAATCACTGAAGTCTCAATTGAATGGTGAGCTAAAGACATTGAACGACAAGTTGGACGAAAAGAATGAACTTTTAATCGAGAAGGAAGCTCAACTGAAGAAATCTTCTGATGAGAAGGTGGCTGCACAGAGAGAACTACAAGAGTTGAAGGATACTATGGATCAACAATCATCCAGTTCCTCAACAGCTTCCTCTCAACTTGATGTGCTGAAGAAGCAAATATTGGAGAAGAGTGAGCAGATTGCTACTCTTGAAACAGATATGAATCGTTACAAGAATAGCTCGACTCAGTTGACTGAAGAGAAGGTTGACCTCGAAGGTAAAATTCAGCAATTGAATCTGACTGTTGAAAGTCTGCAATCAAGTGTTGACTCATCCAAGAAAGAAATTAGCAGTTTAAAGTCACAAATTCAACAATTGAATGGAAACATTGCCAATCAAGAACAGCAAATTAAGAACCAGTATGAAGAGCGTTCTGAGCTTGAGTCAACTATCTCCACCATGAAGACAGACCAAAGCAATCTGAATTCGAAGATTGAGGAGTTGCAGACCAGGCTATCTCAAAGATCATCTTCAGGATCGGGTGATAGTGGACAATTGCATCAGGAGTTGGAGGAGAAGAGCAATGCAATTGCTGTTCAACAAAAAGAAATTAAGGCTTTGAAGGATACGTTAGCAAATTCCACAAAGAAGGTTGCAGAAATGCGTAAACAGATGAGCAAAACTGAAATTCAAAGTATGAAGCAGAAAGATATGATAGAAAATATGCAGCAAGAGAAGGATAACATGCAGAATGAGTTCGACACCCAGTTGCAAGAGGTAAAGGGCGAGGCAGCGAGAGAGTTGAAGGCTGAGCGCCAGAAGTGGGAGTTGGATAATGCAGAAAATAAGAACTTGGCCCAACAATACCAGGACGAAGTGCAAGTGAAGCAAGCTCAAATTGAAAACTTGAATCAACTCATTGCTCATCACAAGAGTAGAGTCGACGAACTGGAAGCTAAGTTGAATAGTGTCAATGAGGACCACCAACAGGAGGTTACTAAGTTGCAGGAGAAGGTGCAAGAATTGCGTGAAGCTGCAGAGAAAGCCGAAGCAGAGAAGGAAGAGAATGACGGATATGCCGCATCAGAATTCAATGATGAAAAGATGTTGGAACTTCTAGAGTTGAGAGAGCGTGTAACGTTGTTGGAATCCCAAAATGCTCAACTGCGTGATCAAAGCCAAACTCAAGACAGTGAAGAAAAGGCATTGAGACGCATGTCTCTGACACAAGCACGTAGACAGAGCGTCGTTATGCCAAAGGGTGGTATCTCCATCAATAGAAGCAACTCTGTCACTCCTCAGGACTCGCAGTCTTCCATCATGAAACCACAGATGGACTCATTGAGCAAGTCTGGGTTCCTAAAGAAGGAAGGTGTGAAAGTCAAGTCATGGAAGAAGCGTTGGTTTATGATCAATCCAGTGGAAGACGATCCAACATCCTTCAAATTCTCATATTACAAGAATCAAGGTGACAAGAAACCAATCAAGGAGCTTAGCCTGACCAAGGATACCCTTGTGAACGAGGCACCAGAAAAGGAGACTTCAAGCAGACAATTCTGTTTCAAGATTGTGTCAACCAACCGTATTTTGTTCATGCATTGCGCAAGTGCACAGGAGAGAAGAGAATGGATGAGTGCTCTGAAGCTGATCATTTCTACCTGCACTTAAGAACCAAAGCTCCTTGCTTGGTTCTTGTTTGTAACAATTAAATTATTTCATATGCACTTTCTTTTGTGATCCATCACCGAGTCAAGGCAAGAGGAACAAACAACGAGTTTCATAACATGTGCAATTGGGAAACAAGGGGTTCGGTAGTGATCGTACAATCACGCAAAACATTGATTTAATGGAGCTTCTTCCATGAGCCATCAGCCTTGCAGTAGAAGGAGTGGGTCAAAGTTTCCTTGTTCAATGAACCAAACACAAATCGCAAATCAACAGTAGCTGCAGCAATTGGTGCCTTGGTTGTTCCAGCATTGGTGACAGAGGAGATGCTAGTCTCAGCATTTGCCTTGTAACCCCATGCAACGAACACATCATTAGGAATGATTGTAACTCTGTCCAAGTACAAACCAGTGTTACCTGCAGCATCAGTTGCTCTTCCACCAGGAATAAAGCTAAAGCTATACTTTAGGTTACCAACGGTAATACCGTACAAGTTCTTCCATGAAGCAGAGTAGGTCACAGTAGTTGGTGCTCTCCATCTTTCCAATTCAAAAGCAGTCTTTCCCTTTGGTAGAGCATTACCATAAAACTTGTTTGCTTCATAGACAGCCTTATTGTCTTGAATAAACTTCCATGCCTTGGAAGCAACATTCAAAATGACAGCCAAAGTAATTGCTTCTTCAGAAGAAGGTTCTTGTTCTTGAGCTACAATAGCTTTTCCTACTTGAGTAAAATTCTTGACATAGCTTCTGTATTGGTTCATAAAGTCTCTTGCTTGTGGAGACAGAGCACTCTCACTAATTTCTTGTTCTTCGACTTCAGAGACGACATAGCTCATGCGTTCTTCTTCAGTCAGGTCAGAAAATTCAATAGTGGCTTGAACAGAGACAATTGTTGCGAGCAGGACCAATAGTGCTGCAGCAATGAGAATGAGAGAAACCTTCATTGTAATGTGTGGGGGATGTTTGCGTGTTTTTTTTATGGATGTTTTTTACTCCGAAGAATGGAAACTCCGACCTGCTTACTTCCATTCTTAAGTACAATCCGAAGCGTCCAATTCATGAATTCCGGGGTTCGGGATATCAACCGACATCCTTCAGATAAACATATTTCATACAAACACAACAAAAAACTCACCCAACAGAAAACGAATAACAACTCCTCGATTGTACATACATACCAGGTCAAACACCACTCCTCAACAACAAAAACCCACACATCCCCACAAGAAAAGCTTCTCATCATCCAACAACCACCAAAAAAACATGAGCCTCAATAAGCAACGTGTTACACTTCAACCAATTTATTGGAGAAACCAAGAGGGTTTCATTTTTGAATTACCCAATGGTGCACTTAAAACCTTGTTTCCTAGTCCTAGAATGGACGAGGACTCACTAGAAAGCTGGAATCAAATGCTAAGGGATGTTGCCATCAGGCATGCAACAAACGTCCCGAATAGGGTGAGATTCTCAAGTTTCGTTTCCGAGTACGTTATTGTTCCCTGCCCCTACAATAAGTCCCAAATCACCTACTTTTATTAGGTCCTAATTTAATTGACTCAGAAGTGCACGAAGTGTTTGTAAATATAAATAACATTCAATGTTGCGCGTTGCACTTCTGAGTCAATGGAGACTTCTCCATGCTTGATGTTAAGGTGGTCTTCAACTCAAGAAGAGTTGTTAGGGTGGCGCCAAACCACATTTTTTGTTCCAACCAAGAACATCCCTTGTCAAGCCTGCACACTGAACATGAGTAAGCGTTGCTGCAAGTATCACAACAGATGAGAAATCTTCCCTCACCACATGTGTGCGTTTCAAATAAAAAGCGGCGGAAAGTTTCGCACAATTTTAAAGAGTGAAGCTTTTGTAATACTTTATGTATTTACAAGTATTGACCAAAAAATTCCTGCATCCGCTTTGCATATGCTGGAGGGTCATTGAGCATTAAGATGACATGATCTCTGCATACTTCCTTTGGCCATCCTGTTTCATCGTAAAAGTGAGTGATCAGTGTCTTATTGTCATAGTACTTGTCCAGTTTTGACATGGTAGAGTCAGACACAGACACAGGCACCAACGAATCCGACACACAATGATCGAAATGAATGGGTCGCTGGTTTGCCAGGTGCAAGAACTTTAATGGGTCGTTCTCAAAGGGTGCACAACCGTATTTGCGACCTCGAAGAACGCACATGCCATACATGACTGACGTTGTCGTCTTCAACACGAGAGCAATATTGTCTCTGAGTGTCGCAGCGACATCCGTTGCTCCACTATCAACAAACAAGGCCTTAAACGCCGGTTCCATCAGAAAGGCAGTCAGAGAAACTGCACCACCCATGCTAATGCCATGAATGCCCAACCGATCAACTGCTTTCTCACCAAACGTCTGATTCAAGTAATCAACAGCACCCAACACATCTCTAAACTCTGTGTTACCAAAGCTAACATAGGGAGGATCGAGACTTGGAGATTCACCATGATTCCGCAGATCAAGAGCTAACACATTGAACCCACTGCGATGCAGCATGCTCATTGTTAGAACTGCACTACACGTGCTCTTGCATGAACGAATTCCATGAACATGAATAATCGTTGGAGCAGTGTATGTAAAGTTGTCATAGCTCCAAATCCATGCACGCAAATTGGGCAATTTGGCCTTTTGCCACATGCGATCTTGTCTTGGCGGGAACTGGACATGCATGACTCGTTCAGGGTCCTTTAAGTCCGGTACTGGGTACATGGCGGTCAAATTAATCGATTTGTTGTAAATCATACACTCTGCGCAGTCGGAGTAAGGAACCAAGCTATCAATATCCACGACGCCGTCCTGTACACAACTGTTTCGCGCTTTTCCCGCCAAAAAAATTTCGTCATAGGCGTAGGAAGAAACACCCATCCATATGGCAATCGGTATGATAATTGCAAGCACAACAAACACGACAAGAGCAACAGCTAATGCCGTTGAACCAATAATCACAAACAATCGGAATTTTCCATTTGTTTTTGTTTCACTTTCCATGATGAACAGAGTCTACTATTTTCACAGAGAGTCGTGTGAGAATGGTGATGGTATGTAGATTGTGGAGAATAGGTGTGAGTGAGCTTGAAGAGTCAGTCGTTGTTGTTCCAATTGAGTGTAATCGTTGAGATTTTGGGGCAGCGAAAACAGATGACAGGTGCCAAACCTGGAAAAATTGCGGAAAAATGAATGCAAGTTGGAATTTTTGATTAGTGTCAAGAATATTCCTTCAAAAAGACCCTATCTTTTCGAATCATGCTGCTGCTCAAGGTGCATTTTCACACAGAGTTGTGTGAATTAGACTCGGAGGTGGACAATAGGAAATTAAATTGTTATGGATTTCATTGGTTTAGATGTAGGTCTTCGTGGGTTAATACTATTTCTCCACCACACGAATCAATTTCATCCTCAATCCGGAGTATTCTTTCGAGCACTCAACAACACTTCCTGCTTGCAAAGCTACGGCGCGTCATTGCTATTGTTTCGCTTTTGTTGTGGTGAAGAGGTGAAGAAGAGCTGTGAGACATCTTCGTTTCACTCTTGCAAGAACTTTCTTTTCGGCCACTGCTGCTTTGACTCCATTGGCTACCAAGCCATTGGTGATATCTTCGATGGCATTCGTTTTGATGCCCATCATACTTGTTAGAAACTCCCTACATGTCCACCGCAGTGGTCGCTTTTCAGTCTTTCCGTTCTTTAGTCTAACGTTATCAAACAATAACTGTCAGCAGACACTCCCAACTTCAACGTCTAGCATAACAGATCCGGCGCAGTTTTACGATTCTGGATGTCATAACACGAGCAGGCGTAGATCAGTGGTTAGATCGTGGCCTTCACACGGCCGAGGTCGTGGGTTCGATCCGCATCGTCTGTACTTTTGTATTTTCTTTAGTACCTGCAGCCGAACATCCGGAATACAACAAACAAAAAGCAACGAATTCATGTACACTCAAGAACTGCATACACTATTGTTCTCCTATCACAACAAATCACACGAACTCAATCAAACCACTCTTCATCACCACTCCTCCACTGACCATCAAAGCTTTTGCTTCTCCTGTGCTTCCAAATTCATTCTCGACAATAGCAACATCAATAGCAGTAGTAGTCATTCTCATCACAAGTTAAAGAAGAGAAATGTTTGTCAACTCATGTTCTCAAAGCTACAACAACAACATGTATTGTATAGGAATATGAATGATGATGAAGAAGAACAGAATTCAATAATGAGAAGGATACCCGTTTCGATTGGCGAACTCTTGTTCGATACAACTTTTCACTTCTTGCATCAAATTCAATCAGAGCTACAACAACAACCTCAAAATCAACAAAATCAACAAAATTTCAACAATAATACAAAAACACTGTACAATAGCAATAGCATCAATCATCAAATATTAGAATGGCTCATTTCGTGTCAACAACTCTATCTCTCTACCAACTTTTCACCTCTTCAACAACAGTATGATCATTGTTTCTATCATGAAATGAATCATCATGTTCAATCCATTGTTTCTCTCTTTTCATCACCATATACAAAAAATCGAATACAAAAAAATCATAGTGTGGATTCGTGTTTGATGGAGCAATGGTGGTGGTTTGTACAAATTGTTGGTACTTGGTTCCAACAAGTTCCTTCGTTGATGACTCGTTGTATTGAGATGACAATTGACACTACAACACATTCTTCTTCTTCTTGTAATAGTAGTTGTTGTTGGAGTCAATTATTGAATTTACTGATTCAATGTTTGTTTTCATATACTACGTCTGATGCTTCTTCTATTCATCAATTGAAATCGATGGATCAAAAACAAGAGATTAAGAGTCAGATTGTCTATGTACTATCATGTTTAATTGACAATTGTTCGAAGATGATGGAGAGTACAACGTTGATGGAACACTTGTTGTTTTCATTGCCGCAACAACAAGAAGTGATTCGATTGAACAATATGAATAGTAAGAATAGTCAGTTATTGAATGGTTTGATTTTAGAGCTGCAAGAATCAGAAAACATTGACTATCAACGAAACATTTTGGCTTTTCTGTTGAAAACATTTCAAAAACTGGAGCAATCATTGTTAGTGGAAACTTGTTGTGACTTTAACTTGCTGTTCAATGCAATTGTTACAGTTTTATTGTCAAATGATGAGGAAATTCAAATTGTTGCGGTTCAATTGATATCCCTGTTGATGGATCATGAGAATTCTACTTCATTGACTCAAATTCTTGTCAATTCTGATGTACCGGATTTCTTGTTCGAGGCAATGAAGACTGAATCCTTTTTGTTGCTCTCTTCTATCCTGGTAACACTGTGGAAAATAGTTCGCAACCGATCTCAGTGTTCAGAACAGAGTTTTCAAGTATTTCTCTCCGGATTCTTACATTATGGAATGAATTCGATTGAAACAATGGTATTAAGCATGAAAAGGAGACAAGGTCAGATCGTATTTAGTGAACTTCAAGTCTTGACTATTGGTGAGAGTGTGACGGGATTGTTTGCCGAGGTAGTGTCCATTCTTAATACTTCCGGAGAGCAGGAAGAATCTGCTTCGATATTGGGTGAACAAGTCTTAGTGAAAGAACGTTTGAGTGACATTGTTACTAAAATTTGTTGCAACAATAATGAAGTAATGTTGGGTTCGATGATTACTTGCAGAAATGTATTGAGAATAGCTGCTCATATGATAGAATTAGATGAAGTATCGGAACTAATCAGTGGAGCAATACTGCACACATGTGAAGTATCCATGGAAGATGTGCTTGATTGTGTATGGGAGGATAATAACCACAATATGGAGGCAATTCTTGAGATGATTCATGTTGCCACTATCATGTGTTGCCAAAAGGATGAATCAAATCTAAAGGTGGTGACCACTTTTGTGAATGAGAAGCTATGGCCCAACATCATTCAACTTAACACTTCAATCCAAGAATCAGTTTTGAAACTGTACTTGAAAATGTGCAATAGCGACTCTTTAAGAAATCAAATTCCTTTGCAATGTCTAATCTCTTCTCTGATGAACATCCATTGTCGTTGTGCATCAGACAGCATTCGATATGTAGTATGTGACTTGATTCAATCGATAATCAATCATCAATGCCCTACCCATCCAGGATACTTACTGTCGGAAATCCAAGCTTACAACTGGGAAACAGGTTTTGTTTGTGGGATGTTTCACCATGGAACTTCACACTATAAGCAACAAGAATTAGTGATCATTTTGAAGTACATTGCAGCTCTGAATTGCGATTTTGCACTTCTTAAACAATGGACCTTTAGTTTAGAGTGTATCACAAGACATTCAGAACAATACTCGATTCATTTTCTTCCTTATCTTTACTCTCAAATCATGGTATGTACTGACTCTTTCTGAACAAAGCTCAATTTAATCTGACACAAACTATAGGTCAATAACGAGACTCAATTAGGATCTTGGTTGTGTATGAGCTTAGTAGAGGTGATCAACGGCCAAGTATTGAATTTGAACGAATTTTTGTCCTCTGATCATTGGATTCAAATCTTTCGATGGATATTTACTTTGAATGATGTCAGAGAGACTTTTCAACTCGTAAGTAGTAATTGGGAACATTCTGTACTGACCACTTTCTAACTCTACTTCCTTTTACTAGTTTGAAACGTGCCTGAGTTCTGAATGGGGATCATCCATAATCTCTCAACTCGCAGATATTCCTCAATTACCAGTGTTAGTTCATGTAAGTACACTAGTTGAACTGTTTCTTGTTTCATTCCTTAATCCCTTCTAACTAGAATGAATTTCAGAACTCCTTGGAACGTAATGAAACACAACTCGTTGTTCCGTTCATTCTGCAGTGTAGCCAGGATTCGCAATTCTGTCGAGCGTTGGTGGGCGAATGTTCCCCAAGTTTCTCAGTATTCTCTATTATGAGTAGAAGATTGACACTAAAGAAAGTTGAAAGGAAGGAGTTGTTGCAAATAATCCAATGCTGTACTTTGTTAACAATGTACTGCGATCCATCAAGACTTGAAGTTTTCCAACTCACTAAGATAGCATTTAGAGAGCTTTCTTCCCCATCGACGCCTACTGACGAGCTAGTCGTGTTTTTGAACTTCCTTAATATTGGGATATTCGTTTCTAATCTCAATCAACAACTTAAGAATCAGATCTCTCTGCTAGCCATGAACGAAGAAACATATGGAAAGACCATTAAGAATGTATTGCACCGTTTTATCAAACCTAGCCAACCATCCGATGTCCAAATAGGTGTTTTACAACTAATTTGCCAACTAGCTGAATTGAATTCGAACTGTAGTTTGGAATTGAAGATGTTCACGAAAGATCTGATGAACATGATTCATTCAGAATCTCCTTATGTTGCTAGTCTATCTATGCGAATTTTGTCTTGTTTTCTAAAGGTGAACAACTTTATGGATGAAGATTTGATACTCCTGGAGTTGTTGGAGTCGATCCAGTATTTAATCATGATGGGACCAGAGTATGTTCGACACTTGGCACTTCAACTCTTTAAAGATCTATCGAACATTGAGAGGATGCAACCATTCGTTATGCATCCATGTTGGAATCAACTAGTTCTTCAAACATTGATCAGCGAGTCCAAGGTACGAGAGAAAGTAGACTCGACAACAATCCAATTCATCGATTTCTTGCAAAGAAACATGTATGATAAGGGCAACAACTGGCTCAAACCATCTCGAATGCTGTGCGATGAAAAGTTATGTGCCATGTTAGAGACACAACTTGAACGCGAGATTGTCAACCAAAATCAAGATCATGCACAAATGCTGTTTGATATCTTGAGTCGAGAAGAAGTACTGAAAGCTGAACAACTTTCTCAATACCAACAGGTATTACTCGCTTGGAAGGATCAACAAACACAATCTGAACACGATTTGCAATTATTCCCCCAACGACAAGATCAACCCATTCACACAAACATTCTATCGCTCAAGTCAACTGGAAACAAAGTTGTTCACATCATTCTCCCTCTCATAAGCATCTCATCCTAAGTTTCTTATTAAAAAATAAATTTGCCACAATGGATGGTTTTAATCTCTGCTTTACAATTGCTTTTACAAAAAGTACATGGGTCTTGCATTGGGTTGCGACGAGTAGTCATACGCCACCTCCTTGAACAATTTGAACTCGCGGTCCAAATTTTCAGAAAAATGTAAAATACTGGCCAAATTACCACAACGGTAACAATAATTGGGCGCCGACCATATCGTCACCAAGCTATTCTCCGTAAAGTGATACTTGTAGCCTTCTTGAACGAGCTGATGAGCGCGACAAATGAGCTCCAATCCGTTCAAATGATTGAACTCACTGGTCACTCTAGAACCAAACAACCAACCAGCACCACGAGGACTAATGGCCCATGTCTCTAAGCTTTCAGGATCAGACCACATGAGATCACAAAAAGGTCCCTCATGAGGCACTTCTTGTCTTCGATCAATCGTTCTGATTTGATCAAGTGTTCTTACATCAGGTGATAAGCCTCCGTGAACGCACAATACACGTCCATCAATGATTGCCGCAATATTGAAGCAATCAAACACTTCGCACGCATATTTCCACGCGTTCGCATTTCCGTATTTTCGCTGACACTCGTCATAAAAACCGTAAATTTGAGTGATTTGGCGGCTTTCATGATTTCCCCGCAGCAACGTAATATGGTCGGGAAATCTTGCCTTGAGTAGCAGGAGATACGTGAGTGTTTCGAGACTGTTGTATCCACGGTCGACATAGTCCCCCATAAAAATGTACTTGTTCGCTGGAATTTCTCCGCCAGTCTTGAAAAGTTCCAACAAATCGTGGAATTGTCCGTGAATGTCACCACAGACGATGACGGGCGAAGAAACAGGTTGAACGTTCGATTCTTCAATGAGAATCGCTTTGACCATGTGACACAATTTTTTCAGTTCGAATTCTTCGAGATATTCACATCTCCGTACTCGCTCTATCCACTCATCAAGTTGCCTAGTCATTATTATGATTGGTTTTTATGTCTGATGTGCTGTTGTGTTGAACAAAAATTTTTCTTCGTTGTTGTCTTGTTTGCTGGCTCAAGAGAACTTTTCTTTGGATTGAATTTTTTTTCTGACAGAACGACATGACAAGCCGACAGAATCGGTGAAATTCGGTGTTTGGAACAAGAAGGAGAAAAATACACAAAATGATGAATTTTGATGACAACAATCATCACTATCCCAATAATAACAACGTACAACATTCATTATTTTCCAATGAACATTACCTAAAGCACCTACCGACACGAACAGACTCTCACCATGAAGAATTTTCAGCCACAAACAACAGAAGCAGTAGCGTTCCAATCAAAATGAACACAAAAGATAAGCACTCACTGATTAAAACAGATGGATTACGCATTGATTTGATACAACAACAACAAACATCACATGTGACGACACAACAGAGACAACAACAAACAACAACTCAAGCTACAGCAGCAACACCTTCTCGTCAAATAATAACGGACGAAGAATTGTTCCACATGTATCTAACAAATGCCACTGTGAGAAGTCCACAACAACAACAACTAAATGTTGGGTTGAATGGTGGTACCTTACTAAACAGGGTAACACCAGCATCACCAACATCGTCATCATCGTCATCATCATTAGCGCAGTTGTCGACAGCTTATGGAATACGTGCCAATGAATTTATTCCCATTTCTGTTGGCATTTTTTATTTTGAGTGCACAGTGCTCAGTGACCACAGCTCAGTTGTGCTCAGTAGCTCTGATTTGGCGCCAAATTTTCAAGCTCCGATTTGGATTGGTTTTGCGACCGCCAACACCTCTTTACAATTTCAGCCGGGGTTGACATTTGCGGAAAAATACACTTTTTTGTATGAGTCCAAGAGTGGGAATGCGTATCATTCGACAAATCAGGCACAGCTACAGCAAAGTGGCGAAAAATATGCGACTGGTTTCTCTACTGGAGACACCATTGGTTGTTGCATCAATTTTATCAATCAAACCATTCATTTTACAAGGAATGGAGCAAGTCAAGGAGATGCCTTCCGTTTCATCCCACGTGTCAATCTCTTTCCATTTGTTGCTCTCTCGCATCACACTCAATCCATTCGTGTGAACTTTGGTAGCCAACCGTTCCTCTATCCTCTAGAACAAGTTATGAATGATGCTCGTTTGCTCATGAAGAACTCTGTTCAGTCCGTTGAGCTCAACTTGGACGCACTGAAATCAATTTCTTCAGAGAGTCATGAGAAGGCAACAACAGTTGAAGAAAAAGCTTTGACAGGAAAAGCAAACACATCCAATTCTGATGCACAAGTGGAGAATGATTTCAATGGTCTGATGCGTCAATTGGTTCTTTCTCACTTGGTGTATCATGGTTACTCTAAAACTGCTGCTTGCTTTTTGAAAGATTCCATGAATGTTTCTTCATTGAATTCAAGCCTTTCGATACTCGAAAGTGGTGAATCAAGTGAAAGCTCTCCACCATCACTGTATACAAGTGTGCTCATTGAACAAATGGAAAAGAGAAAACAAGCTGTTCATTTGATTCAAAATGGACAAGTAACGGCATGTATTCAATATCTGAATCAATGGTTTCCATTGTTACTCTGCAATTTTCACTTGTTGTTCGAGCTAAAGTGTCTTGGATTCCTAGAATCGTTACAATCTCAGTCTCTCAATGATACGATCCAGTATGGTAAGCAAGAGCTCGTACAGTTAGTGGAAAAGCACTTTAAGAGCATGATGCACGAAAAGTTATCGCCATTTCACTCTAGGCACAACAAAAGACAATCTTTGTCATCCAGAGACAACACCGCCAATAGTTTTGTTGTTTCATCTGATGATGAGGAGATGGATTCTGATGACGATTCAGCAGAACCCAGTCTCCAAAGAACACAAGGTCTCCAAGTCATGTATGACAAGTACACTGCCCAAATTCGAAGATTGTTTCTGCTCTTGGCTTATCCAGCAAACAATGTTCCACCAGAGTTGCGCTATCTTTTGCAGTTGCACGTTCATCGCAACGAAGTATCCCAAATGGTGAATCGGGCCATTTTGGAGGTTGAGCCAATGAATCCTCATAGTTCTTCATCCTCTGAAACATCCGCGAGTTCAGAAGTGATCCATCATGGTGGTCATTCTGCTCTGGAGAGAATGATTGCTCAATCCGAGCAGTGTCTTATCCACTTGTCTGACGATCAATCCAGGCAGTGTGGCTACTCATTCATCTCCTATCGAGACTTACTGTGAGTGAATAGTATCGTCATGTCACACCACAGCCAACACATACAGAGAACAAGAAACTGCTGCTTCGTTCGTGTGAGCGATCAGATTCGACAGCACGGATCCTCAATTTTTCGATGATTCGGTCCATTTTTTTTCGTTATGGATGACAAGCCTGTCAACCACGAAGCGAAGCCAACACCACAGTCTTTTTAGCCCTTCTTCTTTTGCAGCTCTGTTGGCGCACACAAAAGCCAATTTGAGGAACACAACAAATAGGACACTCAACAAAAGAGATATCAAGATAATCAACACCACCAGTGTAAATAATAACAATAAGAATAAGAATAATAACAATGGAGAGTCCAAGGTTATCAAGCGTAAACAGAAGAGCAAGTGTCATGGTTGGGTTCAAGCTATCGGAGGCGAATCGTTGGGGCCAGGCTTTCGAGGAAGTCAATGATCCCACCAAGCTCGACTACGGTTCCTATCTGGATGCCGATGAAAAGATGAGAAGTGTAAATAAGACGACGAGGTCCTGTGATCAGACACGATGGGGCAATGCAGAGTTTAGAGATGACACGACATTTGAGTTTGGTTCCTACCTTGACCAAATGCAACTAGCACAACAAAAGAGAGAACAAGAGGAGCGGGAGAAGAAGGAGAAGGCTCTTAGTGACCTGAAGAAAAAAGTTCAAGGAGAGTATTTGGATCCAGAGACACACATTTTCTCGTACCATGATTTGAGACACTCATTTCCCAAGGGTGTGAATCCAACAAAGAAGGAGATGTATCTGTCGGACGAAGAGTTTGAGAAAGTATTCAAAATGGACTATGACAGATTTATACAGCTAAGTACTCATCAACAATCAAGACTCAAGAAGTCAGCAGGCCTCTTCTAAATCTAAATATTCAAATAAAATGTTGTGACATTAAAGTGTCGCTCCATCTTGATCACCAGCCCTGTGTGTTGCATACGCGAGTGATTTGGGACGACAGAGAACATTGTATTCAATCTCGGCACAACGGATAGGTCTTGCGAGCATTGTCATAAACCACGCAGCTGTTTTATGGATTGTTGAATTTATGGGTAATTGTCAGGGTGCGACGATTCCCTGCTCAAAATCATTTTTTCACCGAGTCGAACAAGAATGTGGGACGAACTAGCACGAACGATATTCTTTATTGCATGGCTAAAGAGAGAACATTCGTCTCCCAAAAAGCATTCTTACAAGACAAGATCTTCCAATCCAAGGTCGTATGATGCCCAACTATCTGTGCTTTCTGTGCTTTCATCAAGTTCTGACTCCCTTTTCAACAATCTGCTCCTGTGACCAGAGATTGGAGAACTGATGGAGGGAACAGACTTACTCCTTTTTCTGTAGATACGTAAGTGATCTGGTTCATCTCCTATCAATGAAATAGAATGGTATCCTGTTTGGGTCTCAAATCCTTGCAGTTCTAAATTCAGATCCCTGAGTGTATTCTCAAGAAATTTTCGGTGGTACTCGAGCTTTTCAGCATCAGTTTGTTGAAACTTCTTAATGATGCATAAGAGTCTAGTAATAGATTTCTTCATAATTCCAGAGTACATGTACACTCTTGATTGGAAGGAACGAGCTACATGTACTTGATCAATCATCTCTATCCAGTATTGTTCGTTTCGAGTTGTCTCTTGTTGATTCTTTGTTGCTTGTTGCAGACATTGTTTAATAGTTTCAATGGTATTCTTCTCTGATTCTCTAATATCAGTCTGTTGAGATTGATTCAAGAGTTTCTTGGTTTTAGATGAGAAGGATTTCCGAGAAGTAGAGGACATATCTCTCACTGAGCTTTGAGTAAGAGAAACAAAGCCTTGAACTGACTTCAGAACAGATTCTTCAAGAGCTTCTGAGCAACCTTCAATAATCATGTTGATATTATCATAGTTCTGATTTGGTAGGTAATCTCGTATCATGCCTTTTAGGTTGATTTGGAACGTTGCTAGACCTTCTTCCATCCCACTGCGAAGTTCCTTTCCTTTCTGCTCAATATCAAGGGTGAGCTTGTTGTCTACATGATCAGATTTGGGAGATGTTTCCGAAGAGCTCTGGGGTACTAGCACCGATGTTGCCTTCCTATCTTCCAGTTCCGTTTGCAAGCTGTTAATTTCCTTGTATTTCTCTGCCAGTTCCTGTTTCACGATGTTCAAATCTCGCATAAACAGTTTCTTGGCCCTCACCAGTTCTGACGATTGCATACGTACTGAATTCTCCATCAATTTCAACCGTTCCTTTAGATCTAAGCTGTACTCTTCACCTTCATATTTCACTGGAATCGAGTGCAACCAAGAATGGTACTGTTCTAATTCTATCTCTCTGTCCTTTTGATCTGACTCGATGCCTCTAAGTACTTCAAACTTTCTTCCAAGTTCGGACTTCTTGACTACATCTTCTATTCCTGATAGGCCTTGATTTTTCAACTGGTTCTGAAGAGCAATGTTTTCCTTTTTCAATCGATTATTCTCTTCTTTTGTCCTTCTCAACTCCTCGGAGTCATTGGATTTGTCCTTGACTAGTTTCCTGAGTCGGTGTATTTCTTTTTCGTATCTCTTGACGAGAATTGAATCATCAATAACTTCGTTAACTCGAGTGGTCATCACTACTCGTTTTGCTCTATCTGCAAATTTAAGGGTGGAGTGTGTCTCTTCGTAAGAAAGTACAGAAGGAGAGATCGTTGCAATGAAAACTGTCTTAGTGTTTCCGCCCAGAGAGTCTTGCAACAGGCGGGTAAGTTTAGAGTCTCTGAAGGGGATGTGAGATCTCCCTGGTTTCATCAGAGCACTAATACAATTTCCTAGTGTACTTAAAGACTGATTAATGTTTGTTAATTCCTGGATTCTCTTGTCAGAAATTCGAGAACCAAACGTATCCCACTTTTCACTTCCAGCTAAATCAACTAAATTGAGCTTTGAGACCTTCACTGGATTGTCGCCAACTTTCTTTCTGTCCTGTTGTTCGATGTGTAGCGAGAACACTGTGTGCGACCGACTCGAACGATCGTTCATGTTTGTGGCTGCAATACTACGGTTAATTGCACCTCTTTCCATCAATGAAAATATATCTTCTTTCTTTGACACTTCACTGAATGTTAGATCTTGTACATACACTCCCCTGGAGCGATCTTCCCTAATTTCCAAGATTTGAGATTTCGGATTCTTACCAGAGTTCACCAACAAATCATATATCTTCTCATTATAAATCTCAAGGTATGAACAATAAAGTTTGTACTTTACATGACTTGAAGTATTGCCAATGTGATCCAAAATATGATTCACACTTCGAGGGATTATGCCTTTCTGATGATCGTTGTTCTGATTCAAGTCAACGCCTAGCATCGTATGAGTCTTGCCCGTACCTGTTTGACCACTAGACGAAGCAACATGAAGATCTATTAGTGGTACTGAAACATTTGACAAACACATCAACTGACGAAACAAGGTAGATACATACTATGCGAACACGGTTCCATTATATCCCTCCATGACGGCATGAATGATACCTTTGACCATGTCATAAATCTGTGTTTGAGTGGTTTCTGGAGGGAAAACACGATCAAAGAACATTTGAGCCCTAGAGAGACCCTTTTTGATGATCACGGTTGATTCCTATGAATTCAATGAGTCAATTGGTGATTGACAATTCATACGATTGTGTGTTAGAGCTTGAAAAGAAGCGAGGATCCCTACACGCAATACTTACATCCAACACCGATACAGCTTCTTCACTCTCGTTCTCCTCTTTGGTGAGAGGTCGTACACGAATGGCAACCTTGATATTTTCACTTTTCTCAGGTGTGAAATCATATTCATTCCGAGAAGGAGTTCCAATCTCTGGTGACATCTCGTCCTTGAAGAACAGATGGTCTAGTGTCTTTAGAGGACAAAGAGACTCATTTCGACTTGTTTCAATCTTTGGCTTCATCTATGTTCGATTTTTCGGCGATCGTTTTTTGAATGAGCCGTAGATCATTTCTCCAAAAATGACCTTGAGTGACACTCCGACACTTGAAGAATAGAAAACGCCTAAGCGATTGAGAACCCGTGCCACAAAAAGAACAATTGTTATGTCTTCCCTGTATCACCTTCCTTGCCCATCAACCTTGCACGAACATCGCGAGAATTTCTAGATTTCTTCGTGTCGTTCCATCGAACAGTTCACCTTCAGTCTTCAGCCAACTTTCCTCTTATCACCCTAGCTAGTTCACACTCCTTATCTTTCTGTAATTCTGCCATTCACATTCATGACAGTTGTCAGTACTGATGGTGATACCAGAGCCATAAAGTAATTTGGCCCAGGTATTGGATTTGAAGATGCTCCTTCGAGTAAGGGTTTGCGTTTGCTTGACATTATCAAGCGTATCCAACATGAACTCCTATATCTCTATTTCCCAACAGCATTACCACAATGAAATCTGTGACTCTCGAGATTAAGATCTCCTTGAAATTGTTCACCCAACAACTCTAAACCGTTTAATCGTGGTGTAAACCAATTTCAAACTTTCAGTTGAGTTCTTCACCATTTCTTGCACTTGGTTCGGTGATTAAGATCAATATCACAACCAACTGGTTTGTCTCATGGACAAGTGACAGGCCTCATACGAGTGTGATAGACGACTCTGGAACCAATAACATTGCAGTATGGAGTGGTTAGGTTGAAAGTACAATTTATGTCGGCTTCATGTTCTTCCACCGGTCGAGTTAACTCCCACACTTGATTCAAAAGATAATCAGGAGAATGAGAGCTCTGAAATTCATAAGAGTCAAATCCTGCTTGTCCACTAACGTTCTCATCTTCAGATAATGTTTGGGAATAAATTCTTTGGACTTTATGGGCGATCCTTCTCTTCCCCTTCGCTAATAACGGACCCATGTAATCAATACTAGAGTCGATGAAGACTAATTAACCATGGAGATTCTTTACATATTGTTACTTGTTTCACAGACTACAATCATATGTCTCTGATCTATCTAAGCCAAAGTCCATTCCTTGTTGAACATATCCCGGAGTTCTATGAAACACAGCCCGTGACACAACTTGTCGGAAAAACATTTTTTGATGAATAATCAATCCACCTTTAAGTTTGTATTTCAGTTTGATGGGGAAATCCACAGGACTACTGATCATACTAGAAACAACAGAGCAATAGGAATCTGAAAAATGGAGCAGCTGCAGAAAAATTATCTTTCCTCTCCCCTTCTGAAAAAACCCATTGAATAAAAAAAACCACTTTTTCTTTTTGAGCGTTTCGTGTCTCCATCTGCAAAAAATTGTCGGAGTAATGGGCACGATGAAGGCCATCGAGCCCCAACAGCCTATGAAAGGCAATGACTGACAGTCCAGGTTTCACTCTTTCTTCATAAGGAAGTTCATTGATCATTGTCAAACAAGGCCAAATTGAAAAGGAAGAGGACTTGAAGACACTCACACCATCACACTCGTTCATGGTGGTGATGTACTCCTCAATGTTGTGCACCTGAGCATACTTCACAGCTTGTTTGTAATTTCCCCTGAATAAATGTCATCGTATGATTGACATTGCATCATCTGCTGTCCTTTCTTTCTGCCTTGTTCAATGAGATGTTGGAAGGTATGGTTCTTGCACTTGTTGCTAAACCATCTTTGTAAGTCCATTTCAAGAAAGTAGTCAGTTGAACCTTCGCGACACTGAGAGCAAAATCTGTTAGACATGCAGAGCTTACAAGACACACAAATATACCGTTTTTTGTAATCTAACTCCATCTATAATGCTGAGAAGAGTTTTTTCCTTGATGAAGGAAAGTTGTAACTTGGAAACAACCAATTCAAGTACTTCAACAATGACATGGTTTGCGATGGGCTAAACTTTCCGTCGCTCATAGTGACCAATAATTGTTTGAGAGTCTCCTCTCTGGTTCTTGGTGAGCAATCGCAAATCTTCTGGGTTTGAACTTGTTCTTTTGTGTAATCCTCATCATCCTCTTCATCACTAGAATCACTTTCTGAGACAACATCACTATCCTCACTTTGTGAATCGTCGAACCGGGAACTCTCCATTTTTTCGAGACTGTCTGTCGACACGCTCGACAATGACTCACCGTCATTTCCACTGGATGCAATGACCAAAATTCTGGTGTGTATAGTCCGCATCAACGAAAACCCCAAATAATCCGGTCATTTTCCGCAAGCCTTGCATCTACCACGCATTACTCACCACACAATGTTGATGATGAATTGTTTTTTGATTTTTCCCCTGTTGATAACTTCGAATCTCCGATTGCCCTTTTGAATAGTTTCTTGTCGAGCATCAGGATGACAAAAAAGTTTCCAACTGAAATCTGAAATCAAATCCGAGAGAACAAAACCACCAAATTCAAACACCAATTTAAACAGGAGATAAAAAATCAACTCGAACAATAGCAATGATGCTTTCTGTTGATTCTTCATCAAAGCATGATGAGCAATCACAAGCACAGCAACAATTGTAACTACAAACAAGATCGCAACAACATCATTTTGAGCATCAAACTTTTAATGACTCTTTGTCACTACTTGGTGGCTATTCTTTCACTACCACCGACATCACCAAAGTTGCATCGACCATTGTTTGCCATTCTCTATGATTCCGATATGAGTATTTGAGAAAACACAACAATTACACCAACCAACAACAGTGAGTGTCATCAATTTGTCAACAAAGAAAGCGGATCGCGAATGGTCGTAGAGGGTGAAAGTTGACGTTGAACCACAACATGATTTATTAAATAAAAGAAAGGATTTGATTAATATGTTGTCGAATGAATTCAAAGTTGTTGTATGTCTTACTTCGAGACATGCAAATAATTTTGCTGTCTGCTGCACCAACACGACACCCCAACAGTATGTTGATTGAGTGGGTGAGTCTGCGCCTCACTTGACGTCGATCCTCATGGCTGGTTAAGTCCCCCAATACTCGACAGTCAGGAGGAAGAATTGTATCAATTGTTTCAATCGATGCAACGTCGAGTACCCTCCGACATTCCACTGAAAAATCTCACTGGTCATCCGGAGCAAACCACGATATTTGTGAAGGAGTGACAGAGGAACAATACACTCGACACACTTGATTTTTGTTTCCGGACATTCACAGTGATTACATTGAGATATGATCAAAAAAACCAGGACAAATCTTCTATCGAATCATAAGATAGAGGGGAAGAATTGGTAATCAAAATTGCACTTGCAGGATTCGCACTGTTACAAATAACAGGACATGAAACAGGACATGGCTTGATGTGAGTAGCGTAGAACATCAGAACATCATTTGAAGTATCAATGTCACGAAAAGTCTCGATAATAGATAAAATATATGATTTTACAATGATTATTTGATAAAAACTGTCGATTCTATCCAGAAAAACACTAAATCAAGTCAATCAAAATTTCTGAAAATCAAGTACTAAGACACTGAGTCAAAAAATACATTTAGTGGGAAATCATGTTAAAAATGATTAAATAATGCCCCAATACCCTGATTCAAAACAAAGAAATCATGTTTCACTCTAACGTCTTAACTCCAGTATAGGATCAAAATCAATTGAAATCTCTTGCAGTTTTAACAGTAACAATGGATTGAGTTGATGGTGTTGGAATTGTTGTGGTTGATAGTGTGGATGGTGGTGCTGTAAAAACGAAAGGTGGCATGAGTGGTATACTATTCACTATCCTGAAACGAGAAAGAATGATATCTCCCTCTCACACTCTTTACTCTGCATATGATCTGAACTGTCCAACTCTGTGGGGAAAAAGGTGAAACAATTTAAAGGTAGGAGAAGGTTCTATGATTCGGCGCATATTACCGAGAGAAATATCGGTATGCCTCAGCCGGCTCACAAACCTCAATGGCAGATATAGAAGCTCAAACAAACAAACCGGAAGAAAGAAAATAAAAAAGTTTCGAGCACCGGGAATCGAACCCGGGTCGCCAGAGTGACAGTCTGGAATGCTACCCCTATCTGCCCGATTGATAGTATTACAATTTCCATCCTTTCAATGTCGAGTTCCCAAAACGCAGAAAAAAACGGAATCACATTGATCGTTACCTCCATCTCTGGTCAGAACTGTGGTCTCAAGCTAGACTGTTCAGTAGGTCTAGAATGCTGTAAGGACAAATGTTTCGATCCCAAGTTGGAGTGTTGCAGCAACAATAAGATCTTATCCAAGGGATGCCAGGGTCCACAAGGAATTCAGGGGATACAGGGAGTACAGGGTCCGCGAGGAACTGTTAATCTAACTCTGTGTGAGATGCGACAGTTCTTGGGAGGTGGTTTGTTGATTGCGAGTTGTGGCGCAGGTGAATGTTCCAAGGGGGATTATGATGGTACGTCAATGAAAAAAGTTGTCGGATCATTTTGTTTGGATGTTTTGTGATCATTGAGGTTTTCCTATTTTCGCAACACAAACTCAAGGTCACAGAACTCACCAAGGAATTGACAAAGACAAAGGGTCAAGAGAGCAACAAACCAGAAGTTGCACAAAGTACTGCTCCTGATCTAATGGAGGCAGAAGAACAAAGGAGTGCAACATCAACCAAAACACTCACCAGAGTGATTCTTCCAACCTGTAGGTGCACCGTCGGGGACAACAAGAGAAGAAGAGTGAATGACGCCCTACGGGTCGTCACTCACAAAACAAGTCAATAAATGAGCAATCGTGTGCTTGCTGCGCAAGCACACATGGTTGTATGGAAAAAAAAAAGTAAAAAAAAAAATGTCGAGCTCCCAAAAAATCAATTGAACCGAATTCGGACTCCGTCTACGACCGATGATTGGGAGTCGATCAGACCGGAGTCCCATTCCGCCACTCCAACTACGGTCACCCAAGAGCCAACCAACACCATTGATGAGGATGCTCGTAACAGAGCAATCCTCGAGCTAAAGTGTTTGAAGTGGAAAGAAAAGCGAAGCTGTTAAGCAATAACTGTAAAGTCAAGAGGTTGTTGATAAACAGAGCACTGTTGGAACCTTGATACCTATCGGACCGACTATGTAACAGCGCAGTAGAGGCATTGTGGTTGGGAAGATCTCGCAATGACAGAGTATGGGCAGCACTGAAACATACTACTGAATTTTTGCACAGGGAGAATGTGCAAAGCCAATCAAAAGTTTAGAAAGTGGGAATGGAAAGCAAGAACACCCGAGTTCATCGATCCACCCACCTTCTTCGTGGCATCATGATTTTCAGCAATAAAGCATGGTTGGCAAATTCACACAAAAAAAGATCACAGAAACGAGATCATGCTGCATCAACAGGACTTGCTCCATCAATTTTTTTCCTTTGCAGCTTCTCCCAGTGATGTGATCCTTCACTTTGGACTTGTTCATTCCTCATGGCATTCAGCTGTTGAAAATGTTGCATTTCTTCATCGATTACTCATGAGAGAACATGTGCCCAACTGTTACTTGTTGGATATGTCTCAGGGAAAGTGTAGTTTCAATATGGTGTTGTCAATGACGACTGACAAGCAGTGTGATCGTGAATTTATCATGGACTTGAAAAGGGCACTCTGTTTGTGGAGTTTGTTTAGTGGTCGATTCTGTTTGGACAATTGTAAACAACAAGGTTTGAAAAAGTATGACGGAAATCGCTTTTTTGTCAAGTGGAGAGTATGGATGTCCAACGGTGGAGGAGGAGGAAATCAGTTGCAATGGAGAGACGATTCGAGTGTTGTGATTCCAGCTTCTCTCACAGGAGATGCTGACGAAGAATTATCTTTGAAACTTTTGTTCACTGAGCCATCATTGAGGAAATTAGTTGACAGTTATCGTATGATATCAGAAACCAAGGAATTGTACGTGAACAAAGAAACTGCGATCTTGTATTTTTTAAATGCTGTTGTTGGACCAAGTGAATCGAACAGGAACAATCTTGTCTTGCCTAAGTTTATTCAAATTGAAGGATATGCTACAGTGAATGGTGATGAACCAGTAATCGCGGTTGATGTCATGTCGTTTGATTTCGTAGAATTGTTACCAGAGGCGAAACATCAAAGAGATTTTGTGTTGAACGACATTCATAGAACGAGCAAATTTATGTTTGATCAGAAACTGTGTGGAACTATGGTTACCAACATGAGATGCAAGTCAAGAGTGATTTTGAAAGAAAAGAGAAGTTCTTCTGTTCTGTCACAGTCCCTGTCAGTGATTGAGTCGACCCATTACGGTGATAGGTTCAATCTTCGGTATCCCCCCATTCAACAGTCTATATGGAAAACAAGGATAACACCACCTATGTTGTTGTGCACTCGGGATTCTTTGTTGTACTCTGGTATTTTATTGTCGAGAGATACAATCTTGTTGAAAGAACTACGGATCAAAAAACCAGCGTTTGATTGGAGACTTTTCACTGAGATGCCCGCATATGAACGATTGAAGTTAATTGGGAATGCAAGTGCATTCGGTTCAATCATGACGGGATTTGCTACCGTCTACGTTGTACCCTATCTATTTACTCACACATTGCAAGAGATGCATGAAAATTTGCAGAAAAACTTGTTACGAGTCATTATTAAGACCCAAATGGTTAATCTTATCTACATTGCAACAACTTACGGTCCTGGATACTTGATTGAAAAGTACATCTCAAAAAAACTACCAGAAGCAGGCTTGATCGTTCGTCCTTTGGTGAAAGTCCAAGAGTTGGCCATGTTTGCATGTTTCTTCGTCTGGGTCAGTGCTATTTTGGGGAAGAATGACGAGAACACCGATCAGAGAAACCTTTTTCATCGATTAGTGAAACCTTGGTTGGCTGAATGGCTGGAATATTATCTAAAATCGTCGTTGTTCATATTTGGTGTGGACTGTGGTGTTCGACTGTTGCCATACTCATTGTCGTTTTCACTCTCAGTCGGTAAGCACATTGCGCGAAGGTGCTACATGCTCTTCAGAAGAGTCAATCTCATGGTAACCCGAAATAGATAAATCATCAAGTACGGAGTTGTAATAACTGTGCATGTTAAACACAACAGGCTGCGGAATCCAAACGGGCCCAAATGGAGTGAAACTTCATGATCAATGTCTACGTTCATACAATTGTGGAACCACCTCTTCCCATTTCGAATAGAGAAGTTAAGCACAATCTGGCTGAGTTAGTATTGAGATAGGAGACTACTCGAGAACCCTCAGTAATGTAGGCTTTTGTAATTGATTTGTTCATGTTCAACAAGGCCTACACTCAATAAGACTTGCTGTTATCAAATCAGACAAAGCATTCGCTCACTTGACTGGGATTCACACTTATTATGACTGGTTGCAGAGATATCACAGACGACTGGGATTCACACTTGACATAACTTGTTGTACTACCATTACAGGCAAAGCTCTCTCTTGTCTGACTGATATTCACACACTTGATATGCTCCTTTGTGGTAAAATCACAGATACAGGAATTGGGTCGTTTGACTAGGATAGGATGCATACACTCGAGATGCGTTCTTGCCAAAATATCACAGGTGACGGATTTGCTCACTTGATATGATGAGTTATCATCAAATCACAGAAAACATGAAGTTTCCGTCGCAGGTGCTGGATTTGAACATGATCGACCTGATATCAATTGGAGTTGCTGGTCTGAAGAAGTTTGAAACATTCTACTTTTCCATAAGGTGAACTGAATTATGCTTTATGGAGTACTTGGATTGGGTGCTTGGGGATACAATGGAACATTGCTTGTGTCTGGGTATGAGATCTGCTGTTCTGGTCCAGATTGGAAGTCCATTGGATACACTTGCACTGGTGGGAAGGCCGAGACTAGTTCGTCTGTAGAAGTAGTATTAGCCTTGTACTTTGAATGATAGATAACCACATGAATGAATGCCGAAAGCAATAGCAGACTGGTGTAGATTACGCTTGATAGACTGAGGGTGGATATGGTTGCATCTGGGAATAACATCTCACGGATAATCAACCCAATCATTACTCCATAGGCACCACATGAAATGAGAAACAGGCCGAGTAGAGAAAGCAAGCGAGCCAGAAGTGATTTTTGGCACAAGGATACAATGACCATCACTACGTTCTTGATCCATGTACCGACCAACAATACAACAACAATCGTCAAGCCAGCGATCAACCAGGTGTTGAAACTGGATTGACCCTCAGCATAAAATGCTCTGCGAGGTGTAAAGTCCAATGTCACATCGTACGTTGATTGACTTTTCCCTGAGCTCCATCTTTGTACTTGCTGAGGGAAATGAACGATGTTGGAGAAGATTGGATTTCCTGAAGAACGATAGGATTGGTGTCCCGCTGGATACTGGAATGACTTTGGTTCGACTGTGAGTGAGACAGAAGATGCACCGCTTTGAACTTGAGCACAGAATCCTCCCAATTTCTTCAGGTAGTCAACCATCTCTGTTGGTGCTTGAGCTTCAAGAGTACCTTCCTTTGCCCAATAGTTAGATCCTGTACTGTCCCAAGGCAAACTCACAAAAGCAAAGGAAGCAGAAGAATAGCGCAATGAATCCCCAATGTGCACAGATACATTAACTGGTGATTGATACCCACTAGATTTTGCATTCAGTTTCCATTCCTGATAAACATAGCAATTAGTGCCTCGAGGCGTAGCGATCTGATGTCTCCGACTTGTAGTTCACATTTCCAACTTGGGTCACATCATTACCACTCACGCTCATTTTTGCTTTCTGAGCAAAGATCGTACAGGTGCTTTGGCTTGGAACATCAACCTTAAACACAGTGGCCATTTTGAAATACTGACTCTTTGTTGTGAGCACGGAACTCAGCTCTTGAGACTCTGTGATAGTATATGGAACAAACCTGTATCTTTCCTTCACCAATACCAACAGAGCACCAGAGAGTAGCACAATGGTGAACAGTGTCATCACAGCACCCGATACTGATCTCTTTGTCTTGTCAAATTCTAGGTCATCCTGCTTGTCCTTTTTACTGCTCTGGAGCTTAAGAAACCCAGCATAGAGATCCAAGAGTGAGCAATTTGGAAAACTTTGTTTCTCTACCATATCTTGCAGGTGGGACAAAGCACAGAGATGCAACACTCACACCAAGAAGCATAAAAATGTTGATGATGAACACAGCAAGAAGAAAGAGGTGAACTCCGGTGACTGGTGCACCGTCCTTGCCAGCAGCGTAGCCCATGTTCTGAAAGAATGTGCCAGAGCACATGTGGGAAGTTAGAACGTTTTCCATTCTTTAATAAATTATCTTGTTTGTTTGTAGATGTTTTAGATAATGTTGTGGCTCTTCTGTCTTTTAAACCTTACTGGACTCAAGAACAATCATTTGGAGTATCTATCTTGGGAGTGGAAACGATTTGATTTCAATTCTCTCATCCAGAGAGCTCATTTCTTGTTCAAACATTGGAATCGAACATCAAAAACTCTGCTTGCTAACTTTTCGCTCAATTTACAGCGGGCACTTTTTTTTTTTTTTAATACAACAATATCGGTTGCTCACTTTATTGTCTTGTTATATTCATTAACCATCGCTCGCAGAGCGGTGGTCCTTGGTCACCATTTTGATTCCCCAATGACGCTTGTTTCTCTTTCGTTGTTGTGAATAGGTGGAGGAGAGTCGTGAGACATCTCCGTTTCACACTATTCACGTAAGTTAGCTTTCTTATCTGCTGTTGCTGTCTTTACTCCATTTGCTATCAGACCTTGCGCGATGTCGCTGACGGCCTCTGTCTCAACACCCATCATTCCCATCAGGAACTCCCGACTGGTTCTTCTCAACGGTCTCGTGACCACCTTAACTTACAGCGGGCACAACGCGGGAGAAAATTGAACACAGGTAGGTGATATGTGAGCATTGATGGTGTAGAGGCAGCATCTCAGCCTTCCAAGCTGAGGACCCGGGTTCGATTCCCGGTCAATGCATTTTGATCTCTTTTTTTCCCAAGCTGCAAGAACACCAAAACCACCAAAAATCAATGATCAGAACCCAAACATCCCTTTTGAATACGACTCATCGTCTCCTACAGTTCTCTCCTCCATCCTCTTGCAGATATCTCCATCACCGCACCACCACCACCACCACATTCAACAACTTGCACCTCCTTCAACAGGATCATCTCTCCCAATCAACAACTACAACCACAAAATGCATTCACTTTTCAACAATGAAATCTCTTCACTTGGACAAGACGACAACAACAACAACAAGCAAGAAGAAAAAATCCACTCATCAGCATCACAACAACAATGACCATAAAACAAAAAAACAAGTTCTTAGTAAACGACAGCTACAGCTACAGCTACAGCTACAACAACAAGCTCTAAAAGAAGAAGCCAAAGCAGAAGCAGAAAAATTACGTGAGATGCAACAGATTGAACAAGAGTACATTCAACTGGAGGCCAAACTCGCTCAAGAAGCACAACAAAAACAAGAAGAAGAAGCACAGTTTAATGCCATGGTACAAGACATGATTGCACAAGCAGAACAAGACATGATTGATGTGCATGCCATGCTCAATGTTCCACCTCCCAAGAGACAAGATTTTGATACGTTTTGGAAGTTTGTTTTGGCATGGAAACAACACTTGATTTATGAAGTCAAGTGGAGAGCAAAGGACATTTATTATGAATATTCGATTACAATGCCTTATCCGCCTGGATATACTCCGCCTACACCATTGAGAAAATTGTCGCTTGAACAGCATTTGGGATTACTGAGGGACTCGATTCGATTGACGTTTGAAGATATCAGGTATCAGTTGGGACGTGGTCCACCACCGATTCTGTTGCGTGGAGTCGAGGCGCATCGAGAATGGATGGAAAATGATCGATTGAGGCGTCAAGAGCTGGAAGAAGAAGAAGAAACGAGTGATGCATCAGGTGTGGTCACCACGACACAAACAGTGAAGAAGAAGAGAAAAAAGTCATTGAATCGCACCATTGTTCAAACGTTTAAAGAATCGTCGAGTGGCAACGAATTCGTGTCTAATTTGATTCAGAGTCGACTGATGCTTGTTAGAAATGTGATGAATCAATTCATTGTAGGCTACAACGAAGGGATGGGTCGAGAGATTGACCGTGATGCGCTACTGAGACGAAAGCAAGCGTATGCAGAGCCAATAAAGATGAACAAGGAAGCTGTGATAGAAAAGGTGGGAACCGTAGCAAGTACACTGAGAAAGTTTACAGATGATGTCAAGGGTATGACAGAGGTGAGTGAGGCAGATTTAGATTTGGCCAATGTTGGTAACACAACAATCGATCAACAACAACAAGCTGAAACTCCCAGCACCAATAAGAATAAGGCTACATCAGGCAGGTCATCAACACGAAAATCAACCACAAGCTCAAAGTGAATTCTGGGAAGATTAACAATACGTAAGTCCCCCAATTAAAAATAATTATGTGTTACAACATCCCATTTCTCCATATGGATAGTTGCCAGAAAATCATGACTTGGCTTTGTTGCGGCCCAAATTTACCTCGATGAACATCAAGTCATAGTTGACACAAGAACAAATGGTGTGTTCTCTGGATGTTTCTTTGAAACTCGGCTATTGGTAATCAACACAGGAATGATCAGATAGGATTTGAAGTGTGGCCCGCTTCTTCCATGACTCTCTCCGCACACTTGGGGGTTAATATCATATCTGCTCTTTACTCATGTACTTTTGTTGAATTACAACCATGACTTCAGTCCTATCATTTTGGGTTGTAGTCCATCTCGCATCAATCAACTCTGTTCCCTCGCAACACCAAGTAATACTCTGTCTCTCTTCAGCTATGGTGCTGCTAATCAGTGTGGTATCGTAATGCGGTTCTACCCGCTTAGGATGCTCCACAATTGGGGAGAGAAACATCTTGGGATCTTTCTTCAATATGACATAATCATTCTGGAGTTGAGGGAGTTTAAGGAAGATATCTTGAAGACTATCGCTGATTGTTGCACCAGGGAAAATCCACTTCAATGGAGTTGAGACATACTTTTCTCTGCAATAGAGATTCAACCTTGCTCGCAACGCTTCAAGGTCCAACCTCTGGAGACTTTTCCTCGACATACCCCCGACGAGTCTTGGTAGTTGATGAGTTTGTCACAATTAAATGGTTGCCTCAAGTGATGCCGTGGAATGTAAACTCGTTCATCTCTCGTCGGGTGTATGTCTCCTCGTAAACTCTGCTTCCGAAACCAACTGTATCTCTGAATAACTCCGTTCTTTGTATGTTGATGTGGAGATTCCTCTGACAGAATATGCAATGGAACACCAGAATCGGGTTTGCGTGTACTTTAATATCTGTTGCTTGGAGTCCTTACCATTCTTATTTGCATTGCCTTACTACCTGTCCATAATCTATCACGATATGAACAGCAATATCTTGCTTGTGAAATTCTCACGACACCCGCACGAAGCTTCTTTTTTTGGGTTTGTTTTCACACATATCCAGACAATTCCACGTGATCTACGTAAAATTGATAAACTTTCCTTTTTGTGTCCCATTCTCAAACTGGTATCATCTGAACCAGAGAAAAGATTGCAATTTGACAAAAAATCCCTCTCCGTCGGTTCTCAAATTCAACACGAGATTCCACAAAGTACCCTTCCAAACAAACGATCTCATTCAAACACCACCATGCCGCTGCCTTCTCCACAGGCTCAACAAGTTCAACCACCAACAAGAAGAAAACAAGTCAAGCGAGCTTGTTCCAACTGCCGTGAGTCTCATTCTTGTTGTGGGGAGGCTCGACCATGTCCCAGATGCGTCGAATTGGGTATCGAGTCCACTTGTGTCGATGCCTCTGGCAAGAAGAGAGGAAAAAAGAGGAAATCTCCCTTTGAGACTTACTCGTTCACAGTGTCTGATATCGCAACAGACAAGCACTACCCGGAATCTCAATCTACCACTACTACCACCACAACAACCAGCACAACAACCATACCGTTGCTTGCCATACCGCGAACGGAAATTCCTCACCACGTGCACCCGCAAATGACTCCTCCTCCAACAATGGCAATCGCTTCTACGTCGGCATCAAAAATGAGAGCTCTTCAACAGCCACAAGTACCAAGTGCTTCTCATGTGACCTTCCGACAACAACAACCAATGGTCATTCCAACAACAACTTATCAACAACAGTTTCTCACCACCACCAACCAAACTCTACCTCCACAACATCAGCAGCAAACTTTTCATAGAGGCAATCATAACACCACAACGACTACAACCACAACAGTAATGACAACAACAACAACCAAAACTACAACAACCAATACTGACTCAATAACCATGGAGAAATTGGATCCAGATGCAATTGCACTGCGAGAGCTAAAACAACATAATGGGACGCTAAAGAACAACTTTGATATCATATCGAGCTACAATGTCGATTTATTGTCGTCTGCTATCCTTTCTCCACAGCAGCGCCAAAGTCAACTCGGAATATTAATTACAGTCGAAGGCGGGAAAATTTCAGGGTGGAATACGTACTTCAAGCAGGTGTTGGGTTATTGTGATGATGACCTGCTGCATTCAGTTCAGTCATTGAAGGACGTGGTGGATGCATCGGATGTGATTCGCTTGTTGAGTTGCATGTTAGATAGTATCAAAGCTCAAAAAACAAATTTCAATTGCAATTTCTCCTGTTTGAAAAAGGTGAGTCGTGAGCGAGTGTTTGCTCGATCAAATCATACCATCTACTATGACAATCGAACGAGAAGGCCAGCGTTTACAGTGAGTGTCTTAAGTTTTGATGATGATCGTTGAGTGGATGACGCGATGAGACTCATCAATAGGAATAGTAAACGATAGGCGAGAAACCCGGTAAGTTGATTCATGAGACAGTCATCAGTTGCCTGTGCACGTGGCGCTTTATTAAGAGCTACGTACTTTAGAGAAAATCTAGGTCTATGGGCTCGATTTTCATAAAAGTCACTGTACCTCCATCGCCTACAATGGCGTGATACAGTGGCACAGGTTTGAATTGCTCGTACAATTCAAATAATTCAGCCAATTGCACGCAAGTACTAGAGAATCGCTGAATAATGATGTTAAAGTCTGGTGTGTCTGGCCTGCTTCGATAAGTGCTAGATCTCCACACATCAAAAACAATAAACTTCTGATGATCATCCTTGGGTAATGCCTTGATCTTGTGTTGATCTGAGCCCAGTTTTGTTTTTTGGATAATGTCCAATGTACGGTACAATCTTTCCATTTTGATGCGTTGACCGTCCTTGAGTTGAAGCTTTTCGATTAATGGCCGATCCACTTCCCCCTTGGAAGAAAAGCAACTTTGGCTTCCCAAAACAAAATCATTACTCGACGTCAAAACTTCGTCATAATCACTATCCATAGCAGATCGAAGTATATCCCACGTTTCTTCATCAAACAACTCCTCGTACTCTACTGGAACAAATTGCTCACTTTGAACTTCACCAACATTAGTATCGTTGTTATTCTCTTCATTTCCTTCGTTCGTACTCGCCTCGTTATTCCCATCACTATTATGATTATTATCAATGTCCATCTTGCTCGATACATGTTCATTCACTTCAATTGTAGCACTCTTCATCTCAACTGTATCATCATTCATCACATTATTTGAGTCACTACTTTCAGGGTGAGTAACATTGCTGTGATCTTCGCTTAGATCCATAGAACTCGTAGCTTTTGGAATTGCCCACCAACCGCGACTCGATGCTGATGGATTCTGTTTCCGTACTTCCTCAATTAACATACAATGATGAGCCACTGCATCAAACCCTTCTCCTCGTCGCGCTCTACCACCACCCTTACCCTTGGGCTTTGCTCTGTCTTTCTTTGGTCCTTTTTGATTCGCAGAAGGGGCAATAGTAGAATCTGCTTTGTTCGTTGCTTTCTCCTCTTCTGTGCTCGTTGTTGGGTTTTCTTCATTTTTTGGCCTGGGAGGTTCAGAATCACGTGCTTCGATCCTCCTCACCACAAATCCCAATCTCTTCAAATACGAATAGACAATAAACGTGTTCAGTAGTCGATTATCACTATGAGTCAGCAACATGTATGTACTCTGTAATGATGGTGATAAGTATCCCTTTCTCATTTTAATGTCTTCGTAAACAGGTTCTGGTGGAGGTTGCGATTTCGGTGCACTCTCTTTTGTTTGTTCCTTATTCTCTCCTTCATTACTCTCATCATTTCCATCACTCTCGCCATTGCTATTCCTCATCATTGATTGCTCTCCATCAACATTAGTACCATCAACAACACTCACATGTTCGTCAATCATTGTTTCTCGCTCCATCTCTGTATTCGTCTTACTTTTTGATGCGCCTACTTTCTGTTCAGAACTATTGCTCGTCTTGCCCCTCTTCTTTTCCATCGTCTTCTTGTCAGCCTTCTCTTCTGGAATATAGGGTTTTGGTTTCTCAACAACAAAATCAATCAACTGTTGACATGTATCTCTGCTTTGATCATGCATTGCAGTCGTAGTCGTAAACAGTGCAAATGAATTACAATCCGCTAGATAAAGTGCCTCTTCTGGATACAACAAAATTCCTCGATTCGAATAATAATGATTTGCAATCATCTGCGCAAATTTCTCTCTATTCAAATCAGCCAACTCGAAATACAGTGGATACTTTGAATAATTGTCATGCAACTCCACATTCTTCAAAATTCGATGACCCATTGTCTGAATAATCTTTCCACGAGATAACACAACGAGAACCATGTGTTTTTCAGGCACATATTCACCAACAGACATTTCCTTGACCTTTCTCATCTTTAGCTGACGAATGGCATTGTAATAAGTTTCTTTCCTTTGATCAAGTAGCTCTTGACGCTGTTGTGGAGACATGAGAATGAACTCTTGAGGAGTCAACACACTGAAATCAGTTTCATTTTCATCTGGATCGCACTGATTGGCATTTTGGAATGATTCATTGAACTTGAGGCCTTTTTTGGGAAGGTTCACAGTCACTTTGCTTTTTGTGGTGGGAATCTTGTTCTTCTTGTTGTGATTGGAGTCATTATTGTTGTTTGGTTGATTTCGTTTTTGCTTTGGTTGCTTCTGTTGCTTCTTGTTGAGCTTATTATTGTTGTTGGTGTCTGAAGGTGGTTGATCTTCACTTGGTTTGGTTGTGGTTGGCTCAGCGTTGTTGTCGGAAGGAGGAAGGTTGTTTTTGATGGTGGCAGCAGGAGTTGTTGATGACATTTTTGTGGTGGAATGAGATGAGAAATAAATGCAATCAGGAAGATGAACTTGACTTCACTTGATGTTAGCTTTCGATTTGTCTTCTAACAGACCAACAATACTTGCTGAATCGTATGGTGATGAGCATCATGGAGACAAGAGATTTTGGGTCGATGCGCCAGCAGAAGCGTGATCACAAAATTACTGAGACTGTCATCGGTCCAGCAAAGACCAACACCTCATTGACAACAAACATACATGACGATGGTACATCTATACTGAGATTCATTGCATGCTATGGCAGCATTTCAGTACTGTTCCTATGGTCGTAGCTCCATGATCGAAATGTCGCTCAACATTGAAGGTTCAATGAACGTCGGTTGACCAACCAACAAGGAAAGTAAACTTCGAAAAAAACAAAAATTTCAAAACAAAACAACACATTCACGTCATAATAAACACACAGTAGTGAGGAAACATGAGAAACTACAGAAACTATAGCAAGGTATCCAGCGTCCCAAGACGTGCCTACGAAAAGGAAAGAATCGACAGAGAATTGAAAATCTGCGGTCAATATGGTTTGAAGAACAAGAATGAAGTCTGGAGACTTCAATACATTTTGGCTAGAATGAGAAAGACTGCCAGAATTCTCTTGACCTTGCCAGAAGACGACCAAAAGAGACAAATCGAAGGTTCTGCTTTGTTGAGAAGATTGACTAGACTTGGTCTTTTGGACGAATCTAGACAAAAGCTCGATTACGTCTTGCAGTTGAAGGTTGAGGATTTCCTTGAGAGAAGACTCCAAACCATCATCTTCAAGCTCAGATTGGCTACATCTGTTCACCATGCTCGTGTCCTCATCCAACAAAAGCACATCAGAGTCGGAAAGCAAATCGTCAACAAGCCATCCTTCATCGTTAGAGTTGATGCTGAGAAGCACATTTCTTTCGCTCCAAACTCCACCATGGTCAACAAGGCTAAGTTCGGCAGAGTTTTGAAGAAGAAGAACCGTAAGTCATCCTCCAATCAAGATGACGAGTAAACTAAGTGTATTCACTTGCCTATAAATTTCAATTCCTCACATCATTCTTTTATCTTGAAGTGGTGCTTCTTGTCGTGATCACAAAAATGAAAAAATTGCGTCGTTGTTCACACAAAAGAAAAATCAAATAATTTTTTCGTCACATCAACATCACTCACAGTATCATTATCTTTATCATCACAATGAGATTCAGACCTGTTCCTATTACACCTGCACCAAAGAAGCGAACCATATGGGCCAACTGTGTCGAGTTTGTCAATTCAGTCAAAGACTATTTTGAAGCCAAGCGTCTCAACAAGGGCTTTGAACAAAATTATCAGAAAATGGTGGCAGCCACTGCGTTGGTCATGCTCAAGAAGCAGAGAGAAGAGAGAAAACTGGTGGATGAGAAACTGAGAGCCATGAGTGAGATCCTAACGACCAGTGTCACTCAAATGAACGAACAAATGTATCATGCAACAGCCGAGAACGTTCAACAAATGAATAAGCAGTTGAACGAATACGAGACCACTATCAAACAAGAGATTCAGCAAGACGAAGAAATGCTGGAGAAATTAAGAGCGGAACAAATGGAGCGGCAAAAAATGGCGCTCGAACAATCTACGAGCAACATGAGCGGCAGCAGCTACAGCAGCAACGATCTTCGTTCCAGAGTCGTGACCAAACACGCTCCAAGCAAAAAGAGTATCATGAACAACACAACGGAAAAGACAAGTTCATTGAACATGGAGGATAACAATGAAACCAAGGATAGTACGAGTAGCAACAACACACAATTGTAAGCTCACTCAAAAACAACAATAGCTATTCTCATTCAACATGTATGTTGTCGATGTTACTTTATAAATTATGAAAGATTTGCTTCAGAGTGGGCACCACACTCAACAATAGCTGTACACTTGTTTCTTGATTTGCAATCAATGTAATCGTCAATGTTCCCTGTTGTTCGTCTCCCTTCTCTCCATCATCATCTTCTTCATCATCCTGATGATTCGTATTATTGTTATTACCACTGTTATTGTTGTTATTGCTTGATTTCGATTCATGAGTATCCAATTGAACGACAAGATAGTTTTCATAAAAGCTAATCATGTAATCCGTGTGACCATAGGGTAATTTATTCGCCTAATAAGCAAAACAAGTTGTTTCGTACACGTTAGAACAAAAAAAATTCACATGTCGTTTTTTGTCAATGATCGATCACATACCTGTTCAGAAGCAAGTAAAAAAGTGGCGGGAAATGCATTATCAAAATCAGTCACCTGAGGCACTTTGTTCAATGCGGAGAAATGTGGTGAAAGTCCCTTCAAAAGTATCGTTCCTTCTTCGTCTGCAACAATGATTGCTAGTAGACCATAGATACGGTCAAAACATTTGTTTAGGAATTGATTATTCTTGTTTGTTGTTGTGGTGGTGGTTGCTACGGCAGCTGACTGATCCATTGTTGTTTTTTTTACTATCGTTGTTTGTTGTTCTTGTTGTTTTTTTCTTGGTTGAATTGGACGCCGAAAGTTCCATTCACAATTTGCTTTTTTGTCGGGTGAAAAATGTTCGTTGTGTGAATACAATTTGGATAACAACTGTGGATGATAAATTTCTCTTGTTTATTGAATGAGAGACAATAGTGGGATCGCCAAGATTCCACTCCCTTCATGCAATATTTACAAGGGTGGATAGTGTGAGGTGCTCGATCAACTTCACTGCTTAGGTTGCTGTCTGTTGTGACATTTGAACTCTATTCGTCAAACATGATTCCGTCATTTGAGAAATGGTCATGAAGATTCTTAGGCTGCTGTTTCGTTATCTGTCTAGACAGAAGTTGCATTTGCCGCTTATCCTGCTGCATTTGCTTGTCAACACTGCCCCAAGAATTGGTATTGTTCTTGTGATTGATTGGTGCTTCATTTTCCTTGCCACTTGGTTGGGCAATTGATATAATGTCCATTTCCTTTCGTTCGTTTTGAGCCAGGTTGAGTTGTAACAGAGCATTTTGTTCCTCCATCACCTTCTTAAACTCTGATTGTCTTTGTTGAATATTGGACAACAGATTAATGGCTTCCACAGCAGCATTACCAGGCAGGTTAGAACTTAATAAATGAGCAAGAGACTCAATATCTTGACCACTTCCTCCCTTGTTTGGCACTGGGGCTTGAATCATTTGATACACTTGGTCAATCTTGTGCTTCATCTCACCTTCGATATCATCGCAGGTCATCTGATACGGTAGCTCAAATTGTCCATCAATCAAGTCAGTCAAAGAAGCATCCTCATCAGCTGAGAAGCCCTTTGCACTGTACACCACTTGTTTCAATTGATTGAGTTCGGCATTGAGAGACTTTAGAGACTCTCTCAACAGTTGATTTTCACTCACTAATTCATTCTTTTCATCTGTGAATGCACCAACGATATTTTGATACAGGTTATCTTCATTTCTTGCTGATCCATTCTTCCACGAACCATGACTATTGTGATTCGGCAGTAGATTCACAATTTCAATTTTCTGAGCAGGAAGGGACCTAGAGTTCACAGGAGTCGATCTTTGATTAATCATAGTCTGCATTCTTTCCTTGAGTTGATTGTACTCTCGTTCCTTTCTTTGATACTTGTGTTCATATTGATCCTGCTTCTGTATCATATTTTTTACATCTCTTTGAAGGGCTTCCTTGTCAATCTCCAATTTTTTCAATTCCTTCAAGTGTTGACTTGCAATCGATCTTTCCTTTGATCTCATCATGTTCAATTCTCTTTCGACTTGATCATACTTTTGTTTCAATCTTGACAGATTCAAGTGCATACTGTCATTGTCGCACCTTAATCGACTCATTTTATCATTCAATTCACTTCTAAACTCCACATTCATCTGATGCTGTTTCAACAACAAATGAACAACGTTTAAAATCTTGACATCCTTCTCATCCACATACTCCTTCTTGAATTCAATGGGATAGGGATAACCATTGACTGATAACCTCTGATTCAAATTCTGTAGACATGGCTCAAACGTGTTCATTGAAGCAAACGGTTGTTCATACATGTTACCATAGATTCCTTGACTACCTGAAAAGCTGTCTTCGATCGTTGTGCTTGTATTCGTCGTATTGTGGCTTGTAGTGGTTGCACCAGAGTGAAACACGTTTCTAGTCGTAAAATTCGACGTGGTACTTGTCATGTTGTTATTGTCTCCACTAGAGCGACGACTATAGAGCTGCTGTTGTTGTTGGTTTTGGTGGTTTTGAGCCACAGAATGATTCAAGAAGGAGTTAATGTTTGTTGTACCACTAAAGAGCATCTCATCTTCTGATTCTTCTGAATGGATTGCTCTGCCTGTTGTGGTACCACCAGACTGGTAATTGTTATTGTTGTTCTGTGGAAAGAAGTGATAGTTGGAACCACTGAATGAAGTGTTGGTTTGCATGTCCGGTTGGTTGTTGTGGTCCTTTACTTTGTTTTGTTGTTTGTGTGAGCGAGAGAGAAATCGGGGCAGTGTTAAACAACTTTACTGTCGACAGTTGAGGGTCAGAGAGAGCATTCCCCAGAAGCCGAATTGCCATAGAGACAAAGGGATAATTCAGTTACATAACGAACGTTTTTCTGGCGCCAGAAATTTATCTCTCCGACAGGCGGTGAATAGGACAAAAAGGTGTCAGTGCTCATCTGAACAATAACAGGTGAGATCTCAGCTTTCGGAAATCAAACTGAAACAGCACCACCAAAAAACCAGAAAGATGTCATCCATTGTCTACGCACAAGATAAAGTAGTTGTACGTCAACGATTCTACTACCGAAAGAAACTTATCATGTTTATACTCACACACTGCTTTTTCATGTTAGCTCAAATCTCTCTTCTCCAAGTACGATGTAAATAATAACGATTCCATGGACAGTGGCGAGTTGGGTCAATTGTTGGAAGATTTGGGAGTTTCACTGTCAAGCGAAACTTCTTTGAAAGCTTTGAAAATGTTGATTGATCGAGACAATTCTGGATGTATTAGCTTTGAAGAGTTTTTCAAGTGGGTACGTTGTCATTTAAGTTTAAGCGATCATAGGGTGATGTTAAGATTTTTGTTTATTGAACGAACAATATGCTAATTATTATGTGAATGCACGCTTGTCCATATTAGTGGAGTCGATTGGCTCACACAGACTCCTTTTCACGCTTTGAGCAAAAGTTAGAACTGATTGAGTATGCAGCGAATCTGTTCTGGAGTTGTGATTGCTCCTCGGATAACAAGTTGAGTATTTCTGAATTTAAAAACATCTATGAAAAGTTGATGCAGGTATGTTTAGTATGTGCTGGATGACATCCAGTTGTTATTTTTGTTTGTTTGATTATGAACCAATCCAAGTCTGGTAGTCGTAAATTGAGATCCATTTGCTCACATCCCGTTATTGATACCAGAAAAAAGATGCACCTGCTTCAGAAGTGGAGGCGGCGGTCCGCTTCCTAGATAAGGATCAAGGAGGCACCGTTGAATTCTCAGAGTTGATGGACTGGCTGAACTGGGTCTAATGAGTGTATTTTCGAGGTATTGTCACAACACCATCTTACAAAAATAAAGGGCCCAAATGTCAAGCGTCAAACGAACATGTCATTGCTTTTATCAAAATGATTGCTCGTCTCAAAATTTATTGATATTCGTCACCACTTTTGCAACCTCGTCTCCACACCACCCAAAGCACACACTCATTTACTTTAAGAAGCAGAAGAATAGCACTTATTGCACCTCCAAAAAAAACACACTTCCTCTCGCACTCACCTCCATATCCAAAGCTAATGATGAGCAACAACAACAACAACAGTAGCAGCAACAATAGCCTTTCATACGAGAATGAAATCAAAGAGTTGGAAGGCATACCCACCACTGGAGCTTCTCAATACTTTGCTCCAGCTTTCCCCTCCAACGTGTTTCAATCATTTGGCAGTATTCTTCACTTTGCTAGAGACCTCAACGTTCAAATCCCTGTTCCCGAGTTTGTCTTTATTGGTACTCAAGCTTCAGGTAAATCAACTCTGCTAGAGTCAATTGTAGGCTATTCAATGAACCATGTGAGCTACAATGAGAATAGCAACAATGGCAACAACAGTAGCAATAGCATCAATAGCATCAATAGTCAAAGCAGTAGCAACGTAACTACGAAGAGAGCTGTTCACATTTCTCTGGTCAATAATAGAGATGTCAAGGAGAAGCCAAGAGTTACCTTGAGAAGAGATTTGTCGCAGTTGGAAGGGTTGGAGACGCCTCATTTGGACTCTGATTGGGTTGCTGACAATGAAGCTGAATTGGAAGAGGAGCTTTCTCTGCGTTTGTCAAAATTTTCTCCTGTTCCCATTTTTATGCAAGTTGAACATGAAAGCTTCATGAACATTACGTTTATTGATACACCTGGATTGACTCATCCTTTGAGCTCCCTCCCTAGCTCTCCAAGCTCCACCGCCTCCTCCCCTGTCGGAGATGAAAAGGTCGAGAAAATGGAGGAACTCGTGCTCAGTCTCGTGAGACCAACCCATAGACACATTGTATGCGTTGAACCAGCCAATGAATGGGCTCAGCTACAAATGTTCAACTTTGTCAAGAGAGTCGATCCAAGCATGACACGTACCACACTCGTCTACAGCAAATTCCATCTTTTGCTAAAATCATCGCTCAGCAACACGGCCAAAGTCAACCGTTTCCTCGCAGGCAAACCAAGAGACGCTCAAACCTTTTTCGTCAGTGCCTTTGGTGATCGTGTAAGATCAAACTGCAAGCAAGAGAATGACGACGACCAAAAGTCCTCCACCAGTGTCAAGCTCTATCGTGAACGTGTCTTCCAATCCTATCAAAGAGATCGTCAACTGTTGGACAACCTTCAGTTCGATAAGAGATTCTCAGAGAGCATTGGTATCCATAATCTAAGAAGAGTCATTCAACAAATTGCTTGGAAGAGCTATCAAAACCATATTCCTCAAGTTCTCAAGCGTTTGAGAGCTCTCAAGAGAGACACTGGTGTAAAGCTTGAAAAATTGCGTCACTTGTTGCAATCTCTCGATAGTGGCAAACTGAGAACGACAGCCACCAACTATGTCGTTCACTTTTTGCAAATTATTGAAAAGTTGATTGCTGGTACTTCGGAAGGTAATCCATCAGTCAACGGTCAAACACTGTTGGAAGAGAAGAATTATGGTCAAGGTGAATGGTTTGATTCCAACTATCAGGAAATCAAGGTTGAAGCTCAAACGTGGAAAATTCCATACTTTGACTCTCGTCTCTACGGTGGTCAACAGTTTGAGAGATTGATGGCCGAATTCAAGTCAGTTGTCGATCATATTGTGATTAGTGAAGTTACAATGGATGATATCGCAACGGCGGCTGGTCTCAACAGATTGAACAATATTCCAAACTTTGCCTATGCAAGTTGTGATATTGCTCAACAAAAGGCAAGGGACATTCTGGGCACATTGATTGACCAATTGTGCAAGAGAGCTGTTTATATCATGAAGAGATTGAGCAATGTCGTAGGAAAGATTATGGAAACAAGAAGAAAGAACAGTGCACAGCAACAGGTGGGCTCTGGCATTGCAAACTTGTCAACTGACTTGTTAGAGGCCAGTGATGATGACTTTGAAAGATTCCCTTACTTTACATTCCATGTGAGAGACTTGTACAATGAATTTGTGGATCAAACTGCTGAATTGGTGCGTGACAAGTGCATGGACGAGTTCTATTGCACTGCTGCCATCTATTGGGACTTGGGAGAGATGCAAGACTTGAACAAGCATTTGCCTAATGATTTGTCCGATACGAAACAAATCAAGGAGTGTGTTGTCAAGCTGAGCAGCAAGATTTTCGATGACTTGAAGTCTAGAATCTCAAAGAACGTCATGCTCAAGTTTTACAACTTTTTCCTATTGCCAATGCAATCTAGCTTGTGGAACACTATTCAATCCACAATCACATGCCTCAGCGACAGTGCCTTGGCTGAAATCTTTGAAGTCAACGCTGTGAAGGAAAAGTTGTTGGAAGATGAACAAGTGTTAAAGTCAGTGTTGGAAAAGTGTGTTGAACAAGAGGAAAGTTTCCTCAAGGACAGTACAATCTTCTCTCATCCAGTCCAACACAAGAATTCATTCTCGAACGATGACGAAGAACTGTCTGTGACAACCAACACAACGAGCTTCCTTTCCGGAAGAAACATTGCAGCTCCACCAACCCTCCTCGGTGGATTCTAATCTCATTTTGTAAAATTACACATCATCAACATAAAATAAACAAATATATTATAATAATAATTGCATTTTATCTATCTTACACGCAACAACAATAATGATTAGAGTTTAAAGGCAGGGGGAGATGGTGATGGAGAGGGACTTGGAGCAGGTGAAGGATTCTTTTTCTTCACAAACGGACGCACAATAAAGAACACCAAGATGCCAATCACAACCAACATGAGCAAAATAATCAAAATAATAATGATACGGTTCGTAATCTGTCTTCTAGACAACCTTCCAATGATTCTACTACCCACTGTCAACTCTTCATTTGCATCATGCAATCTGTCTCTCGTTCTCCTCAATTGTTCACCTTGTCGCTTCACGTCCTCTGCCGTCTGAACACCCATCTGCTCAGTCTCATCCAAAATTTGCATCGATCGCTGCAAACTATCACTTGTTCTTTCGACTGAGCGCGTTGACTGAGCCAATCGACTTCTATAGTCGTCTTCTGCAATTTGAAATTCGTCCTTTTTTGCACCACCACTTCCGAGCAATGAATCTCTCTCTGATCCAGAGTTTGGTCCCCTGCTTTTTTGTGCTTCAAATTCGGATCGTGTTTTGGCAATGTCGCCGCTCACTGTTTTTAATCGTGTGTTTAATTTGTCTCGAATGTCTCGCTTGGCAATTGATGCCACTTCTTGTTCCATGTCTCTCAATAAGGAATCGGCTCTCTCCAGGTTTTTGGACAATTGTTGAAGTGTTCTCTTTCTGGCCTCTATCATCACACATATCATCACACATATCATTGCATCATCACATATCATCATCATATATCACACATAGATGTCACATAGCATTGTTGTGTTAGTATTGTTATTCACTCATGCGAACACACGTATATACACTAATGTTTGTTATTCACTCATGCGAACACACTCACACACACATACCACCGGATTGATTCTTGATTTGAGCCACTTGTCTCTTCATGCTGTTGGCCACTTCAAAGTATTCACTCTCATAGCCTCTGAATAGTTCTGATTCTGACATGATTAATGAATGACTGTGTATCTATCGTTTGTTATTGTTGTGCAGTGATGGATGCTTCTCGTTTTTTTGTGTTCGGAAATGTTTTTGTTCCAGAAGAAGGAAATGAAACAACAGCAATTTTGTCCGAACTGGAAGAAACAAACGTGTGATCCCAAACAACCACATCCATTTTGATGCAAGAAGAGTCACTTGTTCGTTGAAAGGGAAAAGCAAATTCATAACATAGAAAAATGATGATTTTACTGATTTAAGCAGACAAGAATTCGTAGGAAACTCTCTTTCCGGTCATCTTTCTGTAGATTGTGGAGAAAGTCTTAAGCTTGGATTCGTAGTTGTTCTTTTCCTTGGCATCCAAGAAGATTCTTTGGTGTTGAGATCCATCTACTCTAACTCTGATTCTTCTACCAACAATTTGGACTGGGTATGCAATATCTTCCAACAAGTTTCTTTGGACTTCAGCAAGGGATCTTGCTCTTGGTCTTCTAACGGTGGAGTTAGTTGGCTTCTTCAAAGCCTTTCTTTGACCAATGATCAAGACGTGCTTTCCAGCAAACTTCTTTTCCAATTCTCTGACGACTCTGGTGTGGACCTTCTTCCATCCCTTCAATTGTCTGACTGGGACAAAGACAACAACAACAGACTTGTCCTTGGAGACAGCAATTTCTTGAGCATTGGTGAAGTGCAACAATTGCAAGTCAGTCTTCAAGTTCTTGTCGTTAACTTCCAAATCGAAAACAGCTTGTGCGACTTGAGTTTCGAGTTCAGTTGGCTTTTCTTCGCCTTGCTTTCTAAGCTTTCTCAATGCAGTTAACATTCTATGTTATGACTATAAGATGAAAGATTTTTGGGTGAGATTTTGTTTTGCTCGGACAAGTCGAAGAATCATCGTTGGCGTGAGACATATACAATACCTTATATATGGGTGTTTTGGCAGGTTTTGTGTTTTTTGGTTTTTTCTTCAAACTTTTTCGAAATAATCTTGGTTGACTGTTGGTTGACTCATTGAACCTTCACGATTGTGGTTGAATTAGTCCGAAGTGAAAATTTTATTGCTGCTTTTTCACAAATGCTCTTACTTGAGTGATGGTTGTTGCTTGAGGAGAGTCTGAGTCTGCAGCATCAATGTTCTCAGTGGTTCTGAGCGGTACATGTCTAGTTTGTTCAAATTTTGAACAAGTAGATTGATGCGATTCGTCATGTCTGCCCTGAGTTTTGTTTGTTGATCTGCTGGGACTGATGGAATGCTAGAGAGGAAGAAACTTAGGTGACGCAAGAGCAACAAAACTGCATTCTCGACAATGTACTGGTAGGGAGCTAATCTTGTCACAATTATTGTCCCAAGAGCAGCACGGCCAATTGCATATCCCAGAATGATTTGATCGTTATGAGACGAGTGTTCGTATGTCTCTTGTATCGTCTTTGTCAACTCGAATGAATATCTAACTGCCTGCTCAATGACAGAGAGCAGCGAGCCAATGGAACACGAGTCAGAAATGCTTGGACTAACGACTGCCCTGAGTGCGATATAGTCCGATTGAAGATGCTGGGTGACCAGACGGAAGTATGCTAGAATGTTTCGACAAATTTCTCTAATCAGTTCGTGTGGCATCTTGGAATCAATGCGCCATGCATTCTCCAAACCTGAATATTTGGATAGGAGTTGGAGCATTACTCTTTCTGACTTGAGAATTACTCTTCTGTTGTGGTGACCTTCGCCACCTAGCAGATAGAGAAGGCTCGTGACTAAACTGGCTTGCTCGAGTATGAATGGACTGAATTGGTTGTCTCCCGAGTCTACAATAGCACGAGTCATCACATGTTTCAACATTTTGTAATGCTTCTCCACGAATAGCAAACCTTGCTCAATATAGGCATAATTTGAATGCATTTGTAAGATAATGCTTACTACAAGCTTGAGTGTGGGGACACAGAGTTGATGATATCGTTCTGTCAGCAATTTGTTATTGAGATCAGCTAGATCGTAATTATCCTCGTTGATCATCGAGTGTTCCGAATATTCGACTTGAGGCGTCTCGATATCCAAGAACTTGAATTGAGCAGTGATCATTCCCAGAATATTATATTTTGTGAGGACATTCGGATCAACCAGACTAATCTTGAGAAGTAAAGACATGATGCTTTCATGAATATACAACTTGTTGATACGCTCTTGTTCATTTGTCGTGCCAAAGTTGGAGTCAACAACAAGCAAGGACATTAGCTGTGGTTGGAACAAGCACAGTTCGTCGATCAATTGTCTTAACAATCCACTACTAGATATAAACTCAATCCATTGTAATTGAATGGAGTGGTGGTTAGATTCTGATCTCTTACTGAATAGAGAATCGAGAGTAGCAAGCGCGACACCTTTCCAAGCATTATCGCCACAATCCAGAATATCTCGTCCAATACGTGAGATCAAATCAATATGAGTTTGAGATAGGATTTGGTCATTCTCTTTGTCCATGATTTGTTGCTGTTCGTGCATTGTAGCAAAGCGGAGGCGAGAATAGTGCAAGTAGTCCAAAAGAGTTGCATAGAGGTTGCCCCGTGTTGTCAAAGTGCAATTATAGTTTCGCAGCAAGCATTGAATGATATGTTGCAGAATTGTAGTGCAACGATCGATCAAAGATGAACGATACGGTCCCACAGAGGCTGTTTCGTTGTCTGTGACAGGTTTTTGTTGCGTTTGCTGTTCTTTCAACTTACTCATCAGCCGAGACGTGATCTGAGTCAATGTGTGCTGGATCAATAAATATTCTTCGGATTGATTTGTCGTCAGTGCTAGTATGGCTGACAACTTGACGAGCACAGCAGTTGACACATTAATTAGAAGTTGTTCTCGGAATTGTGTCTCTTCGTTGTCAGATCCAGTGAACACAAGATCGGTCATTCCTTTGGACAGAAACACTTCCAAAATTGATTGCCACCCTTTCAATGATCTACACATCGACTTACTTCGCTCGAGACGATGGGACTCGCCTAATGGCTTATCTACAAGTGTTTTTAGTATTCCATCCAAAAGTTCAAGGATGGTTGCACGTCGTTGCTCTTGACCATCAATTAATAGCTTATCGAGCCAGATATTTGATCTACTTTCAGCGTGAACGACTGGATCACTGTTGAATAAAATATTAATCAGTTGGTTTGCAGCACCTTGGCTACTCTTCATCTGAGTCTTTGATTCTTCACTGTTTTGGGATTGAACAAACAGTTTAAATGCAATAATATCGAGAATTAATCCTTGTTGAGCAATCAAGTGGTGATATGATGCCTCGATTTCTGAAGCGTACTGACTTAAGTTGTCCAAGTATTTGTCCTTCAACACAAGAATAGTACTGGGGCTTGTGAACAATCCGTAGTGTTCGAGAACCTTGAATGTTAGAGTGTATACTCTCCGATCATGACATAGATGTTTGATGAGCTCTAAACACTGCTCGATAAACTTGTCATGAAGTTGGTGGGGAATCCACATATCAGCACCAAGGCTTTGCTTGATCATTTCACAGATGACACCGAGGCAATTTTCATCTGATGTGTCTTTTTCTACGGTTTGGTCATTAAGACCACACAACCAATGACTTAATGCGGGAGAGGGAGATGCAGTATTTTCTCTCAGGAGTTTGATAATTTTTCCACGTATCTTATAGTCCAATTGGTTGCATTGTTCATCATGCAAACCAGCGAGACAGTTTATGAAAATATCCATAACATCTTGTGAATCGTAAAGATGAATCGTTAGCTTTTCAGGTTGGGTATTACTTAGGCATAGTAGCATATCGGCAGCTACTAGTCTGATTTCCACATTATAAGCATAATCCAAGAACTTTGTTAAAAAGACTGCAATATTTGGCTGTAATATCAGATATTTGTCTAGTGATGTCACAGTTATGTATTCCTGTGAATTCATAGTGGTTTGTGGAACGGACTTAGAAATCAAGTCAACAAAGGCTTGTTGTTTTTTCAGTCCATATTTTAAGATACCCAGCGCGTCAACTAGACAATGTTCGATTGTGTTGATGGTTGAGAAATCTACGTCAGCCATTTGCCGCTTTTGGTCATTCAATATCATTTCTGTTCTCTCTTCTTCCTGAGTGATAGTTATACCTTGTTCAATCGTCGATACTATTAGAGAAAGAATAGAGTTTGCATTCATACTTCTTTCAGATAAGAGCTCACAGCACAACTCATAACCTGGGTGAGTGAATGGTACCACAATCGTATTACCAGACGGAGTTAGAATCTGCTGAGTGAGTGGCTGAGATTTAGGATCGTAATCCCGTAAAATAATATGCATAATTTTCAAGGAGCTTTGAGCGAGCAACCACTTTTGATTTTTGGCCACATCTTGGTATGGGAGGTAGTAGTGCTTGGCGAATATAACATCCTTCACGTAGTTTAAGTAGGGGATAAATCCTGGGGTACGATATCCTTGGCCTAAGTGATGAATCAAATATCGATAATCATCCAGAGATAGCAGTCTCTCGAGGAGATTCAAAATACCGAGTGTAATATCATAGGATTTTGTTTTCATTTCCCAAGAGTGGAAGACACATCCAGTTGCCCAAATATTCTCAAGGCATGTCCAGGTATGCTGAATGTATTCAGGGAATCTCTGACAGAACGTACCCAATAATTCAAACACTCTGCCAATCAACTTTGTTTCTTCTCTCGACATTTCTCGTGGAATATGATTTACACCACTCGCAATTTCAATTAAAGAATTGACCACATTATTCTTATCGAAGGAAATATAACTTGCCTCCTTTACTAGTCCTTCAACAAGCGTTAGAGTAGAGTATATCACGGCGTCATCTTCTTCAAACGTAACAATCGTTCTTTCGAAAATATCCCAAGTGATAAGATAAGTTCCATCCTCTTTTTGCTGTTCGAGAAGTGGTGCCAATAGAATATCGTATCCATTTTCGGTTGTGGTACATAGAACGTGCAACAATTGCAGGTAGTGAACCAATGGGACACTCTTGTACTCATTGAAATTCATGATAATGATCGGACAGGTAGAGTCCAAGAATGTACTAACAGTAGCCATTCCTCCTTCTGGTCTCAGCGCATCAGCGAACTTACTGTGTTTTGCGAGATGCGCAATCAAAGAGAACAAACTAACGAGGTGAGGGGCAATCTCCACTTTTTGTTCGTTTGTTTCGGATGCGCCCATGAATTCGTCCACTTCTTTTTGGAAATGCTCTCGCAGAATATTGGAACAATTGGCAATCAGATCCAATATCATCGAGCTAAAGGTATCAAATATAAATTGATGGACAACCCTATTCACTGCCATATATGATGGATGCATTGAATCAATCTTGTGACTCACAGTTAAATTAGGTAGAATTTCGTCTTGAATTGTCGCAAATATGTTCTGATAGGCCATTGATTGTTCAAATAGAGGTTTGCCACTATTATCAGAACTGTTAATGGTCCACAAGAGTGATAAGAGTGAGTACACATTCCGGTGAACACTTGAACTATTTCCTGCAGTTTGGAGTTTTGATAGTCGGGATAGGAATTCTTGTTGAAAATTGGGTCGATTGAGAATGTGAGACCGATTTTCACTATGTGTGATGTTGATTGCAAAACGAATCGATGTGGCAATCGTATAAATCACTCGCAAACGAATTTGTCGCACAGGAGCAGTCATGTCAGAGCTCGTGTTCGTCTGGTATTGGTTCATTAGATGCTCTAGCAAATCCCAAATGGCAACAATGGTTTCAAAGCTTACAATTTTGATTGCATCAACTGAATAGAGCAAAATTTGAGACAACAACGATACTTCTAACAAGTGATGAGAAGATGACGTTGATGACGATACTACTGCACTCAAATCTTTCAATTGTTTTGTCACATTGGTCATAAATTGAGGTGAGACAATACTTGTGATCTGATCCGTGATCCACTGTCTAAATTTTTCATTGATACTCAAATCCATGCTTCCCTGCAACAATTGAAGCAACGACAAGCACCAATCATACCGTTCTTGTTGATACAATGACACACAACGCTTCTTCAATTCTTCAGGAGTAATGTTCATGCCTCTTCCCTTCATGTCTTGAAGCGTCACGTACAACAATTTGACAACCAACAATTCATTCAAGTTCAACTCATTTGACAATTGTATGGAAATGTCAATCAATGGAGCATGTAATTTCAATTGTCTATCATGTATGACAATGGAATCTTGAGATATGGTTCTTCTATCTTCTTCTCTTGGTTTCTATAGACGTAATGAAGCGAACACACAAAAAAAACCCAAAATTTTTTTTGTTGATATTCCATTTTTCATAACAAAACGAACAATGAGCAGAGCTCAGAGAGTACTACATACATCATACGCAAGTGGACAAATCAAAAAATCTCGATGCACATCGATCCATTGTTCCAATTTCTTCACAGTTTGTTGTTGATCGCGAGAAGACACAGTCAAAGTGTTTTGATTGGCACGGAATGCATTGGCCAAATAGATTGAAAAAGTGGCAAATGAATCTTCATAGTTGATACCAAAATCAGGTGTCATTTTTGTTGTTGATGTTGTCATGTTTTCTCACCTCACGTGCACAAAAAAGCTTCAATGTTGTGTGTGTGAAGAAAACTTTTTGTTTGTTGCAAGGAGATGCTTTTTTTTTTGAGTCTTGTTGAAGATGTGAAAATTGTTGCGCTGATCAAAAACTTGGATGACGGGAAATGTGGCGGGAAAATCGAAAGTTTGTATTGGTGAAAAACAATTTTCGTTGTGGATCTCCATCGTCGTTCCTTTCTCTGATGCTTAGTGTCGATAGACTTCAATCACCCTTTCAACTAAGTATTGTTTTTTTCAAGCTATGGCTCTTTATTCAAGAACGCAAAAGGTGCGCTATATGTGAATCATGAAGGGAGGAGTGGCATTTCATGGAAATGGACTCCTATTTAATGCTAGTTTGTTCGAGTGGTAACAATGTATTATCAGAAATTTGGTCAACCATGAATCAAAAATGAACTATGAAAGTATTGATGGTGATCCCAAAGGAAACACAACTCGCCGAGCACTGTTGTATTACCAGAATGGCGCTTTCATGTGATTGGAGAAGGGGGGTTCTCGAGATTACAGGTTTTTTATGGAGACTAAACTCCCTCTCACGTCCTCCCGATATTAATAGCAAAGTGATGTATCATGTACTAAAAGAAAAGATCAGCGGTTGACCTATACCATTTAACGGTAACAACACAGAAGAGAAAAATGATAACAATTGTTATACTATCAATAGTTTTAGTGTTTGTTGCATGTGCAGTTGGTCTCCATTTGCGAGAGATTTGGAGATATAGGCATGTGCCTGGAGTAAGCCAATTGCTGCCTTCTACCCCTTTCAAGATTCCCTTTTTTGCTCCTTACATGTTCCTAGGCAATTATCCAGAGATTATGGAAGTGGGAGAAAGATTGAAAAAGTATCCATTGTTTCGTATCACGTGCTTCAACGAAACGGTCTTCGTTACCAATAGTTTGGAAGCAGTGAGGCATGTCATGTTGAAGAAGACTTCTAACTTTACCAAACCGCCACTTTATTCTGCGTTAAACCTGTAAGTTGATTTTATTCTGTTTGTTTCTGTCTTTGAAAATATTCCATTGGTTGACTCCTAGATGAAACAGTTATGGAAGTAATATCGTGAGTTTGAGCAATGAAATGGATCATAGAAGGCATAGAAAAATTGTTGAACCTGCATTCCATGAGAAGAACTTGAGAGAATTAGTAGGTATATCGAATAATACAACTGACTTGTTGCTCAAGAGACTGGAGAGTTCTCAAATGATAGAATTGAACTCTGACATGACAGATGTAGCCATGGACATTATTGGCAAGTCGAACTTTGGTGTGGATTTGAATATGTTCAATGAGAGCATTCCTAGTTCCAAACACACGCTATTTGACAAGACAAAGCACTTGAAATCCTTCTACGATTCGCTCGAAGTTACAAACACTCTGGGAATCGCATTGCACATGTTTGTTCCCTCATTCCTCCATGGTTTTCCTTTGTTTCGAAATACAACAACATCCATCTGTGAGACCAAGCAATACATTGAGGAGTTGATTTCGGCTCGTAGTTCATCAAAGGTCGGTTCGGGGGCTGACTTGTTAAGTTTGTTGCTGGAATCCAATGAAAATGATGCCCAAGAAAACAAGCTCTCAAAGGAGGAACTCATTTCTGATTCTTTCATCTTCTTGCTTGCTGGCCATGAGACATCCGCAACTAACCTGGGACATTTACTGTGCGAGTTGGCAAAGAATCAAGAGATTCAAGACAAGTGCATAGCAGAGATTGATTGTGTTTTGGGAGGACAAGATTTTACCTATGATGATTATGGCAAATTGCACTATGTCAAGAATTGTATCAACGAAAGTTTGAGGAGACATACTCCTGTGGGCATGATACCCAAAACAACCAAATCCAAAGATGTTATTTGTGGATTCCCTGTTCCAAAGGATGCTTTTATCTGGGTTGATATTCACCACACCCATTTGGATGAGAGATATTGGAGAGATCCTTTTGTGTTCAACCCGGACCGCTTCAATCAAAAGAATGATCCACTATCATTTCTCCCCTTTAGTTTCGGTGCGAGAAAGTGTTTAGGGTATCGATTCTCGTATGTAGAAACACTTGCCATCATCATTCGATTGTTGCAAAGATACCGATTCGAACTGGAGCCAGGCAAGGATCCCAGAACATACTATCCAAAAGAAAAAGCTTTGGTTACGGTTAAGATTGTCAAAGAGAACTTGGTTATGAAAAAGAGAGAAGAAATCTCAAGCAGGCCTTAACAAGTATTTAGTAGGTGTTGACAGAGTGCTGCCTTCGATCATGGATTCCCAAAGCCACAATTCTTCTGGGTTCGAGGACAATAGAATATTTGTCCAATACATTCAATCACTCAATACACCCCCCTATGTTTCATTTTTACCTCCATGTAATGTTTAATTTAGTGTTATTCGCTATCCTGTTGAGATCATCATCAATCTTCAAATGAATTTGGTTTTCTCCCAGGGTATATCGAATAGCTAAGATCTCAACCACTTCTCTTTCCCACCGCTCTGCCAAATTGTTTTTCAACATGGAGAGTGTATCACCAAAAACAGTTACCAAATCACCTTCTGGATCCTCAATAATGAACACTCTCCTGTTGATTGATTCCATCGGTTGAGAGGAGGGTTGATTTGATACTTGGTTGCCTTTCTTAGGTATCATACGTACGCTCTCTAATACTTCACTAAGTATGGAGAATGAAGGTTGTTGAATTGTGCTATGTTCAGCCATCTGTTTTAAAAATGAAGTTAATTGTTCTCCAAAGAATCGGTCAAAGGCTCTCTCTCTCAATACAATAACTTCCATACCTCTCGGAATAGTTATTGTACCAGGGCAACAACCAATCTGAGAACTCAATCGTTCTTTCATTTCTGTAAAACAAACATAAGTTGGGTTTGCTTCATCCTTTTCAAATGTGTTCTGTTTCCATTTGAATTGTCCAGATTCCATTCTGAAAGTATCTCCTAAAGTAAACAATGTATCATGAGATCTACACAATACCAATAGAGTAAATTTCTGAATAGGTGTGTGATTCATTGACAATGATGCTTTGTCAATCTCATTTTGAAGCATCTCCACAAAAAAGTTCGATCCTTGTCCAGAGTTTTGAATAGAAAATCCCACCATCGTATCACTTGCAGCTAAGAAGTACAGATCGCATGACATCGACATTGGTTTAGGCTTATGGAAGTGACTTACTTTGCACAAATTTGTAATTACCCACGGCCAATCATCAACCGACACATCCCGACTCCAACACAGTGTTTTCAGTTGTTCCTTGTTGTCTTTTGTTGATGATCTTGTATTGATGATAAATTTGGGAAGAAGAACGATCTCTGAAAGATTAACATCAACCACCAAATGGCCAATATTCTCAGAGTATGCAAAACAGGGTAAAATATCTTTCCAAAAACTACCTCTTTTCACTTTCTTCATCATCAGAATACGAAGGATAAGAGTATTAGAAGTAAGATACTCATGCAACTCCTCAGCGTTCAAAATTGCGGAATGTTTCTGTAATCCCTTAAGAAGTCTACAATAGGAGGGATCTGGAAAAGGGATGTTAAGTTGTAAGCACTCCGGAAAATTCATTCGATAAATCAGGTGTTTGGGGTCGTCACAATCCTCAATATTCTCAAAGTACAATGGCAGAGTCCGAAGTAATTCCGTTATCGTCTGAGTCTGACAGGTTTCGATGGTGGTGTCATCGGGAAAAGTAGCCCCCAAAGCACTCAATGAATAGATGAATGAAAGTACTCGACTAAGTGATTTGTCTATAGATGATAGCAATCGGATTTCTGCTGAATGTTTCATTGTGAGAAACAGGTCAGTCTTTTTCAAAAACAGATCATCAATATCTCGTATACTATGGAGTCTTATGGTGGTTTTGTTGTAAATACTCCAACAAACCCGAAAGACAAATTGAGGAATTCCTCCCGTGTAAAAATGTAACCTCTTACAAAAGTATGAAACATCTTTGCTCTGTAGTCCACGTTGATAGAACACTTGGAGTAAACCGTGATTATCGATCATAGTTTTTGATATACTCTCCTGAATATGATGGCTCGAAAGAGCTCGGAGAAAAATTAGACGCGATGGACTCGGTGGAGGAGGAAGATGTTTCAATTCTGTTCCTCTCTTGTCTCTTCCTAACAGGACTAGAGTTTGTGATCGGCCAACTAAGACAAAGAAAGTTTTACGTGACTTCGATTCAATTAAAGATCCTATCAGTATCTGCCATAGATTCAACAGGTTCCGTGCAGAACCAATAATATCACCATTTAATTCCAGTGTTTGGATCTCGTCAAAGCAAATGAGCAATGACGGCAAGTGTTCATTTGAATTATACTGCTTAAGAAAGTACTCCACACTTCCTTGACACGAATTTATCAATACTTGCAACACACTTTTCAACTGATCCATTTTATATCTACTGAGAGTTAAACAGATCTCTTGATACAATATGTTTAGTATAAGCTCCTCGTTCTTTGATTTGATTGACCCATCGAATTGCACATGAACCAGTAATGCATTGTCGATGACATTGTATCTAACAACAGATGAATTCGTGTTCAAAACCTTTCTGAAGTTTACCACCAAACTGGACTTTCCAAACCCATACAATTGTGATAGTAAGGGCATAAAAGATTTATCTTCGCTCAGTTGGGCAACAAGACTCTCGTATAGTAAGATAGATTCCTTCTGTCGGTGTACAATGTACATTTCAGATAATCCACTTGAATAGTTGTACATTGGAGAGGTACAATTTGTGGCAGTCTCAGAGTGATATGACTGATCTTCAGTCGTTGCTCGCATCGTCAATTCTTGTCACTCATTTAGTTTGTCGCAAACAAACCCAAAAACTGTAAACATTCGCGGAGAAAGGGGAAGCACGAAGAAACTTGGGGAAGATATCTTTAGAAGGATAAATTCTAGCTTGGTGGAAGCCTAACCACTTAGTTTCCTCAATACAATCATCCCAGCGGAGAATTTTATGATTACAATTTTTGTTTTGCCGACATCTAGAAAAACGCAAAAAAAAACAGCATTCACACAAACATCAAAGATGCCATTCCAATTTTATTACGATCAATCATTTGCCACTGGAGCCGTCCTCGGTGCTACCAGCTACTTTTTTGCATGTAAAATTCAAAGAATTGCTGCCAGAAGACGTAAGCTTTCACCACCAACATTTTTTTCTTTCTCACATGATCAATGGACACGACAACTGACACTTGCTTTTTAAAAAAAACAGGTCCATTCCACTTTGCTGCTGCCACACTTGGTACTGCCTACTTTTGTCAAGCTTTCATGTGCTTCCAAAATTCAATGAGAGAAGGTGTTCTCCGAAGACAAAAACAATTTGTTGTCGAGAGACAAAAATCTTATGTTGGTGAAGCACGTGACTTTAAGGATAGATTATATGAAGATTTGGTCAAGGATTTGGAAAAGCAACAACAACAACAACAATAGACAATAATAGAGAAATTGTAAATTGTATATGCATATGGTACTTTGAACAAAAAAATATGGGCGAATATATGATGCTGAGAATAGTCATGATGATGATGATGATGCAACGAAACAAACAATAATTGGAGGAAATTGTGTGATGCTGCGCAATCATCAGAATGATGTGAGTAAAATATCATTTGCGCACACTGCAAATACCTTGTATGAAATTGATGAGAGAAAATATTTATTGTTTTGTTCAGTGTTGATTGTGACTATTGTATATTGTCTGAGGAAGAGATGATGACAACAAAGAGGATGACGACATGTGTGACACAATCATTTGTCAACAACAAAAGATGACATCTATGGGACAGTGTCAATAATGATGTTGGATGTTGTTTTATTGTTGTTGGTTGCCCTCCTCCTCGTCATCATCATCTTCCTCTTCTTCAAAGGCAAACTCTTCGTCTTCATCATCGTCCTCTTCTTCCTCCTCTTGGAACAACTCTCGATCATTCATCCAATACGGTTGAACAATCGCGAGAGGTTGCTTGTTCAAACAAAGGGATTGTGTCGTGCTTTGTCCTTGTCTTGCAAGTACGGTCTCAAACCGAACAATACCCAGACCGAGTTTTCCATCTGGCGTACTTGAGATAATCTTTCCTGCGCTTCGTTCTCTTCGGGCCGGTCTGGTGGGTGCTTGTGCTTGTTTGTTGTTATCGGAACAGAAATCAATCTTGTCTCCCACTTGCATTCTTGTATCGTGATCTGCCTCATTCACATATACTGGGAAGACTCTCTTTCTGACTTGTCCCGTAAAGTGAGATCGCGCAGTGAGTTCCTGACCCACATAGCATCCCTTGTGCCAATCTACTCCATGTAAAATATCATAATTATTGTCCAATGGAAGAGATTCATCAGTTGGCATCTCGCTGCTTCCCTCTGAAACACCACACAGTATTCTAATTCTCTGATAGAGATGATCACCTTCTGTCATGAGATCCTTTTTCTGAGTCATCCATTCGTTCTTTGCCTTTTCATTCTCAAAAAAGCAATAAACACGTTGACCCAGTGCACTTGGAACTCTAGGATCAGCCACAGACACCATTCGAACACCATGAACATCACTACTGCTACCAACAGTGGAATGCTCATCCATGGCACTCAATTGATCAGCAATTTGAACACGGTTTAATTCATGTGCACCATTGCCCACCAGAGCAAACACACCACTCTTGTTCGGATCACACTTTGTAATCTCAACTTTAGCTCTAATCTTGCATCGCTTCAAATGAGCAACCAACGCATCCACCACACTCTGATCACACTCCATCAGTATCACCTGTTGATCCGTAATCTTGGTTCCCTGGCTAGTAGTTTTATGGTCTTGTTGTAGCTCTTGTTGTTGTACATTGTTCTTTAGCTCCTTGATGCTGGTCAATAGCACATCGTATAGCATACGACCACGAGAGTTGAGCATGGCCGCATTGAGACACACCGTAGAACCATTTTCTTGCTTTGCTCCAAATTGATCAATCACATGATTCGTCACGAGACCCTGCAAAAAATTCAACGTGTCAGCTCCCGCCAATCGGATCAATGCGCGTTGCTGTAGTGGGATGAGCGCGCTCTTTTTCGGAGTTTTAGAATCAAAGAGGGAAGAAATGGCGGGAGAAACAATTGTAGGAGGAAAGGAACGTTGGAGGTATTGTTGGAAGGAAGATGTCAAATGATTGGTCGTATGATTCGTGTTGATGCAACGCTGAAAAGAAGCAGAACTTTGGAGGAACATCTTATTCGTGGTAGTGGTGCATCGTAGTTGATGATGGTGATGCAACACAGATGAGGATCCATGAATATTTGAGAACAGTTGTTGAAAGCTTTGTGAGTGATATCGCGTGCGAATCAGAGCTCTTTGCATTTTTTTGATTGTTATTTTGGATCTTGAAATGGATGTTTTTGATCCTGGCTTCCTTACTTTGGTTTTTCTCCACGGCTTAGGCTCTTTCTCTTCTCAGATGCTTGATGTATCAGCACAAGCTTCTTCCTTGGTTGAGCTCTTCTCCTTTCAGAAAGTACTCTCCAAGAGCTTCCTTCAAGTGGAAAACCACAAGAGAGAAAATGAGCAACCTACCCAATCGTTTTGATTGAAAAAGTAACCAAATTCTTTGGACGGAAACCTGTTTTAGCTAAAAGATTGTTTATGACTGACGGATGCATTGCTGCTTAATGTTGTTAATCTCCTTTCGAAGAATCTTGAATCTCTCTGAGGAAAAGTATTCTCTGACCTTCTCTTCATCTTCTTCCCCCCACACACGTGAAGGATAGAAAGGATAAGAATCAATGATATTTTCTTTCAAATTCATGGAATGCTTGTGTGGCCTGAATTCGAAGAAAAGCATCTTGTTTGAGTTGGCTTACATACTCTATCATTGGATGCACTCCTTCCTTCAAGTTGAGTTTGGCAACCCAGCGATCAACGTTATCGCTATCGATACCCTTGATCCTTCCATGGTCCACATATTCGTAGTTAGGTATTTCAGTACATGATAGACACAAGACAGTGTCGTCATGTTTATTCTTGTACAGGTCCTGGTATGTGGTGAACTCCACCTCTTTGGCAAGTGTGGGTGTCATGAACTACCAAATCATTACTTCGGTTTCTGTTCAAATATCATTCTTTGATTTCAGGATGTTTGAAAGTCATGTCTATCCAGGGTAATTCATGAGAAGCATCGCTATTTCTGCCTTGCTTTGACCAAGTAGATAGAAACATGATTTCTGACATCCAAGGTGGAAAGATGAGAATCGTCTTCCTCTTTCTCAGAAAAAGTTGTCTGGCTGTTGACTCCTGCAGGCTCTTAAACTTGTTGTGGAATGAATTAAACTCATTCCGGAATTATTTTGCTGGCTTGACCACCAATGATGATGATTGTTCTCACATTCTCTCACTTCTCCCTCCTGAATCATTATGTTCGATGAGACTTGTATCCAAACAATTTTACAACATTATTGAAGATTACAATCTCATCGATGCTCATGCAGACTACATCTTGCAGAAACTACAGTCTCATATCACTACAAAAAACCTCTTCTCTCTTTTTTGGATTCTGACTGGTTATCCTCAGCTGAAATTACAAAAGCAAGACACCGTCATAGATTTATTATTCTATACATCACTTGTTGAAAGTCAGTACTATGGATCGAGAGAAAATGAACCTGAATAACAGAGGATCCACAGTTTGTTGGATGGCTTCGTTCAACTGTTTCCCGATTGGTTTGATGAACCAGTAAAATGGTTTTGTAAGAGAACACCCTGTTCCCAGGCACTTAATCAACCATAGATACTTTAATCTGGGGCATAGTTCAGTAATTTGGAAAAGTTTTAAGAAAATCGATGCAGTGAACAGATTTTCAATGGAGGATATTGACAGAATTATGAACTCCTCGTTCGTAAAAGACCTTACCGAATTCGAGTTCATAGCAGGACAAAGATTATGGCTCGAAAACACTGAAAAATTCTCAGCCATTGTGAAAAACATCTTGGGAAAGTCAAACCAGCCAACACAACAGTTGATTACTTCCTTCGGGTTAGCGAAAAAGGAGAACGTCACATTTGTGGAACAAATACTCGAATGGATCCTTAAGGAATCCATTGGAGGTAGAATAGATTTTCAACTCTTTATGGAAGAAGCTTGTGTTGCATTGAACGTTCCAGTCGTGAGGTTGTTGATTCAGAAGAGATGGGCAGATCCCACTCAACAAAACTACCGATGTTTCAAGTTGAAAGTGGATGATAATGTATGGGTTTGTTTGTTGGGCCACCCTTGTGTTGACAAGATATACAACAACAACTATTTGTTCAGGACAGCATCGTCAAGGCCTATACTTTCTAAAACACTATCTGAGTTGTTACTTGATCCCAGAGTCCGAACTCTAGTGAATGATCATGAATACCTCGTGTTAGAAGCCATTGAGAAGTCTAATGTCACGCTACTTGACACTCTCTTCACCTATTTTCGTGTCGATGTAAAACAAAACAAGACAAACTATTTGAGTAGAGCAATGCACCCCAGCAGTGCAGATTGTCTGAAGTTCTTGCTTCATAGACCTGAATTGAATCCGAACTATCATCCTGAAATCAAAGAGTTCCTCCTCAGTTATGGACGACGAAATTTCATTTCAAGAGAGGTCCTGACTTACCTCTCGGCCAGGTTTGGCTTCCAGAAAAGTAAGGTTCGAACGAACTGCCACTTTCATGACTTTTACTGAGCCCAGAGCTGGAGAGTGTGGGATTACGAATTAAGAACCAAATAAACGACTGATCAAACTGTACCAGATAGGTCATTTTTTCTACGACAATTAGCAGATTCTAGATAGATAGTTATGCAGGTCACATCTTGGAGAAGATTGAAGAAGCCATCAGAGAAGGGAGGTTAACTTCGCTTGTTTGGATATTGACTCTCTATCCTCATTTGAACAACACCCTAAATGAAGTGACGTTACGTCACCTCACACAATTTGACGACTTGTCGACAAAAAGTTTGGGTTTTAACAGAGCAATTGTCATTGAACAAGTGTCAGACATTGTGAAGCACATCTTGTGTCAATCGGATCAGCCAACACAGCAGCTAACAGATCTGAGATTGGCAAGAAGAGATCTCACTTTTGTGGAATCTATTCTCAACTGGGTCATGGAAGATCCAGTGATGAGAGACAGTGTGAATTGGCAAGTGTTTTGGAAGAAGTTAGTGGAGCCAGTGGTTAAGTTGTTGATTGATAAGAGATGGCAGATCCCACTCAGGATCAATATGAATGTTTCAACTTAAAGGTGGATGATGAGTTGTGGTCATGATTGTTGACTCACCCTTCTGTCCACAAGACTTACTGTTTAAAACAGCCTACCACTCTGGCTTGACAAAACAGTTTCTGAACTACTCTTGGATCTAATAGTTCGAGATTTGATCACTGATTATGAAAATAACTATTATTTACTCAACGATGCCAGAGTCCGAGCTCTAGTTTCTGACTATGAATATATTCCGGCTTTTCAATACACTGGCTCTCTTTCGCTTGCGTTTTGTCACGTGACAAACAATGTGATCGGAGAAAGGAAAAAATCAATCAAAAACACGAAAGGTGGACGAAATGGACCTTGCTGAGATTAGGGTGCTGCTCCTTGGCTTTCCAGGTGTTGGCAAGTTTTCTCATCAGGTTCAATTCCTGGAACATGTTTTTCGGCAAAATTATGACCCTGCACTTTGTGAATTTGATCCCCAGAGAAAGCAGTGTGGTGGATGATGAGCCATGTATGTTGGAGAGTCACTTTCTAATGAGTTCAGATGAGATCAATTGGATGAAAGATAAGGCCATTAAGAGAGCTCACTGCTTCATGCTCATGTTTGCCATTAATAACCAGGAATCGTTCCAACAGCTGGAAACTTATTGGAACGATGTTCTGCGTACGAAAGATGTTGACCGAGTGCCCATGATCGTCGTTGGCACCAAGATTGACTTGGAATCAGATAGAACTGTATCGGAACAAGAGATTAACGAGTTTTGTAGCGAAAGAGGATTGCAGTACATGGAGAGCTCTGCCAAAACAAGAATGAACATTGAAGAGAGCTATTATGATTTGGTGCGACAACATAGAGCATCTGCTCATAGTACCAAACCTGACAACAACACAAGAACGTCAAACAAGTGCTCTCTACAGTAAAAATATCTCAGCAGAGCAATGCATGTCTCTAAACGAGATAGCATGAAATATTTGCAGAGGAGAGACGACTTGAATCCCGACAAACATCCTGAAATCCAAGAGTTCCTTGTTGACTACGCGTGTAACAATATTATTTCAAAGGATGCGAGGCGCTATCTAACTTACAGGCGTGGCTTCATGCAGCAATACGATAAAATCCAATGTCGAAATAATAATAATTCATAGGTTTGTTTTTCTCCGAGCCTGAGTAACTCAGGTGCTATATTTGATAATTACATCAAACAAGTGACTTCTCAATGAGGATTCATGTAAAACTCGCAGCATTCGATTAGTGTTGATGGAGACAGAAAAAACTTGTTCTGGTTGACCAGGTGGGTCGAGGTACAGAAAGAAACGAGTTCTCATATCTTGATACTCGAGTTGAAAAATTGAAATAAATTGTGCCTTCACTCTAATGTGGGAGTTGAGAATTGTCCAATGCAACGTTGAGCAATCCAGTAAATAAAATAAAAGCTCCTGTGTCGTGCCACTCTCTCTCACGACTAATATCTGGGGCTCTGGTCCTCGAATCGCTGCAACTACACTGGGTGTTGATCCAACAGGCGATTCACCTGTTGAAGAAACCTGCTGCCATCCTGTTCTCTCCTCGCTAAGGTCAAATGTCCATAGATCATCATAATTCTTCTTCATATTACCTCCACCATACATCAACAACTTTTTCTGACTCCTCAAGTGAACCATGGTCGAATTGCATCGTTCATTGGGTTTAATCGCCGATTTCATCGTGGTCCAAGTCTTTGATTGGATGTCAAAGCGATAAAGATTGTTGTAACACACTAGTTCGTGATCATTGTATCCACCAAATGTGAACAAGCAAGGCCCTCCATCATAAATATGATCCGTATCCAATGGAACCGTAGAATCACAATACTCTAAGGATGGATGTTCACCACCTTCAGAATCAATGTTCACCTGAGGTGTGATCGCTCTCCACTCTCCTAACGCTGGATCAAACACTTGCAACTCAGTTAATGGAGAATAAAAGAAGGCATCTGATCCTCCGTACCAATACGCTTTCTCTCCATTTGACACAACAGAGTACATTCCTCTGTTGAACAAATGTGTGACACAAAATGAGGAACACATTACAAAGAGTTGTCATTACAAAAAAATACCACATTACAAAAGACTTAAGAAGGCAATATTCACACTTACGATGCTCTCCAAGGATCATCTTGGTTTTCACCCAATGATTTCACACTCTTCCATTCCTTATGCTCCATGTCCAACTCATACATCAACGGCCAACCTTTGCCCGTACAACCCAGAAAGAACCACGAGCTTCCGCATTGAAAAGAACAGGCCAAAGATAGCATCTCTCTTTCGGAAGTTGGGTTTAGGCTTCTGGGAGATTTCGTATCGTAATTCTTAAACTTTTTGGTGACATCTTCCAAAACCAGAGACTTGCCTGCGTTCATGTTGGCCACACGATTGGTTTTGTTTTTCTTGGCTTGCCACTTGTCCCAGAAAAGAATGAACATCGGAGTAAAATTGAACAACTCCGACGAGCGGCGAACACGGCTACAAAAAATTGTTCAATTTCGAGACTGATGAGCGAGAGTTCCAGTACTATCACCAAGCAATTTGGCGCAGCGGTTAGCGCGACGGGCTCATAACCCGTAGGTCCCAGGATCGATACCTGGAATTGCTAATAGGCACACTTTTTGTCGACTCGCAGCTGTGGTTCCTGGGACTGAGAGTTGACAACAAACGAGATATCAGCTCAATACTTTTTGGAGTAGTAGTGAGGTGAAGAGAAAGGTCGCAGTCTGGCATTGAATTGGACTATAAATATTTTTTATCTTGGATGTTCTGTGACAAAACGGAACTCCCATCTGGTTGCTAGATCACAACAAACCAACACCATGGGAAGAGGTCTGCATCACGAGAATCGAAGAATTCGAGCAAGCCACAGAACATCCAAACCCAGAAACGATAACAGACCAAAGAAACAACACTGCAATAATGTGCAACAATTCAATCTCCATGGAGTAAAACCAACGTTGGAAATGTGCCATGAAGAGGATCAGAGTACTTTTCATCGTTGTTTGACTGTGGAATCCTGCTTATTGTTGAATTCATGGTGGAGTGAATTACAAAGATTAAAATTATGCAATTGTTTCGCTGATTTAAGGTGGATTGATGATGTTTGTTCCGATATTCTCTCATTTCTGCCTGCAGAGTCCTTGTGTTCGATGAGGCTCGTGTCCACTCAATTTTGCAGCATTATTGAAAATTACAATCTTCTCGATTGTTATTCTCATTATATTTGGCAGAAACTTATGGAAGATATGGAGTCAGGGAAACTCTATTCTCTTCTTTGGATTTTGACTCGTTATCCTCATTTGAAAAGTATGGCTATGCTTGATTCTGTTATTGATCTAGTGTACTATGAATTAAGAGGAGCACTAAGTGAACCTCGGAAGGTCCACGAGTTGGTAGATGAGTTCGTTCAACTTTATCCTGATGGGTTTGATGAACTTGTCAGAAAGTATTGCAAGAGTGAATATCCTGTACCAAGTCACTTAATCAACCATAAGTACTTTGATTCGAGACATAGTTTAATGATTTGGACCAGCTTTAAGACCATTCATATGGTTCGTAGATACTCAGTTGAGGATATTAATGGGATTATGAGCTCGTCATTCGTTCAGGGTCTAAACGAATTCAAATTTATAGCCGACCAATTGCACATGAATGAAAGATTCTCGAGCAGAGAGCAATTCTCAGTCATTGTGAAACACATCTTGAGAAAGTCAAATCACCCCACACGACAATTGATAACATCCTTTGGATTGATGAAAAGGAATATCACGTCTTTGGAACATATACTTGAGTGGATAATGAAAGATGAATGTATGAGAAACAAATTGAATATGCAAATCTTTTTGGAAGAAGCTTGTGTTGAGTTGAACAATCCAGTAGTGAAGTTGTTGATTGATAAGAGATGGGCAGATCCTACCGAAGATGACTATAACTGTTTCAAGTTGACAGTCGAGGATAACTTGTGGGCTTGCTTGTTGACTCATCCTTCTGCCAGTAGCATAACCAAAGAAAATGATTCCTTCTACATCCCTCATCTCGGTTACTTATCACTCAAAGAGTTGAACCAAAAAAACCAAGACGGGATAGCTGAACGACTGTACCATAATTTGTGATGAGAAACCAGTGACCTCATCTCTTCGGGGTTCCATCGATGGAAAAAAGTTACCTCCCTATCTTGCCATAAAAGTAGCCCCTTTTTGCCCCTTTTTGTTCTTCCTTATCGAGTAACTCGACTTGATTGTTACTGATGTTTGTGGCAACAACATCGAACAGAATTTTCGAAGTCAAACGTAAAAAGAGAAATGAGTACAAACTTTATGTTGATACCTAGAACCCGTTATCCAATAGTTGAAACTCCTTCTACGACTATTGCATTGGACAATTTGAAGAGACTATGTAGTCAGAGAGGTCCCTTGATGCAATGGGTCAATATAGCTGTGTTAGGATTAGCCGTTGCGATGAATCAACCACTGAACATGGTGGCAGAGCTAATGGACAATGAGAAAATTGGGTTAGCATTGATAGCGCAAGAATACAGCAGCGATCTGCTAACCCAAGGTGATCTCGTGTGTTGTCCTTGGATCAATGACTTCTCCTCCAAGAAGTATCACTTGTCCATCCTGCCAGTCGATCACAGTAACTGTAGGCATTTTATTGAGAAGAGAACTGGATGCTATGAACTGAACATGATGAGGTTAGAAGAATGTGGCATGTGGTTTGAGCATAAGGACATTGAAAATCGTAGGGGAGGTACCAAAGATTCGAACCCCTTTCAGAAGTTATCTTTGAACTCTACCCTCACAGCCCTTACTGCTCTCTCTTATCCGGTAATTCAAGTGGATGTCGTGAGTGAACTGAGTTTGAGTAAGGCAGCCCATGACGATCATCGTCGACGAACCAAACATGATTTCGATTCCAACAAGGTCGCCTCATGATCTTTCCCCAAGAAGGAACTAGTCGTAAAAACCCATGAGGAGAAATAGTTTGGCGCCAAAAAATCTGCGTTAACACTTTTGCTGGAACAAAAAATAAAACAAATTTGAGAAAAGAAAACGAAAATTAGGCGGTAACACTCACATTCACACACAACAAGGAGGACAAATGAATGACACAGTGCGTACCTACAAGAATCAATTTCGTGAATTTCTTGACAGACAATTCAACCATGGTACCTATAGCTCTCAAGTTGAACAAATGATGGAAACATCATCTCCCAGACTTCTCATAAAGCTGAATCATTTGAGAGAGTTTGATCCTTCCTTGGCCTGGAGGTTTCAAAGACAACCATTTGAGTATTTGCCTGCATTTGAAGCTGCATTAGAAGATTTTATTACGAGCAGAGATCGTAACTACTTTGAGGATGATCCAAGCAGGCAGTGTCATGTTGGTATCGATGGAATTTTTGGTGGTGATTTCTTGGTGACACCTAGACATTTGCTCTCTCACTTCCTGGGTAATTTGGTGTGTGTGGAGGGCATTGTCACCAAGTGTAGCTCCGTGTTACCAAAGGTGATGCGAACAGTGCACTACTGTCCTGCCACAAACAAATTTTTAAAGAGAGATTACAGAGATGCCACATCGTACACTGGACTGCCCACCGGCTTCAGTTATCCAACCAAGGATCCGAATGGTAACTTGTTGAGAACTGAGTTTGGGTATTGCAAGTATAGAGACACTCAATCGTTTGCAATTCAAGAAATGCCAGAAAAGGCACCCGCAGGTCAATTGCCTCGGTCTGTTGAGGTCATTATAGAAGATGACTTGGTTGACAAGGTCAAACCTGGTGATCGAATTCGAGTAGTGGGTGTGTATAGAGCTCTAGCGGGAATGGGAACAACTGGATCCTCTAGTGGAACAATGAAAACAATTCTAATTGCAAACAATGTCATTCAACTGGGTGATCCTGTCGATCGAATCACTTTGACATTTAACGAAGAAAAAACGATTCAATTGATTTCAAAGAGGCCAGATTGCTTTGACCTTCTTGCTGGATCAATTGCTCCATCTATTTACGGGCATGGCTTTATCAAAAAGTCCTTGTTGCTTTTGTTGATTGGCGGTTCCGAACGAGTGAATCCAAACTCTGGTCATCACATTAGAGGTGATATTAATTTATTGATGGTTGGTGATCCATCGACTGCTAAATCCCAGCTTCTCAGATTTATGATGCATATATCTCCATTGTCAATCTCAACAACTGGAAGAGCCTCCACAGGTGTTGGTCTGACTGCTGCTGTTGTCACCGATCCTGACACTGGTGATAGATCATTGCAAGCTGGTGCGATGGTGTTGGCCGATAGAGGTATTGTTTGTGTGGATGAGTTCGATAAAATGAATGATGTTGATAGAGTAGCTATGCATGAGGTCATGGAACAACAAACCGTGACAATTCAAAAGGCTGGTGTTCATACGACACTGAATGCTCGATGCTCTGTTATTGCTGCTGCTAATCCAATCTACGGTCAGTACAACAGAAAGGTGACCATCCAAAGAAATGTTGGTCTTCCAGATTCATTGCTCTCTCGTTTCGATCTTGTCTTTATTCTGCTCGATGATAGAGATCCCAGAAAAGACAAGGACATTGCAGAACATGTTCTCAGTATTCATAGATACCGCTCGACGAAACTGTTTGATGCTCCAGCAGATCCTCTGGATCATGTGACAACACTCGAAAGTGGAAGAAAGGAAGAAGATGACAACGATGTAGAAGACTTCCTGAAGTTCTTAAACAAAGAAACAGATAGCAAGGACCATCGTATCCCAATTAATTTATTAAGAAAATATATCGCAAGAGCAAAGAAGATTGTACCAACATTCACTGAGGATGCTAGAGAATCGATGCATGAAAAATACTGTGACCTTCGACGGAGCAGCAACCAAAAGACTCTTCCAATCACTGCCAGAACTCTGGAAACGATAATTCGTTTATCCACTGCAATGGCGAAACTGTATCTACGTGACAGTATCACAAAGCAGGATGTAGAAGATGCCTTTAAATTAATGGAATATGCAATTTGTTTTGTCAATAATACTGACAATCAAGAAGCACTTGAAGCAATCAGCAACATTGCCCCATCGAAACAAACCCTCGAAGAACCAAAAACAAAGAAAGCCAAGAAACCACAACCACAAGAGTCAACCACTGCTACCAACAAGAGAACCCGTGAAGAGGAATCCAATCCAACAGAAGAAGAAGATGCACCGTCATCACCTGTCCCAAAGCAACGTCGATTGTCAATTCCTGAAGAACTAGACGATGACGTACAGGATGATGTCCAAGTGGATGAAGATATAACGATCCAACCCCTTGCGCCACCACCAGCCTCATCGTCATTCACTGTACAACAACACGACATGGTGTATGACACTGCCGCTCAGGACTTCAAACTTGGAAACGAAGTCGAGATTGATACCTTGCTCAAGCGAGTTAATGAACTTGCAGAGCAAGGTTCAGGCGAGCCAATCTCTCGGACTCAACTGCGAGGTATCATCGATAAATTTATCGAAAATGAATTGGTTCTTGAGGATGACGGCAAGCTCTACTCCCTTCAGATATAAACAGTCTCGTTGCATCAATGCTTTGTTCTTGTTGTTTTCGAATTCATAATTATGAAGGAACAGTGACTTTTTTGGACAAAATTTCGGTGCTTCAACCAGAACGATGACCGATTCAAACTTCAGTGTATCCGTTCTGTTCATGACTCCAGACCCACACCAAAGTGAAACAGAACCATGACAGTAGAAACGTTATAAGGCGTTGATATTTTCTCTGGATCTTTTCAACAAACACCTTCCTCGGCCTCTCTGGCTTGGATCAAGTGTAGTATCTGTTCTCGATAGTTGTAATATCTATCGCAAAGCTCACGAGCTTTGTTTTATTACATTGAATTTGTTGAGTGCAGAACCATACTGACTGATGTTTCGCTCTAGTAGCTGAGACTCGTCGCAATGGTTCAAGGTTGCATTGGAAAAGCACTATCCTCCTCTGCAGCCAAGCTTTCCTATAATTAAAGAGAAGAGTGATGATCACGAAATAATTTCCAAAGCAATGAAATGTACAGGACATTCCTCATTTTAGCCACAGAAAGATATCTCATGGCTTCCTTGGGGCTTGGGTCAACTAATACAATTTTCATTTCGATATCGGCCTAAATTTACTCTGAAAGGAAGCGACGATTTCCCCGCGGTGATATTACTCCTTGATTCGTCATTTCTGGATCAAAAACTCGTCGATCTCAAGTTCCAACGGCGAACAACCTTCGTCCAATAAAAAAAAAGCTCAAAAAATTTCACCCCAACCAGAAAAAAAACCAATCAACAACAACAGCTTTGACACCCACTCCACTTTCTCTCTATATAAATAAATTAATATGAATCCATATCAACAACCACTTGGAGGATACCCACCTCAACAGGGATACCCCCCACAACAAGGATATCCACCTCAACAAGGATATCCACCACAACAATATGTTGGTGTGCCTCCACCTCAACCATATGGTGTAGTTCCACAACCACAAATGGCCTATGGTGTGCCTCCACCACAAGTTGTCTATCCTCCACAACAACCAGCCATGTATGGTGTAGGAGTGCCACCACCCATGTATCATCAAGGTTATGCCAATGTGCCAATGGGTGTAGCTCCACCAGTGTATTACCCACCAACGGCTCAACCCATGTATGCTCCTCATGTTCACTATGGTGGTAAGGGAGCTAGAAAGATGATGAAGAAGCGTATGAAGGCACAGAGAAAAATGTACAAGCACGCATATCCATACCAATAATAAATAGAATCAACAATGATGGTCGTCAACGTTGAGAGCTCTTGATCTATGAGCTTTTTTTTTGAGTGTTTTGAGTTACGTTTGGTTGTATATTTTTCTTTGGTTGTGTGAATTGTTTGGTCCACCGATTGTAGTTGACCATGGAATCTGTTGTGAAACAACGAAGAGCAGATTGTCCAGTAGCGGTTGCGTCGGACGTCCTTCTTTAGATTGATCGGACAAACACCAAATAAGTCGCAATAGTACATTTGGAACAAGCGGAAGTTTGTGTTCCCACAGCGCGGGTAAAATTGATTACCCCATTTTCAATTGATGTGGTGCTTTTGATGCAATGTGAGCCGTGGGGGACGCTTGGTGTTGTAAGATTAGCCAACCAACACCAAAGATCTGCAGGCGCAAAGTACAAAATTTCTCAAACTTCCAAGTGTTCAGTTTAGATTGAAAAGCATAAATTTCCGAGGTAGGATAGTTCAATTTAGGGGGAAGGCTTTCGTCAATAAAACCATCATTCTGCGTACAAGGGTTGAATTCCTTTTTTTGCTTCCCACAGTCCTGTCAAATCACTTCGTAAAACAACAAAATCAAACACCCGTATCCCACCACACCATCTACCAGTAGGCTTAACACCACGCACAATACGGACTCAACAACAATACAGTCACCAGCAACTCCCCTCACTCTGCTCTCCCATATTTCACAAAACAAACAAAAAAACGTAGCAACTACTGACGGGACGTGATCACAACTCAACACAAAACAAAAAAAGAAGGAAGTTCACACCCTCTTTTTTTTTCTGCTCTCTCAAAAATTTTTCTACCAGATAGATCGACACAGCACTGTATGAAAAATGACAAATTTGCATGAAAGGAGCAACAATAATCCATCTCCATCACAATTGTTACCATTACCCTCCTCCCAACCATTACCTCCACCGACCACCGCCATTCATTCTTCCACCCCAACCATTTCCAATTCCCCTACACTTTCTTCCAATAACGGTGGTGGATTCGTGCAAGATGAAAAATTGACGACAGCGACACGAGCAGAAAATCAGGCTCGACGGCAACCATTTCAGCACCACAGCACGAATCACGATCAACCTAATGATCATTTATCAACAGCAACAACCACAACAACATCATATCAACAACAACAACAACAACAACAACATGAAGCTTTCATATTAAGGGATAATCCTAGTGATCATAGACAATATCATTTTATGCAACAACATGACACTCATAACAATCAAAAGAGAAAGCTTAGTGAGAGCTTATCATCCACCACAACGATAGCAACTAATACGATGATGAGTCATGATGTTTGTGATAACAACAATGAAAGTATTGTTGGAGGTGTTGGTAATAATGATGACGATGACGACGATGATGATGGTGGTGATGATGGTGATGACGACGACGGGAATGATGCGGATGATGATGGGAGTAGGAATGAGAGTGATCATGCAAGAACAAGAATGATGGAAGGACGACGACTACAGACGAATGATCCTCTTCTTCATCATCATCATCATCCCTATAGTAACATGAACAACAGTGGTAATCTAACCAAGAGACAAAAATTGAATGATGACAATAGTAGTAGCAGTCAAAGTGTACCCAATAATCAATATCAAGGAGAACGAGTGGTGACATTGACATCAACATCACCCTTTTCATTACCACCATTGTCATCATTAACAGATCGTCTGTTGGAAAATCATCACGAGTCGTTTCGATCTGTGCCAGGTGCAATGAGTCATCATCATCATCACCAACATCATCACAATTATCGCTCTCAGCCTGTATTACAACAACAACAACAACAACAACAACACAATACGTTTCATCCTCTCCAGCAGCCTCAATCTCGCTCTACGCTTGCTCCATTTCCATTTCGTGAAAATGATCACAATAACAGTCGTTCCTCAGGGGTCACAACATCCATGAGCTCCACCGCATCGGGAGATATTCATCATCACCATCAACGAGAATCAAGTGAAAATCAAGAGCGGGGTCACAACTTTAACGCAATTGGATCAATATACCCGCGTTCAGACTCCATTCGGAAAGAGGATAATTTTTTTCGCGCAAAACGGCCGTCTTTTTCTCCGTCGGAGCGGAATCAAACTTTACAGAGCCAACAATGGCACTTTGGAGGTTCTTCGACGACTACGGTGGGTGGAGGTGAGATGATGGCAGCAACGGCGGCGGCGCACAGCTCTCCTCCACCAGCATACGTTGAAGATGATATTGCTGCGGCAGTGCGTAGCGGTAGCTCTCAACACCTCTCAACACCGCCTCACAATGCTTGGTCACATGTGATGCATCATCCTCATCACCATCAGCAGCAGCAACAGCAGCATCCCATGAGTCATCATGGTCCTGCATATGACTATCATGTGGTTCATCAGTATAGGCATCATCATCAGTCTCAACAACAGAGAGATGCACAAGTATATGCACAGGACAGAGAGCAGCAACAAGCAGTGCTCACTACTCCCTCTTCAAAGTCCTTTGCAATGATGGATCACAACAATAGCAACAATCCAACCAGTAGTGGTAGTAGTTACAGCAGTCATCATCATGATGGTCATTCGTTGAACTCTAGGGTCAATAGCCATGAATCGTTTTCTCGATCATCGCCATCCAGAACAACCAGTCATCATTTTGAGTCATCTGAACCACCACTCATTCCACAAGTGAGCAATAGTACCAGTCAAGTTTACTCATCCAACAACCAACAACAGCAGCAGCAAAAGTCGTTGGAGTTGCCAGTAACATCTTTCTCACAGGTCACTACGCAACAATCTTCATCCAATATCCACCACAACAATGGCATCCACAACTATCACAACAATAGCATGAATAATATGCATCATGGCAATTATCATGGCAATAACAACAACAATAATATTAACAATAGTAATAGTAGTAGTAATAATTATCATAACAATAACAACAACAACAATCCTAATCAGAGCAACAATAATAGTAGTAGTCATGGAAGTAGTGGCAACAATAGTAGTCGTAACAGTCCAATGATGTCAACGACAACATCCACAGCAGCCACAAACACAACGACAGTAACAATGATAGATGATGACAGTGAGTCAGGATCCCCATCTCCGCTGTCTAGCTTTCAATGTGCAATACAGAGGGGTTCTTCCACTCAACGGTTCCGAAGAGGTTGGACCAAAGAGGAGCACATTCGTTTCCTGATTGGTGTTTATTTGCATGGTAGAGGAAACTGGAAGAATATTTCAAAGCTCATTAGTGGCAAATCACCCAAACAGGTGCAGAGCCATGCACAAAAATATTTTCTTAGACAAGGTCAGGCTTTGAAAACCAAAAGGAGCATTCATGACTTTAATTTCAAGGATTTGATGAGTCTCATGTCTGATACAAGGTATAGAAATGAGCTAAAAACAACGGACAACGAATTATTTAATTGTATGTAGATTGTGATGGATCATGTGTTCGTTACACATTTCATTCTTTTTTCTTCATGTTTCACCAGCGCACTGACCAACCTATCTTTCTATCTCTTTGTTAGTATTTATCGAGTTTGAGGCCTCATACAGGTTAAGAGATCCTCACTTGAATCAATCTGGGTCAAACATACCCGATATGATTTACAATCACGTTCATTATCCAAAATCTCCATCGGTCAACAATGAAGTCAATTCGTCACTGCCTCCACAACCACCACCACCAACAGAGGAGAATACCTCACTCAACCCTCCGGCGTATTCAGCACTGTCCTATCCATCATCGGATGCGCCCTCTGCTTCTCTTCCCAGTTACTCAGCACCTCCGATTGGCTACCGACAACTCTCGTTGTCTTTATCTTCACTATCACCTTCCTCTGCCCCTTATCAGCAACATCGTCAGCAACTTGACCACGGTGGTGTGAGCAATCAGCAGCAGCACTATGTGGCACCGGATGACATACCGCCGTATCGTCATGTTTCTCCTCCCCCGCCCTACAATAGTTCAATGAGTCAACATCCTCAAACGATGAGTTCTTACTTTCGTCAATATCGACACTCTCATCCGCAAGCCCAACAACATCAGGAACACTTGCCAAGCCAAACAACGACGAGTGCACCCACACTGCCTTCAATGAATGCGTCCTCGGACAATAGTGATGCACAGTTTGGCTACAATAAATAACAGTTTTCCTGACTGCATAGCAACAACTCCTTGAGACATATTGTTTGTCAGATACAATCCACTTCACATCGGACAAAAAACAAATTGCCCAACAAGACCAAAATCATTTTTTCCTTCATGCTTTTCCTCGAACAAAAAAATGTCAGACAAGATCACACAACTACAAACACAATTGTCAGTCATGGTGAGCACCATGATCGACAGTGTCGGTTGTCTCCAACAAATTGCACCACCCGTGCAAATACGTGACGACATACCGTTGAGTGCATCCCTTCAACCGCCTCTCCTCGAAGAAAACGCTCCATTCAAATCAATGGAAGAAGCGCAAGAAATGGCGACAAAATACGGTCAGGATTTTGTTAGTGCTTGTCTCACTTTTGAAAAATTGTTGAACGAGTTGCCACAGGTTGACACGAAGCAACAAACGGAACAACTCAAGCAATTGGACGAGAAGAACAGTAGGGGAACAGAAGAGCTCGTGAGTCGTACGCACGAAGCTCAAGTGCTGTTGGATCAAATTTCAAGTGCGCTCAAGCAAATTTCTGATCATCATTTTCACATGAAGAAAGAACAAGTGAACTAACGTTTCAAAAGCTCAATGCGAGCGGGAGAAACATCAAAAGCTTTTTTTTTGCCACAAAGAAGGGGACTGTAGATTGGCCAGTGGATGTTCAGCGGCGGGATGTTTACGGGACAAAGGCATCACAAAGTTTATGCAAGCACACGAGAACACGAATAAATGGAAAACGAACTTCAACAGAAATACAACAGCCCACACAGTCTTCACTTCTCAAATACCCAATCTCCATCTAGGCAAGTCGGAATATTAAAACGACTCTCCTGTCAGATAATAAAAATCCGACACCGACTGACAGTGCTGAAACACAGCCACAAACCCTCTTCGATACACACATCAGTTCGAACAGAAAAAAACGTTGTGTTCTTCTTTCGCCTCACCCACCACACAAACAACAACAAAAACAACTCACACAAGACATCGTTTTTGCAAAGTTGTGTGCCAGCCAACAAACAGACATTACAAAATTTTTACCAACAACAACAACAAAAAAACCACGTGAGCTAACGAACAACAAAAACAAACAACAAGAATGGCAACATTAGCAAGAAGAATTGTCAGCAAGAATAAGCGAAGAATTCAAATTAGTGGATATGATTTAGATATGACTTGTTCGTACTCGCACCATTTCCATTGTTTTTTCTGCTTCTTTTTTTCAATGTCAGGACATTCGAAATATCCTCACACTTTTTTTTGGCGCGCTTTTTTTTTCCTTAAATGCACATACAACTACAACTACACACTACACACTACACTACACACTCTACACAGATATCAACAATCGAATTATTGCAATGGGATTCCCCTCTGTCAAAACAGAGTCACTCTTTCGTAACCCTCGAGGCAAAGTCATTGATTTTCTAGAGTCTCAACACGGCAAATGCTTCAAAGTGTACAACTTGTGTTCGGAGCGTGACTATGACGATGATGTGTTTGAAGGCAGAGTCGGTCGATACCCATTCGACGATCACAATGCACCACTATTTGATTTGATCATGGCCTTTTGTCAAGACGTTCACGCATGGTTGACTGCCAATGAGAACAATGTCGCAGTGATTCATTGCAAGGCAGGCAAGGGACGCACAGGTGTCATGATTTGTTCCTACTTGTGCTACACGGGCAACTACACTGCGGCTGAATCATTAAAGTTTTATGGTCAGAGAAGAACGTATGATGATCAAGGTGTCACCATACCTAGTCAACGTCGCTACGTTCTCTATTTTTATCGTTATTTGCAGGAGAAGAATCCGATTCAGAAATTGAGGGTCAAATCTGTCAAATTGGCCAACTATACATCGGCTGCTCAGTACTTTGTCATGATTATGGATTATAAGCAAGAAGAGTTGTATAACAATAAGGATGATGCGTTGAAGAGGAATTCGACGAATCGTGTGACTGATACATCGGTCGAAATGACGGTCACAAAGGATCTGGTGATGGATACGGACTTTAAGATTATTGTCATGAAGAAGGGTAAGGTGAAAACGGAGGAGTTGTTGCATTTTTGGGTCAATCCGAGATTTGTGACGGAGAATGGCAGTACATTTATGAGTTTGCACAAGTCTGAGATTGATGGTGTTCACAAGGATTCGAAAGACAAGAAATATGACGCCAATTTCTCTGTTGAAGTGCACTTTGATCTCGTGTCTGTCGAAAAGTATGATCCGCTGAATACAAGCAACAACAATGGCGGAAATGGTGGCAGTTTGGAGAATGGAAGTGCAAGTTCGGATGGTACTTTTTCTGCAGAGAATGAATCATTGCGAAGAGCGTCGTTTGCTGTGGCCGAGAGTGCCATTACAATTGACACGACAAAGAATCGGGCAAGCACAAGTGAAATTGATATTGCCAAGGATCTAGAAGAGTTTGAAAAGAATCAAACTTTGGATATTGATGAATTGCCTGAAGTTGAACGATCGCCACAGGATGAATCCTCCAATGTTCTTGATCAAACAAAAGACGAGTAATTTTGTTTTTTGGTTTTGATCGGTGTGTCAAGTGTCCAGTAGTACTTCACCATGAAGGTCAGTGAACAACACAAAAGCTTTGCCAACAAAAAAATGCGAATGTACAATAAAACGTTACATCTACCTAGTAACGGCCTTGTCGCCGTTTCTTCCTCTCAGTATCAGCCTGAACCTGCCAGTTATACGGCTAGCGTTCATTTCCAGGGACCATTAATCTTGGTTTATCAAAATGAAGAGCTGGTCAAGCAATTCGCAGTCAAACGAAAGCTCGGAAATGGAGCTCAGGGCAATGTGTATCATGTGGTTCATGAAGAAACCAACACTGATTTTGCATTGAAGCGAGTCTGTGCCCAAGACATGGAAGAAATGCGACAAGCGAAAAGAGAGGTAGAAAACTGCTTGAAATTGGATCATCCTTCTGTTGTTAAAGTTCATGATATCTATGAGCACATCTCGGAGGAGAAGGAAGAATATATCCTCTATTTCACGATGGATCTTTACACTTTAGGCGATTTATCAATTCTCATCTCGCAGTATCGTTTCCAGAAGAGATTCTTTTCTCAGGAGCAAATATACCAAGTGCTATACGATATTAGTGATGCTCTATCATACATTCACTCTCAAAAGATGGCCCATAGAGATTTGAAACCGCCCAATATTTTTGTGGCAACAGCAGAATCGACTCTTAAAGTTGTCATTGGTGATTTCGGATTGAGCAAGACAATAGAGAGTGTTAGTAAGAGACATTCTTTTGTGGGTAGTTTAAACACGATGGCACCAGAAATGTACATGAGGGAGAAGTATGGTTTTAAGGTTGATATATTCTCTCTAGGCTGTATTGCGTACATGATGATGACATTGTGTATGACTCGAAACATAGCTTGGGAGTTAAATGGTTGTGGTGAAAAGAGGACTTTTGATCAACTCGCTAAGGAGATCCAGAACACTCGACAATCGTATCATCAAACATTAGTTGTTGTAGTAACGAAGATGCTAAGCCTTCATGCAGAGAGAAGGCCCACAGCGAACCAAATCAAAAAGATTTGCTACCAAGTGATTCACTCCCAAGAAATCAGAACACCCGAGAATGAGGGAGCACGAGTAAGATCGCCGAGACTGACAATTAGTGTAGGGAAAAAGAGAGATATCCAGCCCTGTAAGGAAGTTTCCGTAACATCACCAAGGGGGAGTAAGCTGTCTTCATCTCCAAAGATAGGATATTATCTCAGTTCTCCTCGAGAACCTTCAACACCTGGAGGAACAACTTACTCTTCATCTCCTATTATCTACGAAACAACGGATGATGTTGTCTTGTATGTGACTCCGAAGAAGCGAACTTTCTTGATGGACATGATAGGGTACAAAGAAAAAGCTGAGAATACTTTCCATTGCTTGGAAGATGCATTACAAGTTGTGAATTATTATGTGAAAGCAAAGAGCGTGACGATCTATTTATCTGAAGGTGTTTTTCCAATTTGTGACAATTATCATGTACTTCGTCCTAATATACGGTTCTGTGGTGTCGAAAATCAAACGATCGTTCGTGGCGACAAAATTGTCATCTCTCAATTGGGTATCGTGTTCTCTGGAATTCGTTTTATCTCAAAACTTCAACATCCCTTCATCTTGGAAATAATAGATTGCGATGTTATTATTCAGAACTGTGTTGTAGAGGGACGAATTTGTATGACTAATTGCTCAAATGGTACTCCTATTATCAAGAAAAATGAAATATGTGGGAATCGCAAAGTATTCGAGGTTGATAGTGGCTCTCATCAAGCAGAGGATGCCATCTCTCTCGTGTCCTCCACTGCTCATATTGTAGGTAATAGGGTTCATAACAACTCAACAAATGGTATCGGTGTTTACGCAAAATCTGGGGGAATTATCAGTGAGAACACTCTATCTAATCACCTTAAGGGACAAGGTATTGCACTATACATATGCGAGGATACCAACATTGTTGTGAAATCAAACACAATTAATGGAAATTTCAATGCTCTTTACATTGCCAACTCTAGAGCAATACTTACAGATAACACTATACATAGCAACAAAAAGGGAGTAGTTATCAATTGTTCTAATGTAACAATGGAAAGTAACACTCTTTACCTTCATGAACAAGTCGCGATATATGTGGGCAATATGGGACGAATTAAACTGCAAGGAAACACCATCCGCTCCAACACAATGTCATTATGTATCTCTGATTCACATGCTGAAGTAACCCAGAATTCAATTTTAGAAAACTTTAAGGAGTGCCCTGCGGTCGGTATATGTGGAGCAAAGACTTCTTTTTCATTGAAGCTCAATGAATTCTGTCAAAATGCTGGAGGAGTCATACTCATGATGGATTGTTGTGGTGTGATTGAAAACAATACATTGACACACAATGAATTGTATGGTGTCAAAACAGTCAACTGTCAGAGTAAGATTTTTTTCAATGAAATTCAGAGTCAGAAGAATGGAAGTTGCCTGATACTCGAGAGAGCCAAGACGAAGAGTGAACTAAGGGGTAACAAGATTGCGTTTCACATGGATTGTGACTCTCCAGCTATACTCATCGGTCATCATAGTCAAGCTGTTGAGATAAGTTTGAATAGTGTTGAGAATAGTTTAGGAGCTGGCGTTCTGGTTTGCTATAACTCCACGGTGGCAAAGTTCCTTGACAATGGATTTGTTGGAAACTTGGCAAACATTGCAGTCCAAGTCTATCGAGGTCAGAATTGCAGAATACTAACGTCATCGACGTTAGAAATAGAACAGGAAGCTATTGGAGAGGAAGCAGCTGTCATTAAGTATAATGTTTTCCTCAACAACAAAGACAGCGTCAAGATCTCGGTCTAAACTTACTGTCGTATTGTGGAGTCATGAGATTCAAGAAGGATGTCAATTCCCGAATAAAAATCAGTCAAATAACTTTTGCCGTTGCAATATTACAGTCAACTTTGCAGATGGCATTGATTTTCAAAAGTACGCATACTGTCTGCCAGCGTACCAGTCATGGGACAGAAAGAAGCTGTCGCAATCCATGGTGATGCCATTTATCCATGTGCAAGAGAGCACGTTTCTTGTCTTCGAGGTAAGAAGATGGATGAAATCAAATCACATCTGAACAGTGCGCAACAAGAATCTGGTCCAAAGCAGCTCTGGGCTAAGAGGTCATTTGATTCAAGTTAGATCAACCAAGAACCAGACGTCTCTCCTCCTCCCAAGGAGCGTCGACTTGCCTAGAGTGACCGCCTTTGCTAGTTGATTCAAATTCAACTGTTGGTCTTGTGACTTTGTTAGAGTGTACCTCTTTTCGTTGTAGAAGATCAACAGATCTTCCGATCACAGAGAAGTCAAGAGTCGATAGAACTTTTATTGGTTCTTACAGACCTGCCTTTCAAATTCAGACAAACGTGAAGAGGATCCTTTCAAAGAATTGTACTCTCTGGTTGAAAGGACCGACAATCCAATACAATTACATTCACCTTTGATGTACTTGATGTGATCGACAGTCACTGTAGGAGGATTGATTGTTCATTAGAACCACTGTCCGTCGCTTTAAGGATCGTAGAATCAGAGACAAGAGCAGTCGAAACATCATCAGTCGATACTGGAGTTGAAACGCCTGTGATGGTGGTGACAGTAGAACCAGCAGAGGACGATATTTCATGAATAAAACTCCTTGCATCAGCATAATTGTTGAACTTTTCGACATCTACAATTTTGTCGACGGGTCAAGACACTGTTGACCCGAGCATAACCGATTCAGGTTCACCAAGTACTTCATACCCACAAACAAATTACTCCTCGGAACCCACCACCGAGATCTTTCTAACCCTGGGATCAGAGTCATTCGTGGAATGACTCATCTGCCCAATGAATAACCTTGGAATTGGAAACCATCTTGCTTGGACCAAAGGTGACATTGGAGTAGTCTCGAACTACACTTTCTTGTTCTTTTGTTTGAGGCCTTCCTGACTTAGTCTCTACTTCGATAGACTGGACAAAGGGGCGGCACTCAATATGGGTGATCCTAATCAACGGGATGGAATTCCATGTTGGAATTGATGAACGTTGATTTTTTTATTAACATTTTTGACAAAACCAATCCTTCAGGAACAGAATCAATCCGAGGTATGACATCGTCCATGATATCCTTTACCACATCCATCACAAATAACTAACATTCCAACATTACCGCAGACATCACATTCTTGATCATCTAATTCATCTTCTGTGATGAGGTTTTGCTACCATCCCATTTTCAACATAATCACGATAACGATGTATTGTAGCTTTTCTGTTTCTTTTTGATCTCCGTAATTTCTGTATATTTCCTTCATTTTCCTCAACACCTTCAACTTGATTATTCTCCACTTCATTTGTTTTTTTCTTTGTTTCAAGGAATTCATCCATCACTTCTTGTTCTTTTTCTGGAAGGTAGTTCGTTCTGTTTTTTCTTTTTTGAACCTTTCTTCTTCCCTGACTTAACATGATCAACAGTGCAAGTTGAAGGAGTACCATGTAATACTTGCATCATATTTCTTCGCTTTCGAAACATTGCTTTGATTTTGCTCATCTTATCATACTTGAAGGCGACAGCAACCACATCACCACATAACTTCCAATCTTTACAATTAACACCAAGACATTTGAGTGCATAGTCCTTTTCAATGACTTGTCTTGAGTGATCACCATTCAAGTCTGGAACCATCCAAGAACTTTTGGATTTTGAAGAACCAATTTCTACAGTTTCACTGTGATTTGACAAAATTTGCTGTTTGGCGTACGCGCTCAATGATCACAGAATTCATTTTTGTTTCATTCTTCAATTCTTGTTTAAAATCATCAGTCAGAGCCATTTGAACAGTTAAATTGGATTCTTCTTCGCAGTTTGATTCATCCTCCAACTCTTCTGCCAATGACACCTTCACCAATTTTCTGGTGTGAAGCATGTGGTTCTGAATGACCTCAAATTTAGGCCAGGCTGTGGTCAATTCCTGCTTTGTAGAGCACTCTAAAATTCCTTTATCATCACCCCTTCCTAATAACAAAGTTACAACTGACTCTATCTTTTCGTTATCGACCTTCAATTCTTTTAGTTTTCTTTGGATATTATCTTGAAAATGTCTCCAACATACCAAATGCAATGCATGTGGGAACTCTGATGTTATGGAAGAACAAATTGCTTGCTCTTGGTCAGTACCAATTGAAAAAATTTTAGCGTTCAGACTTTTGAGAGCCAAGAAGAATTGTGAGTGGCATAAACCTGTTTTGGTTGTATGAATGATGGCTGGTCCATAAAAATTGGGATGATTGGTAGTAAAAATATTAGGTAGGGTGATATAGCTGAAGTAAGGGTCTCCCAACTCAAATGTCGTATCGTATTCAACCGTTACTCTCTCTTTTTCAAGTTTGAGTCATCATTCCGAACAGAGAATAATATTGAATCAGGTCCGAGATTAATTCCTCTCATAAATTTTCTATCACCCTTGTGTTGCTTAATCATCTCAGAAATCATTAGTTCATATTGTTCATGGCTATTATCTACCGATTTCTTAACATTTTGTATTGCTTTAAGAGAGGGAACATTTATCAATTTTCCAACTTCATCATCAAGCTTTGTTATATCAACATCATTCAGATAGCAATCGTAAATCTGTTTAGGCAATACTGATGATGATGTAATTTTCTCTCTAATTTCTTGGCGCTTTTCCGTAGGTAGTCTTTGGTGTACTTGTCTTGCACTGTATCTTTGCATGACTGCCATACATACAATAATTGGTTCTTGGTGAGAGAAACCTAGGATGGCGATTGTGCTTTGCTACGGTGCACTTGCCTTTCTTATTGAAGTGTTTCTTTGCGAGTTTGTTTATGTGTACTCTGACAATGACTGTGTGACCCGACAGCCGGAGTTTTTGGGTCAACTACAGGACTCATACAAAAAACATCGAGTTCCTTGATGAATAAATCCATCCAATGTAATATCTTTTGCATTCAATTCTCTTTCTAGAATCCATGTTGAAAAGAAAATTCTGACGGCCCTATTAAAGCCTCTGAATATAAGACCAACACACTCCACTTTGATAACAATTCATCGTCTGAGATGAATTGGATATCGGTAGGCAAGTAGGCCTCCAGATTACATTGCACGCTGTTGAGTTCTCAAAATTGTTTCGACAATATCTTCGTAGGGTCATTTTTGACAATCGAACTTGTAACTTCGTCTCTAATGTGTGTGTTCAAGAGATTGTGGAAAGTAGTAAGAGGATCATTCCCTCAATATTCCACCATTACAACTTTGGGATGCAGTGAGTGGACAGGTTTGATCGATTCTGCAATAGGTGTAAGATATGTCGTGGGAAAAAATGTCTGACTCATTTTGGATTTCAATCTTTATCATCGGTGTTAAGAAACCTTCTTACAGAATATGGAAGAGAGACTGAGGGAAGCGAATTTATTTGGCTCATTCTGAAAAAGTGGATTTTTTTTCCGTAGAGGGAATTTGGCGCCAAATTGTAACATTCAGCGGCTGGACCTAACTGCCAAGCATCATGGACCATTTGAAAGTGAGTCACTTATGATGGATGTGATCACTTTGAAATTGGTAGAGCTCTGTGGTTGTATTCATTCATTACCCAATCCAAAATAGAAGAATCTTGGATGCAAAAAATAGACCTCCAGGTGCGAAAGGAGACGCGTGGCTCCAACCACAAATCTGCCAAGATCATTCGAATTCCTCTGGAACAAGAAAAATTTTTTTGTTCAAAGAAACAGAAGAACAACACAATTTCATACCTGCAACCCCACCACACAAACAAACAACAACCATTTTGTGTCACATTATACAACAACCTTCAATACACACAGAGAGAGATTTTTGTACTATATTCCCAACTGTACAATAATAACAAAACGAACCAATAACAACCAACTTACAATAACACCATAAAAAGAAAAAGCAAATAGTAGTCATGGTATCGTCAGACACGGCCGAAATGGGCGCAAACCACAGCAGAAAAGAATTCTCACCACTGCTGCAACAACAACAAACACAACAGCAACTACAACAACAAATGATATCATCATCAACAAAAGAAGAAGCAATAGCTACAGCAGCAACTTCAGTCAGTCGCAGTAGCCAAGTTTTTACCACAACAACAACTGTATTAGCAAAAGAAGATCATCATGTACAACAAGGATGCACGAATTGTGCGGTGAGAACTTCACCTGTTTGGCGCAGAGGACCAGCTGGACCAAAGGTATGTTGTTTTTTGCTATTTAGCTCACCGCCAAAAAGCTTTCTGTCGGGAATTCGTTTTGGTTTTTTTATTGTTGTTAAACTCCGATGATGACTCACACCGAACGCTGCGTTACACGTGGTTTTTTTTGTATTGTGTGTAAAAACTTTTCCCTGGTATGAACATAGACGCTTTGCAACGCCTGCGGTCTCAAATGGTCGCAGGGGAAAATGCTTTTAGATAACAGAGGCAAACAGCTCCTAGCAACGACTCCTTCCCCTGCGCTCCAACAACAACAACAAGCACAGTTGCAGCCAACAACACCAAGTTCAATTGTACAACCGCAACAGCAACAAGAACAACGACCAGCAATGGCTACTACAACAACAAGCTCCACCGCAACAACACACCCAACGAGCCCTTCTCTTCCCTCCTCGTCATTTTCTCCGACTATTCTCCTATCCACACAAAATTACGCACTACAACAGCAGCCAATATTACCAGCAACAGCGACAACCACCACTGCTGCAGACACTACCACTACTACGAGTACCTCTACCACAGTAATAGCTCCTGTGCTCACACATCATACACCAACAACAACAGTGCACAATAATGACAATATGAGCCATGTTTTAACTGAAACAATACAAAAACAACAACAACTACCAACATTGAATACAAGTGTGACTGTAGCAACACCATTCTCAATCAACAACAACAACAACAATACAAATACTAGTAACCATATGAATATGAATACAATAGCAACAAATGCTTTACAAACAACAAGTTCCAATCTCATCGCACCACAACAACAGCACCCTACCATTACTACACCTACAAGCAAACAACAACAACAAGCAAATAAGCGAAAATCATCAGGAAAATCATCCATTTCATCTTCTCATGCCTCAACTGAAGAACCAATCTCTCATGGTAAGCCACTTCGACTCAAAAAGAGCGGCAAAACCGGTCGAAAGATTTGTTCCAACTGCGGAGTAATCAAAACTCCGGTGTGGAGAAAAGGACCATTGGGAACAGGAACACTTTGTAATGCATGTGGTTTAAAGTACTCTCTGGGAACGATCACACTGGATCCTGAGACTGGTGCAGTACCAGGCAAACAAAGTTTTCTAGAGATTGTGTCCGACACTGAAGAGAGCTCCACTGACGAGGAGAGTGATGACATGAGTGATGAATTGTCACAACAACAATCATTGTTTTCTTCTTCATGCGTGATGACAACGCGTTGTGGAGTCGGAGGAGCATCACAGGACGCAAGTATATCAGGAGACGCACATGACGAAGGAGATGATGATTATCATGATGATGACGATGATGTGAATGGCGAATTTGATTTCGATGCAATACACCCAAACGAAACGGATGAATTGGCGGGCCGACGGCGGGGAAATAAAAAGGGCGGAGTAAGAAAAGGCGCGGTTCCGTCCAAGTCTACGGAAACTGTGTTTCATGTGTCGTCAGAGCTTCAACATCGGTCGGTATCATCATCGAAAAAGCCACCAACGACGCCACGGAGAGGTTCAGTGTCTAAAAAGGGCAAAAAATCACCACGGTTGTCCACCAAGTCGAGATCTGTGCCAAAGAATGTAGGTGCTTCTGTTTCTCGTTCTCACCAGGGCGCAACAGGCAAAAAATTGATGCGTCATGATCATTCCTATCGAAAGGACTCAATGGAAGACGATTTGGATGATGAAGTGGAGCGTCGAACAGGATTCTTTGGATCGTATTATGCGAAACAAGTGACGGATGTGAGAGAACCAGGATCAGACTACTCTTCTCAGTCGGATGAGTTGTTTCATCGGATATTTGGTAGTGATCGCGCTTCATTGAAGCGAAGTCAATCACAATTGGACGATGGTTCAAAGAGTGGAGATGATGAGGCCAATAAGAGACAAAAGATGGATCAGGAAAATGCATTGGTCCAGTGTCAGATATTGAAAATGGATCGATCAAAGCACTTGTACCCGCAAGATGGTGGTGTTCGGTCTTTGATGATGACGAGTCGTGACGCTCATCCAATTCATCAATTTTTAGCACCTGACACAATGGCTTATCTGATGATGTTCCTAGATGTGAAGAGTCTTTATTCTTGCATGTCTGTCTGTAAAAAGTGGAATCAATTGACCAATGATCATCGACTGTGGATGAATCTGTACGATAAGCAATGGGGAATTCATCGCGACAATCTAAAGACATACACCCAAGGAACCATGTGTTCCGAGAGTCAATTGAATTGGAAAAAGCTGTTCCAGGCGCGGCGCCACATTACAGACTTTAATGATATTCAACAGGCTGAGTTCATGTTCAAATTTTATGTCGTGGAGAAGAATCCCAAGATGCTTGTCTGTGTCATGGACAAGGTAGCACATGAATGGCAGAAACAGCCTCCTTCGTCCACTCCTCCAACTACTCTTGAATCAACTCAACAGGCAACAACGTCACTGACACAAGATATACAATCGTCCAGTTAATCGTTTGCTTGGAACCTTTTTCACACGATAAAAGTTAACAATACTTCACTTCATTTCGTATTCTTAAAATGGCAAAGACGGTCAAGCTCTCACTTGCCATCTCTGTTTTTTTTAAAGGATCACCAACTCACGACCCGATGGGGCGCAAAAAAACACAACAAGAGCAAGTGAGTGAATATTGAACTAATTGCACAAACCTTGTGACTCTCACGACATTGTTCCACAATCAGCAAAACAATCCCCCACCTTCAAATAATTAACTCAAGACGGAAAAAAACATCCGCACCACAACAACAAAACACAAAAACAACAACAACAACAGTAACAATGGGCAGGAATCACAGTAGAGAGACGATTGACCCAAAACTTCTCGCACCACACGGTGTTTATGCACATTGTGCATGGGACGCTCACACACTTCGTCGCATGGTCCTCTCCAAAAAAGTTTCACCCTTCTTTCCACCACTAGAGAATCAAGTGGAAAGAACAGATGAGTGCCCCATTTGTATGATGTTTTATTTTGGTGGTCTCAACCGTTCTGCATGCTGTGGTCAACCGATTTGTTCCGAATGTTTTTTTCAGGTAAAGAAACCTTCAAAGAAGAGCAGTGGTGGAGGTGGTGCGGCGGCCAACCAGTCATTGTGTCCCTTTTGTAACACTAAGCCATATCATGTCATCTATAGAGGTCCCAAAACAGAGGATGAGCTGTTGAAGGAACGGATCGAAGAACAAAAGGTAATTGAGCTACGTTTACAAATGCAAAGAGAACAAGCAGAGTTACAGAACCAACGGGAAATTTCGGACAATCAAGCAGAGGATCGAAATGGCGCCAATAGTTTGAACAGTAGTCATAACTATGATTATAATGACAATGATCGAACGACTCGATTCTTATTGTCCAATCAACAGCGTATAATAACAGAGCAGGAAGAAGAACAAACAAACAACTCGTCGAGTCATGCCCAAGAAGCAACGACAACAACGATAACAAGAACTACATCGAGGCTTGCTCAGGAAGCAAGAGAATTGTTGAATGATTTTGTGCCGAGTGATGTAGCTGATCAGATTACTACAAACGAAGATATTGACACATTGATGCTCGAAAGAGCGATTGCACTCTCTTTGCGCGAACAAGAAGAAGAAGTGAATAGACAGCAGGAGATTTTGGATCAATTACAATTGGCGCATAGAGAGACTACTGTCACTCGAAGGAGGAGTCATGATGTTGTGGATCGACAGGCGCAACACGGGGAACAAGAAGAGATGAGAGAGACTAGGAATCATGAAAATGAAGTATCTGGAAGCACCAGAGACGTTCAATTGAACGATACGAGCAGTGATCAAGAACAACATTTTAGTATTCATCTTGAAGAAGACGGCGAAGAAGATGTTGGTGTTTCACTGGACAATGTATTTATTCGTGCATTTACTCCTCGAGTGACAAACAATGGTGATGAAGGAGATGATCTCGAAATAACGTTCATGGATCCGAATCCAATATCATCAGATGAATGCGAAGATGTGCTAACGAGAACTGCTGTACATAATATGAGTCAAGAGGATTTAACAGCTCTTGAAGAAGAAGCTCTATACCAAAAGGAGTTAAGTCTAAGTGGAATGAATGAAGAAGAAGAAGAACTGTCGGATGGAATATGACAATCGTTGTCGTACTTTGGTGTTGCTATTCTCAACACCAAAGCAAAGCGACCTCCACCACTCCGAATCACCAACCAAAAACTACTTTTTATAAATTATTTGTCCAAGCATGCACCAAATGGCATGTTTGTACTGCATCTGCCTATCTCAGACCTCTGCTCAGAGAATATTCATGAATTCACGATGCTGTGTGTAATTTATCCGCTTCAAAAAACAACACAACAAAAAATGACGACGAACAACAACAATGGCAATGATAACAACGATGATGTGATCAATGTTCAATCGAGCATCACCAAGGAAAAACCATCCGTCTTCACTAGAACCATCCTAAACAACCCAAAAGACACTCTCAAAGCAAGAAAGTTCTTGGCTTCCATTGAAGACACTGTTCTTGACAATCAATGTGAAATTGAGATTCCTCCAATGCCAAAACTAAGAGTCCCGTCATCATCATCATCATCAGATGAAAGCTCTTCTTCTTCTGATGATGCAATTCAAGAAACAAGTGTAAAAGTAAAGTATCCTATTCTTGATGCACAAGACTTGATGGATTGGTCACTGGTCAATGCGCATATCAAGTGTGCACTGTGTTATTTGCATGGTATGCATTCTCCGTGTGGTAAGCAACTGAACAAGTGGCAGGATTGCACATTGGCTGCTGCGACAAGAAAGAGTGACTCTGATGATGGTGAAACATCGGAACAAGATCAGGAATGCAAGGAGATTTTTGAGCGTGAATTTTTCCCATGTTTTGCACCTATTGCAGCCTCTCCGTATTACAGGATAAGAACCAGTTTGCTGTATTCGTTGCCAATTCCTGATTTAATGGACTATTGGTTTAGAATGCAAAAGAGAGTCGCATTGGATAATATTTATAAAAAATATCACTAAGTGCCTTCGTAGATAAGATTTTAGCTTACTTGTTTTGATTGAAAGGTATTGCCTGCTTGGTGTTGAACTCCAATCCATCACGAGTGCTGACAACTTCTTCGGAAGAATATGGACAGGGTGCTAAGAGAGCTGGTAGCTATCACTTCATTTCCCTAAGTGTTATTGAATTTGATTCGCAATGTTGAATGACCTTCTCGATGAAACTTTTATCGCGCAGACTACGATACCAAGAGAGTTTGCGAAGGTTCTTCAAATGAAGTAGTGCTTTCTCTGTGATCGATTCTTGGGAGCATCCGTTCATAGAGAGCGAACGAATGTCAGTCAAATGAGGAAAGGCTTCATCTGTGATTTGAGAACAGTAGCTGATATCAAGAGTATGAATACCTGTCAAATGAGGAAATGCATTGTTTGAAATGGTCTTGCAACCATTCATTTTGAGAGTGTGGATGCCAGTCAGATGAGGAAACGCGTTGCATGTAATTGTCGTACAAAAACTCATGTTGAGAGAGTGAATGCCAGTCAAATAAGCAAAAGCTTGATCTGTGATCTGCTTACATCCACTCATGTTGAGTGTGTGAATGCCAACCAAATGATGAAAAGCGTTGTCTGTAATTTGACAGGAGCGACTGATATCAAGTGTATGAATACCCCTCAAATGAACAAATGCTTCATCTGTGATTTGATTGCAATCACTCATATCAAGGGTGTGGATACCCGTCAAATGAGAAAAGGCCAGATCTGTAATTTGAGAACAATAACTGATATCAAGTGTATGAACACCCTTCAAATGACAAAACGCACCGTCTGTGATTTGAGTACAACAACTCATATCAAGGGTGTGAATACCAGTCAAATGGGAGAAGGCACGGTTAGTAATCTGCTTGCAACCAATGATACAGAGTGTGTGAATACCCTTCAAATGGGAAAATGCATCATCTGTGATCCCATAGCAATAAGACAAATGAAGCGTGTGAATGCCGGTCAAATGAGTCAATGAATCGTCTGTAATTGCCTTGCAAGAACTCATTTTGAGTGTGTGAATGCCAGTCAAATGATGAAATTCATTGAATGAAATTCTCGTGCAGCCACTCATTTGGAGAGTATGAATGCCAGTCAAATGAGGAACAGCTCGATCTGTGAGCTGATCGCACCCACCCATGTCGAGTGTGTGAATACCAAGCAAATACTGGAAATGTTCATCTCTCACATTCGGACTCCCATTAAAGTCAACATTAAACAGTGTTCCTTTGCTCAATCGAAGCCAATGTTCAATTTCTTTATCGTCCAAGGTTCGTTTTAGTGTTCTCTTCTTGTTGAACACAAACAATTGATTGACTTTGAATTGATTGATTCCTTTGCAAGTGTAACTCAATTGCAACCATTCTCGAGTGTCACAAAATTCAATGATTCTTGACCATGTGTCTCTGCAAAGAGCTGAACAAATTTCAATTGTGAAACTGTCTACGGTGACATCTAATTCGGAACTTTTTGGTACTCTCAACGTTGATTTTTGAAGTGGCGCGACGATGGCAAACTAACAGTGATAGCTTACAATTACTGACATTCTTTGAGAGAGCCTTGATAAGTTACAGTTGAAAATATTCTACCTTATCGTTACAACTGCAGATTGCATCTCGTCATTCCAATAAGAGAGTTATTGAATTTGATTCACAATGTTGAACAACCTTTTCCATGAAACTAACGTCGCGCAGACTATAAGACCAAGAGAGTTTCTGGAGACGTTTCATATGAAGTAATGCTTTCTCTGTGATCGATTCTTGATCGCATCCATTCAAAGAGAGGGAGTGAATATCAGCCAAATGAGAAAAAGCTTCGTCTGTGATTTGGTGACACTTGGTCATTTCAAGTGTGTGGATATGAGCCAAATGAGAGAAGGCCAGATCTGTAATTTGAGAACAATAACTGATATCGAGTGTATGAATGCCTTTCAAATGAGAAAATGCACCGTCTGTGATTTGAGTACAACAACTCATATCAAGGGTGTGAATTCCAGACAAATGAGAAAAGGCTTGGTCTGTAAGTTGATCGCAACCAATGATACAGAGTGTGTGAATACCCTTCAAATGGGAAAATGCATCATTTGTGACCTGATAGCAATATGACATATAGATCGTGTGAATACCGGACAAATGAGCGAATGCATTGCCTGTAATTGCGGTACAACAGCTCATTTTGAGGATTTGAATGCCAGTCAAATGAGCGAAGGCTTGGTCTGTGATCTGATCGCACTCACTCATGATGAGAGTGTGAATCCCAAGCAAGTATTGGAAGTGATCATCTGCGACACTCAGACTCCCTTTCATGTCGACATTAAACAGTGTTCCTTTTCCCAATCGAAACCAGTGTTCAATTTGTTGACTATCCAAAGAGTCTTTAAGAGTTCTGGTCTTATTGGACATGAATAATCGATTGAATTTGAATTGATTGATTCCTCTGCAAGTGTAACTCAATTGCAACCATTCTCGAGTGTCACAAAATTCAATGATTCTTGACCATGTGTCTCTGCAAAGAGCTGAATCAATTCCAACTGTTAAATTGTTGGTGATGAAATTTTCATTGATTGCTGCATTCCCGTTATCATCATTGTTCTCGAAACGTCCTTTCATTCTTTTGTTTTTTGTTCGAGGAACTTCACAGATGCCCTGTGGGTGGGAACAACGTTCAATCCCCGGGGAGTTACGAACATGGAGAAAGAGTGATTACTACCAACACGGAGAAAAGGGAATTGTATTCATCCTTACATTGACTACGTTGAAGACAAGAAGAAGTATTTAAAAAAGATTGATAGATGGTTTGTTCGGTGTGGATGTAAAACTAACAGTGTCGGAGGAGAGTTTGGAATCGAGTAGCCGATCTGTTTACAGTTACTGTCGATGGCAAACTTGCGCTTACAATTATTGACATTCTTTGAGAGCTTGATAAATTACAGTTTTAAACATTCTTCCTTATTGTCACGTATCTCGTCATTCCAATAAGAGAGTTATCGAATTTGATTCACAATGTTGAACAACCTTCTCAATGAAGCTACTATCGCGCTTGCTATTAGGCCAAGAGAGTTTCTGAAGACTCTTCAAATGAAGTAGTGCTTTCTCTGTGATAGATTCTTGGGAGCATCCGTTCATCTGGAGTGAACGGATATCAGTTAAATGGACAAAAGCTTGATCTGTTATTTGAGGGCAAAAACTGATATCAAGTGTATGAGTACCTTCCAAGTGATGGAATGCATTGTCAGTGACGGCCTTACACCCACTCATGTTGAGGGTATGAACACCAGACAAATGGGAAAACGCATTATCTGTGATTTGATCGCAAAAGGCCACACATAATGTATGAACACCCGACACATGAGTAAAAGCGTTGTCGGTAATTGTCGTACAAAAACTCATTTTGAGTGTCTGGATGCCAGCCAGATGATGAAATGCATTGCATGTAATTGTCGTACAACCACCCATGTTGAGAGAATGAATGCCAGTCAAATAAGCAAAAGCTTGATCTGTGATCTGATTGCATCCACTCATGTTGAGTGTGTGAATGCCAACCAAATGATGAAAAGCGTTGTCTGTAATTTGACAGGAGTGACTGATATCAAGTGTATGAATACCCCTCAAATGAACAAAAGCTTCATCTGAGATTTGATTACAATCACTCATATCAAGGGTGTGAATACCAATCAAATGACGAAATGCATCGTCTGTAATGTACTTGCAACAACTCATACTCAGAGTATGAATGCCAGTCAAATAAGAAAACGCATCATCTGTGATTTCATAGCAAGCACTCACGTCGAGCGTATGAATGCCAGTCAAGTGAGAAAAGGCACCATCACTGATTTGATGGCAATAACTCATATTGAGGGTGTGAATACCTCTCAAGTGATAAAATGCATCATCAGTGACTTTAGTACAACGACTCATGTTGAGGCTGTGGATGCCAATCAAATGAGAAAAGGCTTGATCTGTGATAATCTTGCATCCAGTCATATTAAGTGTGTGAATACCTTCCAAGAATTTGAAATGCTCGTCAATCACATAAAGACTCTTTGTCAAGTCAACATTGAACAGTGTTCCTTTTCCCAATCGAAACCAGTATTCAATTTGTTGACCAAGTAAACAGAATATTAGAGTTCTGGTCTTGTTGGACATGAATAATCGATTGAATTTGAATTGGTTGATTCCTTTGCAAGTGTAACTCAATTGCAACCATTCTCGAGTGTCACAAAATTCAATGATTTTCGACCATGTGTCTCTGCAAAGTGCAGAACAAATTTCAACTGTGAAACTGTTGGTCATGTCATCTAATTCACAGCTCGTTTCTTCACTCACGTCAACTCTTGGTTCTCTTTGCTTTGTTTTTACGAACATGGATTCTTGTTCGGCGAGATTCAATTGAAGTGTACTGGCAGTGAATTCTGGTAGTATGATTGGTTCACGATCAATCATTGTCACACGATGGGGATCTACTGTAAGGACGTCAGTGTAGAACAGATTGGTCGTTGTATTGATCCACGAGCGATTGGGCGGACAAATTTAACCCGACACATTTCCATTGAACATTCAACAAACGAGCCAGTTTCATTCATTCAGATTTTTGAACAAACCAAAAAACAATTTCACAACAAACACCATCACCACAACCATGTTTGTCAACAGAAGGCAACCTCGCCAACAACAAAACTATTCCAACGACAACAACAACAGGTCGTACGACAACAACAATAACAAGCGTCACAACAACAATAACAACAATAGTTACAAGAGTAATTACAATACCAACAATTACAACAGTTATGAAAACAACAAGTATGACAATAACAATCGCTACAACAATAATAACAACCAACAGCAATCATCATACTCTTCCTACTCATCATACAACAATAACAACAACAATAGCGACTATAACAACTATAACAACTATAATAATAATTATCATCAACAGTATGCTGCTGATGCAACTGAAGAAGCATCACAAGTTACCAACAACAACACCAACACTGCTAAAAAGAACAACTCCAAATCATCAGAAGCTTTCACTTGGGATCACGAAGGAAAAAACACGATTGAGATACCAAGTGAAATGAAGAGCTATTTTATGCGCTCTCAAAAAGCAATGCAACAGGATCAATTCCCCGATGATCACGAGCGGAGTCTTTTTATTGAATCAGTGTTGAGAGAAACTGTGAATGCGCTGATTGCAATCGAAGAGCAGGACGATGAAGATGATGAGGAATCAAAGGAAGGCACCACAAAAACCAAGCGCAAAAAAGTTGACTCTGAAAAAATGAACAAGCTGCAAAAAGAAGCTGAAAAAGAGTTTTTAACAGTGTTGAATTATCCGCAGAGCAGTCGTATTATTCAGTCATTGTGTGAAGTGGCTGCACCTGCACATTTAATTGCATTCTTTAAGCATTTCTTGAAGAGGATCAAGTGGGTTGCAACTGGTCGTTTCAGTAGCTTTGTTCTTGATGCAATCATGAAGAGAGCGCCAATGATTTGTCAAGAAGAAGTCAAGAATAAGTTACTATCGGAGGATGAGGAAGAAGAAGGAGAGGTATTGGCAGCAGAAGAGTCATCTTCAGTGCTCATGATTGACTTGTTGAAAAAGTTGAGAGAGTACCTCAAGGATTTGTTGAGTGAAATGGTTATTCATCCACAGGCAACATTCTTTGTGAGAGAGTATGTTCGTGCATTGTGCGAATTGACAAATGAGAAACTATCGAACAGAGTATGTTTTTTTTCAAGTGTTTTATGTCTTATGTGTGAGTTAAGCTGACCTGGATTTTAACGATTTTGTTATTGTTGTTGTTGTTGTTCGTTCCACTATAATAGTATCGTAGATTGCTGATTTCAGTGGTTGATGAAATCTTGAGAGGCACAACGTTCAGAGAATGGTTGCCATATGAGACTGGTATTGCTTGCTTGGTATCCTTCTTGGAAATCATACCCAACACGCATCAAGCATATGAAAATGTGATCAAGTTTGTGTTTGGAATTGACACGAGTGTATCCAAGCTCAACTTTTCGGACGCCAAGGTCAAGCAGAGCATTCTCTGGTTGATGGAGAACAACTCTACGATTCACTTGTTACAAGCAGTGATCAAGAGTTCAAGTGAAGACTTGAGAAATGACATGTACACGTTTGTGTTCCGTAATAAGTTGGCTGATATGAGTGTCGATCGATTCCAGTGCTACATTGTTGAAGATTTGATCAAAAACGCGACACACAAGGAACAGTTTGAACTAATGATGAAGGAGCTTGAGCCTGTTCTTGGCAAGATATGGGAGACAAGGACTAGAAACGTAATCACTGCTCTCGCAGAAGGCTGTATCCAATTTAATACCAAACAAAAGGAGTTTATCAAGGAGATGATGGCGTCATTCAACGCAAATCAGTATCATTCCTCTGAGCGCCAGAAATTGATCAACACGCTCCTGTTTAATAGCTCAACTCCTCCTCCAAATCCAATGTTGGATCGATTTGGTTGCCAATTGCTATCAACAATGTTTAAATTCGATGCTCAACAGCTGCAAATCTTGTTGGAGGGATTCCTGGCATTGGACGATAGATTGTTTGCTGATATGTGTTGCGACAAGTTTGGTAGCAAAGTGGCCGAATCACTCGTCATGAGCAAGCAAGCAGTCGGTAGTAAATCAAAGTACAACATTATCAAGAAATTGAAGGGAAATTATGCCAGACTGGCAAAGGACATGTTCGGCAGTCACGTGATTGAAAAGTGCATGTTTGTTTGTGAAGCTAAGCGGAAAAAGGACATTGCTGCAGAGTTGGTTGCCGATGAGAAGAATATGCGAAATTGCAAGCATGGTATCATTATTTGGAATAAGTGTTACCTGTCAAAGTTCAAGCAAGATGCTGAAAGGTGGTTGAGTGTCGAAGACCAAAACGAAAAGCGAAGAGACATGTTTAAGGATATCATTGAAGATAAAACAGAGGAACAAGCGCCAAAACCGACAGAGAAAGCAAAGCCTCAAAGTAAGAAACCTGTTGCTCCAGTGGATCCACTTTTAGCGTCCTCAAAGAACAAGAAGACTGCAAAGAACAAGTTAGTCACTGTTGATTTGTTTGCCAATATTGGCTCGAACAAGAGAAAGCGTGAAGAAAACGACGAAGAAGAGAAGGCAGATGTGGGTTCAGGTGTTGCTGATCTCGGTTTCATTTCACAGGCAATAAAGAAACTCAAGAGGTAAACTCTTACATTTAGGGAGTCACTTTCTTCTTCGCATTTTACTTGTTCCTTTGCAAAATAAACCAAAACGCAAAAACAACATGTCAAACAAATACAAGCAACAAATTAAGCGGTACAAGAAGGCACCTGTGAACAAGGAAACAGATTGCCTCTTCTTCACAACCAAGTCACCCAATGCACTGTCATTGACCACAACGAACAAAGGATCTGTCATTGCATTTTTGTCCACTTTTTTCACAAATGGTGACCATGATGAGATCACAGTGGATCAAATCAAGTTACTAGACGTGTTCATCTCTGACCTGCCTCAGCAACAAAAATTTATGAACCAGTTCGCTGTGCAATTTGAATCGGAAAAATTAGCTTCGGCGGTGAAACAAGCTTTGATTGGCGCGAAGGATACAATGGCGCCAACAAGTGTGAACGCCGCGTTTACGGTTGCACCTCAAGAGGAAGCAAGCGACAGTGGTGGCGGCAAGAATGAGCACATTGAGCTATCAGAGGCATCAGTGGTTCCAGGCCTCATTCTCATCAAGGATTTCATCACAGAACAGCAAGAAGCTCATCTCCTGGATTGCATAGCTAACCAAGTCACGTACAATGATAACTTGAAGAGCAGACAAGTGAAACACTATGGTTTTGAGTTTGATTATAACACGAGGCGTATCAATCCACTGAAGCCAATTGAGAAGTTGCCTGAATGGACACTTGAGTTGTCTCAAAAAATTGCCAATGACTGTCAATTGTTTGTGCCTGATCAGTTGACAATCAATGAGTACTTGCCTGGTCAAGGAATCAAGCCACATATCGATACTCATTCACCGTTTGAGGATGGTATCTGTTCATTGAGTCTCCTATCCGATATTGTAATGAATTTTACCAACCCTGAGACCAATGAGAAGAAGCATGTTCTCGCTGATAGACGATCCTTGGTGATCATGACTGGTGAGAGTCGTTATTTGTGGAGGCATGGTATTCATTGTCGAAAATGTGATGAGCTGAGCGATGGCAGAGTGCTGAACAGAAGCAAGAGAGTATCGCTTACCTTTAGAAAAATTCGAACACCAATTGCATCAATGATTGAGGCTGCTCAATCCTCGACTACTACGACTGCTGCAGATATTGCAAAAATGTTTCCTCCATGTCAGTGCCAGTGGCCAAAGTATTGTGATTCCCAAAGCGATTCCTCACTTGTATTCTTGCCTTACAAGACTGATATTAAGCCAAGTGTACTTGAGAATGAGTATGTGGTCAAATTTTATGATACAGTAGCTGTGCATTGGGATCATACACGACATTCTCCATGGCCTTCTGTAAGCAAATTCATATCCGATCAGCCTGAACAGTCGTTGTTTGCTGATGTAGGTTGTGGCAATGGAAAATATCTCAGGGTTATCGAGGAGCACAATTGTTATTATGTTGCATCGGATCGAAGTGAGAAACTAGCAGAAGTGTGCAGCGAAAAGTATGGATATGACGTTGGAGTGGCAGATGCTACCTATCTTCCCTACAGGTCCAATGTATTTGATGCTGTCATAAATATTGCCGTGATGCATCACATATCAAGTTATGCTCGACGATTGCAGCTCTTGCGTGAGTTGATTCGAATCTGTAGACCTGGTGGTCAGGTGCTAGTCGTGGCTTGGGCTCTCGAACAGGGAGAACAGGAAAGAAAGAAATTTGAAAAGCAGGACACGATGGTCCCTTGGCACTTCCACTCGCGTTTCAACAAATCGGAGTCTGCCGAATCAAAGTCCGCAGCTTCGACATCACAACCCAAGGAAGAGTCAGAAACTGTCCTTCAAAGGTATTGTCACGTGTACAAACAGGGAGAGTTGGAAGAATTGCTTTCACACGTAGAGCAGTGTCGCGTTGTTTCGTCACACTTTGAGAGAGGAAATTGGAATATTACTATCGAAAAGTTGTGATTACACCAACTTTATTTTGGTGTATCATTTTGATTAATCATGGCGCGGAGGCGTAACAATCCTGCTTTTGCTTCTTCGTGGGTTGGGTCCCTACCTAGTACGATCGCATAGTTTGAAGCAGCACGTGCAATGTCAGATGACTTTTCATAAATGACACCTAGCACGTAGTAACACTCTTCATTAAAGGGATTGGTGTTAATTGCCTGAGAGCAATAACCGAGCGCTTCTTGAATATCTGAATCTGTTGAGAGACAGAGCAATGCAAGTTTCAATTTTGCTTCGAAATCTCCTGGATTCAGTCTGAGCGCCTGAGAGTAATACTTGGCCGCTTCATTCTGCTTGTTATAAATTGACGCCTTTATCCATCCAATTCGAGTAAAAGCACTTGCATACTTGGGATCACATTCAATCGCAGACTGAAAATGATTAATGGCACAATCATATCGCTTCAACTTCATGTTCAATGTACCCAAATGAAAGAATACGTTTGCATTCGATGGTTCGAGCTTCAATGCACGTTCACAGTACTCTACACTCTGCAACCAATTGCCTCTCTTGAACTCCACCTGACTCATCGCAAACAAGCTCACAAACTTTTGATCATCCAACTCCAGTGCTCGCTTCAACAATCTCCCAGCCTCCTCGTACTCTCTCAATTGAAAACACAGAGAACCTAGATTAATGTACGAATCGGGCAATTGATCATTATTGCGTATAGACAAGCGATAATGTCTCATTGCACTCTTCACATCATTCAACTCTGAATAAATGAGTGCCATCTCGTGATGAATCAATGGATGATCCGGTACTTCATCACTCACACTCCTCAAAATTTCAAGCGCCGGTTCCACTTGTTTCTGATCGGCCAACACACTTGCCAGCTTGACATATGATTCTACAAAATTTGCATCCAACTGTATCACACGATAAAACACATGAATTGCTTTCAATGGTTCCTTCTGATTCATATAACTCACTCCTAAATTGTGCCAAAATCGCACGTTTTGTGGTTCTAGTGCAATCGCTCTTCTTAGACTCTCTATCGCTCTATTCGCATTCTCTGGTTGCTCTGTCGATTCATAAACGAGACCCAAATTGTTATAAATTTGAGCCATGGAAGCGTTGATGGCCTTGATTTGTTGATTGACTCTTCTCAACAATTTTATCACTTTTTGCTTCTGTTGTTGTTGTTGTTGTTTCTGTTGTTGATTCATTGACTGATGATGCGCATGATGATTGCGACGATCATATGATGATTTGAGAAAAGTGCTCATTCTTCCTTGCAAATGCATCAACTTTTGTAAACACTTTTTGGCAATGTCAATTGCCTTTTCGAAACATTGAATCGATTTTTGATATTTTTGTACTGGTTCATGTTGTTGTTCATGTTGTTGTACTGATTGTTGTTGTTCTTGTTGAAAATAATCGAGTGCATCACTAAACAAGTCATCTTTCAATAACAGGAGAGATTCTTGAGCAGACCATTGATTTTCAAATTCTTTCATGAGAAGTGAAAAATGATGATGATGAGGTGATGATCGAGGTGATGATGACGTTGACAATGATGCATCATTCATTGTTCTTCTTTGTCGTTTTTGTATTGATTGTTGTTCTTGATGATTCCAAAGATGATGTAATCTATTACTACTATTACTATTACTATGACTACTAGTGTGATTGTTATTGATGCGTTCATGTTGTTGTGGAAAAATAAGATTGGGATTGGGATAATATTCATCACTACTGTAGTATAGTTCATCAATTGATTGATTCATATTTTTACTACTACTATTATTATTGTTGGTGTGATTATGATTGATAGTAGTGGTAGTAGTAGTAATAGGAGTAGTAAAGTAGTTATCATCATCATCATCCTCATCGTCTTCTTCATCGTAAGAGCGATTGAGATCAATGGTACGTTTTCGTTTGGATGAATGATGATGAAATTGTGTATTATTTTGTGTATTATTATTTTTGTACAATTTGTTGTTGTTGTGATTACTCCGACTACTACTAGGATGATTGCGAATGAAATGAGATGATGTTTTGTGTTGAGAAGAGGATGAAGGTGGGTGTTGTGATGTGAGAGTTGTGTGATGGAGCGGTTGGGGAACAGCTTGTTTTCGCTTGGTTCGGTTTGGTGATGACAACATGTTGATTTTTGCTTGTTTCTCTTCGTTTTTGTTTGAGCGTTGTGGGTTCGAGCAATTGCTTGAACTAACCGCGAAAGTTTTGCGCGCCAAAATCTGGTAACGTTTCAATTTTTGAACAAAAACAAAAGGAACAAAGGAAACATGGATTTGTCACTACCGATGACCCAAGAGAATGAGGATGAGCCAATGGAGCTGATCGAGCCCATGGAACCACGGACTCCCATCGTCAGCAGAAAGGGCAGAACAACCAGGAGAAAAAACAGAACAAAAGTACCTCAAATTTTCGCCGGATTGAACTTTGTAGTCAGTGGAGTAGCGCCCAATGTGTACTCTGAAGTGCACCAGACGATTGTATCTCATGGAGGCAAAGTAATAGAGTTTCAGACACAAGATAATTTGAGTGATAAGCAAATACTATTCTTGTCTGATGCATTTCACAAGACTGAGAATTACTTTCTTGCCAATCTGTATGAGATACCGAGATTGCATGTCAATTTTGTGAGAGAATGTGCAATACATCAACACTTGATACCAATTGTTGACAATTGCGAAATTGAACGATTTTTGTTGCCTCGTGGTGTTTTGTCTTCAAATTATGTGAGACAAGAGATACCCACGACGCTGCACATTATGCAACAAAACATTCGAGTATTTGCTGGGTTGAGTTTTGAGGTACATTTATATTCATCAGAAGTGGCCAGGAATCAATTGATTGAGAAAATGATCATTGTTGGTGGTGGTGTCATTGTGCCAGAGCACACAGAACCCGATACAGAAACAACAAAACTGATATTATATGATGACACTTCACGAGATGAAAAGTATCAATCAGTGCTAGACAGAGCAAATCATCTCTCTATCTTTATCGTTAACCAGCTCTATATTCAATCATGTGTAATTGAGGGACAAGTGGTTGAGATTACAAAAGCATTCTCGCCAAACATTGATACATTGTTGGCTGTACCTGAAGAGCCAACAGAGCAAGAGCAACAAGAAGAACAAATCGCAGTTGAACAGTCCAGTCAAGAGATTGTCGAACATGTAGCCAACAGTCAATCTAGCACTAACTCCAACTCTTCTTCAAGTTCCTCGTTTAACGAGGAGTGGATATATGATCTGAAGGAGAAACAGTGTCAAATCATAACAGGATTCCGAAGAACAAGCAACTTGTCATTTACACAGAGGAAGACTGTTATTTTCAGACTAGGTGACACTGTCAAACTGGTGAACAAGCAAATTGTACACATATGTGAGTTTAGGCAAACAGAAAACGCAATGATGTTTGTCTTTAGAGAATTTAGTGGTGAAAAACTTGCTCGTGTGTATGCAAAGTACAAGGAAGAACTTCCAATTCACTTAATTGACAAAAAGGTGGCTGTGTATATTAGCAAGGAAGATTATAACACAATGCAAGCGATTTGTCTTGATAAAATTGTTGGTAATAAGTTAGTGCCTCTGACACAAGCTGAACAAGTATGGAACGAAGAGACAACATATGCTACAATAACTACTGCTCATCAAACACAGTCGAGTACCAATGCATCTGCTTCTTTGGAGCATATCCAATTCATGTGGATACAACCAACAATGAAAACATCCACAATGGCAGAGTACGATTGCTTCCTCTTCCAAGGTAAACCATTCTCGAAGAAGAGTTATGTAAGAATACACACAGTGGGAGAAAAAACAACCATTGCAAGAATCACTGATCTTCGCCAGTACACACAATCCAACGCCAATGAAATCGAATATCGAGTGTATCAAATCGATGGAAGGTGCTTAAAGAAAACTCCTGATGTTGGGCGACTCAACTTCTCCATGCTGTCTGAAGTGGTAGCATCTATGACTGAGTTAACCATCGCAACCAAGAGCCAAATTGAAAAAAACAAGGTTCTTCGAAGTGACACGGACTGCTTCTACGTAGAATAAAACTATTTATGCTAATTGTATTGACGTCAACAACACTTATTGAAATCGAGTCGACAAACAGTTGTTCAATTGTTCACAACTGACTTACTGCCAACGAACAGCACAACGTCCGAATACCGGTTGCGACATTTGACAATGTGCACAAACAATCACATGTGATTATAGGAAAGAAAGGCCAATCTCTTCACAACCGTCTCATCCTTAATAGAGAGGTTGTCCAGACAGACAGCACGCCTCAATCTCGCACTCATCTCGACCCTTAACAATCCAATAGTACCCATTCATTCCCCAGTCCGTGCCCCAACTATTGGCCACAATCCAATAATCCAATCCAGAGTAACTGTCGACACCCCAACCGATAATCTTTATGGCGTGTCCACCTGCGTAACTTCCCCACTGATGTCTATAAACACCAGAGGAGTACTGGAAGAAGTCTTCATAGATTCTCATCCCAGATTGAACGGGACCGTTAGTTGCAATATCGTACATGATTGCATTCAAATCACCTCTAAAGTGCTTAATCGAACGAAGATCTGCACGATATCTTTTCATTGATGAGTGATTCACACAATTTCCTCTGCACTCAGGCACGCTACCTGAACCAGATGAATATGGGAAGCATTGCTCGGAGCATGTGCCGGTATTGGCCAAGAATTGCCAGGCAGTGTCGGGCACTCCACCATTACAACCAAAATTTCTATCGTCGCACGAAACTGTTTACAAAAAATCAATAAAAAAGTTAACCAACCATTACAAAAACATTACAACAAAAAGATACAGTAATCTCTTCTTCCAAAACATACTTAGATACTGAGGAGACAATATAACATTCACAGATCCATTCGACACAATACAAAAACGATCACCCAACACACCAGAGGAACTAAAGGCATAGCAAGAAGCACATTGTCCCTGACTTCTTATCGGGTGAATGCACTGTGGCCACCTCGTTCTCGCATCAAAATGCGTAGGCAACACCTTTGCAAAATAGTCTTGTGCATATGGTGTCGCAACGACCATTGCTTTTGGCTTGGTATTGTGACTTTCGTCTTCATATTTAAATTGTTGGAACGCATCAAACAAGAATTGCACGTCATACAGAGTCTTGTTCTCAAATTGATCATAGCTTTGGGCCTTCCACGATGATGTTGGATCATTGTTGATCTTGTCAATGAGTTTTTGGTTGTTGAGCCGTATGAATCTCAATACTTTTTCGTGCTGTTGTCTCCTCCCTAATAGCTCATCATTCATGAGCTTTACAGTAGCTTTTGGCGCCATGATATTATCATTTTGTAATGTTTCTCCGTTTGAAGCGGAGATACAAGCATACAGTGAAAAGAGAATGAATAAACTGAGGTAGGTACTTAAACGACTTTGTTTCTTCATATCAATCAACTTTATCATCAATATTGATTCAAGAGGATCTTGTGTTTGCTCTTGAATTGTTTGTTTTTGGAAACTGGAATTTTATTTCTTTCGTTGATATTGTCCGACGGGTGTCAAGAAATGGATGGAACGGAGAAAGATCTCCGTATTAGAAGTTCCAAAAGCACAAAAAAACTGGTTCTCATCATGAACGAACAGCATGCTGCATCCAAAGTCTTGCTGATCACAGATATTGGTGGAGACATTGATGACGTACTGGCATTGTACTTACTGTTGGCTCATCTAAATAAGAAGGTGGACTTGTTAGGCATTGTCGTTTGTGGTGGAGTGCATGCTAAGCGGGCTTTTCTGACTCGACAACTCCTTCAAAGGTTGATGGGTGACTCCGGTCGTGATGTACAGAAACTGATTCGAGTCATTGCACCAAGTGGAGATGAAAATATACGGTCAAGCCATGAGTTTTCAATGCCAGATGAGTTGATTCCTGAATGGGAGAGGAGTACTGAGCAACAACAAGTTGATGAAGATGCCTCTCAATTCATTATTGACACTGTAAATAAGAATGCAGGAATGGTGAATGTAATGATCATTGGTCCGTTAACACCATTGTCTAATGCTATCATGAAAGATCCATACTTTGCAAGAAATATACGGCGTTTGTATATCCAAGGACAGATTGTAGTTCCTATTGGCGATCGATTGGAACCTGATGTACAGAATAGTTATAATATGAGAGAAGACCAATTTGCATCTCGTGTAGTGTTTAGTAATCTCCAAAATCACAAGGTTCCGTTTGTTAGTTTGGGAAAATATGCTGCCTATCGTGTTCCAATACCCAAGAGCTTATTCGAATCATTGAGTGACTCCAATGGAGCGCCGATACATATCTTGAGCTATCTACGAAAGGCTCTTGAATCCATGTGGGATAGTGCCCCCGATCTGCTCTATCGAATCTATAAGATACCAGAAGAACACCAAACAAAGGATAAGTGGTTCGATAGTATGAACAATATCTCGTATCCCTACGATCCTCTCCTTATACTGTCATTGCTAGAGCCAGAATTATTTGAACCACAAATAATTGAACTTAATTCTGTACAACACTCACTGATTGGTAACTCGCCAGATCAGCATGGCATTCCCTCGCCAGATATCGTGGCTACTCGACTCATGAAAGACATTGTATCAGGAGGATCTCTACCCACTAGCCCATCACTTCTCCTGACTCTATCAGCTCCCTTAATGGCAACTGTGAGTCTCTTCTTATGTTTGTTCTTTACAAATCATCAGCAATAAACTAGATTGTCAGGCACACAGATGGACAACGATTAATACAATCAACAAACGCAAGGGACTTTAATTAATGGATTGTGATAAATAATTGAAAATGTCATCGTTCGACCACTTATCGATCGGCATCTTATCAACCTTAGCACTGTTCGTCTGCTCCATTGATAAGCTAGGATTAGCATTGTACTTGTAACTGATTCTCAAGTTCTTGAACAAGTTTGCTCTCTTGGAAATGAAATGTTGTAGCTCAGGCAGAGTTTGAAGCCTCATATGACAAACTTCGAGCAAAGCCTTCTTGTACTTTTTCTGACCGTCCAAGGAAGTTGTACAACAGGCATTACACTGCGAAATCAATGTGCTATCGCTCACAAACGTACTAAAGGCTTTACAGACACCACAAGGTAACTCTTCTGAGACGAAACCATAGCTTTGACATTGCTCTGGAGTCAATCTTTCTTGTTCTGGTTGTTGTTGCTCATTCGCCTGCACAAGCAACACTGATATCGAGAGCAAAGCTCCAATCAACAACAGTAGCACATAAGAAAAGGCGCGCATGATCTTGTTTGATTTTCTTGTTGATTCTCCGAAAAGCTCTGCCACCGAAAAACAAACAAAAAAAAGCAAAAGCAAACAACCAGAACGCGTGTAAACAAACAAATATCACCATCATGACATCAGTACCAAACAAAACAAAAAACTATGATCTGAAGGGATGGAAAATGTCCAGTGTAACAACTCCCATTCTCAACGCACAAGAATTGGATGACTTTACTGAGCGTCTTCAAGTGTTTGCTATGCCAGAGATGGTTTTTAACTCTCATTTGACTTTTGCCAATGGAGATAATGGTTTTTGTTTGTCGTTCAATGCGTATGATGCATTGGAAGCTGCCAAATCTCACATTCTCAATGCCCACAAAATTCCGAACGTAAAGGTTGGTTGTGCATGGAGCGATAAAATTTTGCCGCCAAGTACTTCGAGTGAATTGTCGAACCAATTTGCGACTCAAGCTACTTTGGCGCCAACTTCTGTGCCGACAAAATCTTCCGATCCCGTGGTCGGAGAAAAAATTGAAGAGCGCCAAGACAATATTGATTGGACGTTTACAACCTTGTACAGAGGCACAATTGAACACAATGGCACAAAGCTCACTGAACAAGAGATACAAGAGAGCCATGATCAGTGGTTACAGAAGGGACATCCATTGGAAAACATTAATTTTGAACGATTGATGCAACATGATGACATTCTGTTTTATGATGACATTTTGTTGTATCAGGATGAGCTTCATGATCATGGCGAGAGCAGGATCAATGTAAAAACAAGAGTGATGAGTCATGGATTCTTTTGTCTGTTGCGGTTCTTTATGAGAGTCGATGGTGTTTGTGTGCGTATTATTGACACACGTCTCTACCATGACTTCCAATCAAAGGTGGTCGTCAGAGAGTTCAGTTGGCATGAGAGTTCATGGGAAGACATTGCCAAGAAGAATGCACTGTTTGTAAGAGATCCAGCAGCCATGGACGATCCTCAGAGACTCATTCCCATGATTCAATTAAGAGCAAAGCAAATCATAAATATTCCTCTCTAAGAAGAGTAGTTAACGTTTATCTAATCTAGTTGTTCATTTGGTGCGGATCAGGGTATCTTGTCGTTTGTTGCTGCCGAGTTACAATGGCATGTACCTTGTCGTAATTCGATGGATCATTGTGTTCCAAGAACCGAAGTAGAGCATGGATCGCGTCTCGATGCGTTGGTGCTAATATACTGAAATGAGGTTGAGTAATCTCCTCAAACATCCATAACCGGAAGCTCTTGGAGAAGTTCCACAATAAACCAATGAGTTTCGGCGTTAAATTTGACAGACTCCTCAGTTGTAACATGTTCACAATTCCTTCTGTTTCTGGGCCTGGACCAAACGCAGACACCAGTAAGAATAAATCTACAGAGTTCAATTCATCAGTTCCACAATGCACTTGCATTTGTTCATAAAACATCTTGGCCTGATCTATCCGATTTTGTGACACAAGTAATCGAATAATATGAATAAATGCACTAACATTAGGCGATATATTTTGATTATTCATCTCATTCAACAACGAATGCACTTGTGCAATTGTTTTGGCCTGCGTCAGCACAACATTAAATAGTGTAATATCAGGTTTCAGGGCAAAATAATTTTCTGAGTCTTTTAAGAATTGATAACCGTAATTGAATCCGCGCTTTTTCGTTCCTGCGTTGAGCGTATTCACGATCAATGGATAATTTAACTCAATACTATACTGTCGCGCCATTTCTTGCCATTCTTTACTTTCTTTCTCATCTTTCAAATAATATAACAATTCCAATACTTGGATCACTAACTTGGAATGAAAATTCACTTCTCGTTCACTTAATCCTCCATTATGAATAATCATTTGCTTCAAACTCGTTAAATAATGCAGAATAAAGGCTCGTTTCGATGCACCATTCTTCTGTCCCGAAATCTTCCACCTCTTAAACAAAATCATGACTCGCATAAAATCAATAGTCGACATGTCATCATACGATCGCGACATTTGCCAATGAGTCAACCGTTTCATCGCAGGAAACATTTTCCACGTGACTTTATCCTCAAACACCACCAGTCTCAACAACATAAACAACTGTGCTTGATCCATTGTCTTCACTGACTCATTCTTCTCTGCTCCCGCCAAAATGCAATGAAACAACTGCGCACAATCAAACCGCGGAGAATAACGAATCGCAACATCAATCAACGCTCCATAGTGAAACGCTTGTAGACACTGACTGTACTCTTCACTCGAATCCAAGTGCAAAAATATTTTCTCTGCCAAATCAGGCCTCTCAATCATAAAACAAGATTGCATCATTTGAAGAATAGTGGACCATGTGACCTTGCCTCCAATCATGAGCATGACATTTGTCGTGGTCACTGTAAAATTTTTCACCGCTGTCGCCGACATTTGATTTCTCCGATTCTTCTGATGATTGTCATGAGTAGATGACAATGACGACGATGATAGTGCCTGTGTAGAAGCAAATGATGATTCTGTCATGGATCGAGTCAATTGATCAAATTCTTCACGAGTCAACAATGGTGACAAAAATTGTTCAATGCTCCATTCTTCCCATTTGGGACGACTGTTCATGTGAACACGACCACTATGACCACCACTATAGTTCATTTCATCATCATCATCATGTTGATGGTTGTGACGGTGATGGTAGTGATGTTGGTTGGTTTGATGTTCGTCCATGTCTGACATGAACAAGTCATGATGGCGATGTTCCTGTTGTTCTTCGTGTGATTGTTGTTGTTGTTGTTCATATGGAATAAATTGGGGAAAATGATTGTTGTTGCTGCTATGGAGTCGTTGTTGTGGACAAGTCAATATACGCACAGTATGCTTGTTGTTGTTGTTGGTCGTTATTGTTCTTGCTCCTCGTCGCAGCGACGATAACAACAACATGGATGATTGCATTTGTTGTGAATGAATTTTTTCTGTTGAGTTTTGTTTTCAGGCGGAGAAATTTGGTTGAGAGTTCAAAGGAAGGAAGACGTCGGTGTGTTGTAAAGTTTTTATACAAAATAACATGAGTTAAATACCAAACAGCAGCACAACCATCAACGCAATAATAACGACCAAAACAATAATACAAATAATCTTTCCCACATCACCGCCCACATTCATCAACTTTTCCATCTTGTGCGATGTACGTTTCAATAAACTGTTTGTTTGGTCGACTTCGTGCTCCATCTCCTCTAATTCCTTGTTTTGGTTGTCCAATTCTTCACCGAGTTCACTTGCAATCGTATAAATTCGATTGGTGGCTGCAAGGGCTTGATCAATGCCTTGATCCTGGTCTCTACGAATCTGCTGTTGCTGCAGCATTTGTTCATTGATATATTCTTGATTGGTTCGTTCGACTTGACGATTGTAAGCCGTTTGAATCGGGTCTTCGAATTGATCATGGTCCAACAAATTTTTACGATCTTCTTTTCGCGCTCTTCGTGATCCAGCCGAATCAATATCCTGTCATTGGCCAAGTTCATCATCATGTGAATTTTTGTTCATTCATTCAATTGATTATTTTCATCATCCATGATTCACACAATTATCCAATCATCCAATCATATGATTTCAATTTGAGAATAAAAATATTGTTTAGCTTTCACTGTTTTTCCACAATAACAATAACAAAATGAATAATGATTGTTCCTCCACATACCTTCTTAATGCCTGCCACTTGATTTTTCGTTTGTTGAATAAACTGTACTCTGTTCTGTAGTTCTTTTTGACTGATTCCGAATCTGGCTGGTTGTCTATAGACAGACACGCAAAAAAAATGGTTAGTTCGACTTTCGTTTGGAATCAACAACTATAACTATGTGTGACAATGATAACATGCTTTTCTACAATTTTCACAGTTGCCTCCAAATCCTTGAGGTAAAAATCAACAGATTTACAATTCTTTTTCAATTCTTTTATGAGGTCACTCAGTGCACGGTCACCCGTTCCATCCTGTTTTTGTTCATGAAAAAGTTCATATAGTGCGGTGACAACGTTTAGCTTTTGAACGACTTCTTCCTTTGCGGTATCAAATGGATCCAGTGATGATGACATTTTCAAAATGTGTTTTGTTTCTATGTGTTCTGTTGTTGTTCTTGTTGGTTTTTTTTAATTGAATTTCTTGTGACTATGGTGGTGAGATGGCGAATAAACTCAATTGTTTTGTTGTTTTTTCAGTTCGCTGTTCTGCGTCTTTTTGATTGTCGGTGTTTTGTCACTAAAAATGGAATCCGTTCGAAATGAAAAATCTGACGAAGATTCTTCCTTCAGGGAACAGGTTCCAAATTGCCCAATGCAACTCGTTAGTTAAGTGGGTTATTAAACAAATGGTAAAGGTTCGTAGTTTTGGGTACTCACCACCAAACTCAAGCAGTCGTCATGCAATCAGACAACCTTTCAAGCCATCGCAACAAAGGAATAAAGTACAGATTTGTCAAAGCTTCACAGATGCTCACACGATTTTCAATCAGGATGGAACACTCCCAATATCAATCAACAAACACCACGCTTATCATGTTATCAATATACTTTGACTCCTATCGCAACGACCTTACAAAGGCATACGCTGAACAATGTCAGACCGCGAATCTTTCTATGGTATTTCCCCTTCATACAACAGTATCATCACATGCATGATGAAAACAATCTCAAAACTCGTATCCTAGAACGACATGACCGTCCACAGACAACACTCTAGGGTGTTGCATCTGGAAACCAACGTTCATGAAGCCCTTGGTAATATGAACTCGTTCAGTGGCTGGTGACATGCACTTGTTCACTGCGACGTACACGTTCTCACAGCCCAAGACCTCTGCCACATCAAGAATATTGATGAGTGACTCGCGAGAGAATTGAGCAGAGGAATCAGGTGCCTGCAGAACCATGACACTCTTCTTGACTTGTCCATCTTCGTCCATGACGACAGCAACGACACTGGTCCATTGAGCAGCAGAGGACTCTTCCTCCTCATCGTCGTCTTCATAGTCAAAGTCATGCTCATTGGCGACAGCTGGATTATCAGCAGCAGCTCTAGCACTGGCAATGACATTGTACATCATGGTGAAGCAATGAACGGCATCTCCTGGCTCAGTAGCCAACTTTTTCTTGAGAGTGAGAGTCACGTGCTTGACAAATGCATTGGACTGTTTCAATTGTTGATTCAGATTCTTCAAATGCTGCTGTTCCTGTTGTTGTTGTTGTTGTAATTGTGCAGCATTGTTGTTGTTGGTGGTACTAGTCAAGAGTGAAATCTCAACAGGTCTCCACACATAATCCAAATCCTTCAATCGACCAGTCATAACGTTCATAATCTTGTCAGCATCTTGAGCCAATTGACAAGTGATACTCTGAGATTTGTTATTGTTGTTGTTGTTGTTTGTATGATTCACTGTAGCAGCAGCAGCATTGCGATTGTTGATGTTGCTGGTACGGTGGTGAACCTTTGAGTTGTTTGTTGGGGTATTGACATCGACGCTAAAAGCGGTACCCGCCCTTTCTACCGTGGTTGAAGAAGCAAATTTGTTCTCGACCGGAATTGGTGTCGTGCTGCTTGGTGTATGATGAGAAAAAGCATGAGGGAATCTCAATCATCATAGAACTGGAGGAGGAGTCAGCACGACTCTGTTCCGTCATCATACTACTATTACTCATAGTATGATTAATCTCATGTGAGGTTGTGTGGGTCAGCATTTTTTTTAACAGTGTTTCGTCTTGGGGCTATAGCAGCGAATGGTTAAGTGTTCCAATGAAATTTACAAGCAGTGTAAAGGTACTAATGGTCAAAATTGTGGAAAGTGTGGGGAGTAACAACCGAAAATGGTGTATCGAACAAGCGTCTCTGGTAATGAACTGAATTGTCGCTGTTGTTTAATCAAGGGTGTTGTTATTCGTTACAAAAAGTGATGGCTGTGGGAATGACCTTTGTAAAGAGATAAAGTTGAAAGAGGGAAGCTCTTGTCCTTTTAGTTTCAAAAAAGTGGTTTTTGTGATTTCTTTTTTTTGGGAGGCGAGATTTTTTTGAAGGTGGCACGAAAAAAGCTCCGTGCTGCCAAGGAAAACACGAATTCTTTTTCTCCGCTGCATCACGAAAGTTGATTCACGGAAAAATAGTTTGGAGATGAATTGGAAACTTTGGGTATACTTGGAGCTCTTCACGACACGCTCAGCTCAGAATACAATTGGATTTCGTGCCTGCTCTTGTATTCTCAGGCTGTGGTTTGTTGGAGGGAATACATCGCATTGTTTTCCTGTGTCGAACACTGCTCGAGTTGTGCACTGCTATGTGTCTTATCAATTCAAAGAGTGAGTCTGGATCGCTAGATCGTACTTGAATATAGTATATGCCTCTCTCTGAACACCATTCATGAATATCATGAGTGGATACTTGCTCAGATGTCAAATGATCATTCCTAGCGGACATGGATATGCCGGCCAGTATGGCTGGGTATTGCTTCCCACGTAGCAATCTTGTGAGATAGGATAACGCAACGGATAACGAACTGCGATCGGTACCGATTTGATTCGTGTCATCGTCCAAATCAAACAATGACACGATACAATCGCACGAACTCAGATTCAGATGACTTGAGCAAGCTTGAAATCGAGAAGGACCACAACTGAGCCACAATTGCGTCTTCTGAGACCACATTCCACTTTTAAAATGATGAAGATAGTAGTTTGTAGATGGTGGAGGTGATAGTTCGTGACGTTGAAGCTCCAATCGTCGCAATACACCATGGCGAAGCGACTCTGCTAATGCAGGTCCATATCCCAGACAACTGCCGACCAGCCAGACATTGGAAACAAAGTAGGGCATGACCAAAGGAACGGAGACTCTTTCCAGATCGTACGGAAACATCGCGTCGTAGTACAATTGCCGATATCGCTCCATCAAATGCTCATTGTTCGCGTTTTGTGACGTTAGAACAAGTTGATGATGCTTATCATCAATCAATGATTCTGTTGTCACCGTGGTGAAATCTCTGGCCAACAGACGATTCCACAGGGCGATACTCTTCAATAACGGCCCAAAGATTCTCTTGCTTGTGAGACGGACTCGCTTCGTGAGCTCTTCAGTGCTCAGAAAGGTCAGAATATGGATCCACAGGTCATCTGCCAAATCTTCATACCAAATAATGGCAGAAACATCATTGGAGCTTTCATCCCCGTAAACAATAATCTCTTCACTGTCAGTCTGCATAAATAACCAACGTCTTGTTTTGTTTGGAGGTCTGGATTTTGCCGCCAAAAGAACTAATTTTAAGCCGCCAAAAAAATGTCGTTTCAAAGATAACAGGAATTCAAGAATGGAAAACATAGATTCTTGAGTAACCAATTGAAGACAGATCTGCGTAAAGGCATCCTGGTACACTATAGATACAGTATGAATATAATAACCACTCCTTCATCGCCAATGAGCAGTCCCCTACCAAAGCGAAAGTTCCATGACTCCAGTGCTGCTCGATTGGATTCGCCCATTCTTCTTCGCCTGGAAAAGGGCAGTAATGTCCAGCCACTGTTTGCTACATCAGATCAGGAAGATAAATTCAGTTTTGATTTTCTCAGATTTAGTTTACTTCAAGGTGTTCTCGTGCATGTTTTCCACTGGTTGACCTTTCTCTTGCCCCAACAACAAGTAGAACAGCAACAACAAGCCAAGGAGCAGGCTGATGAACAATTTGTCAAAAGTGCACAGTTTGATCAATTCACACCTCTCAAAAGTACTGTACAGATTTTAGAGCCTTCAAGTGATTCAATTGACAACAAGGTGACCTCTGATGCTGCGAAAGCTCTCGATGCAGTGGAGCGGCTCGAGTCTGTTGTGAAGAATTTGATACAGCAGATTCAAACAACCAATGAACAAATGAACATGATGAAAGATCAATACGAACTTAGGCACAGAGATCAAGAGAAGGAGATTGAGCATTTGAGGAAGGATCTTGAGAAGCAATCAATCAAGATGCAACGCAAAGCGAAAGAGCACCAAGAGCTGATACAAGAGGTGGCTAGCATGAAGGGTGAGACCAAGAAGAGTCGAGGTGAAGTTCAACGTTTAACCACCTCATTACGATGTCAGATTGAAACAGTAAGCAAGACGTTGTCTAATCAAGAGAAGAAACAATCGAAGAATAATATGGATTATATCTCCGTAAAAACAAGTACCGTGGAACAAATCTATCAGAATGTTTCCAGAATGGAACAACGATTAGTAAGCATCGAGAATAGTCAAAAGGCAATGCGGTTGAAGAAAAAACAGAATGAAAGGGAGGAGAAGTCTGACAATACGAACAATCATCAACATAAGTCAGCTAAAGTAACCATGAGTACCAATGATCGAACATATAATTTTCTGCATTTCGTACTCATATTTATTCTGGCACTCCTCATTCATATCTCAAGCATGTAAACGAATAAGATCACATGTTAGGCATCAATATATAGGAATAGATGATCTTGTATCCCTAACTTCATCAGTATCTGGTTTTAATTTTTCATTTCGTGTTTCGTCTTCAATTAGCGGTGACAGTTATGAGCAAAGTGTCCTGTCATGTGTCATATTACGATAGGAATTGCACGCACTCTTTGATCTTTTGTTCGGAAAATCTGAACTTAGGACTGTACATGAGGTTGGACAAGGGATTTGGTCTAGGAAGGGTGGATATAGATTCCATGAATGATGTAATGAGTTGTGTCGAGAGTTGTTGTTCCAGAATCTGCTTATTTGGTTCATTATTATCACAAATAGACACCAAAGTGGGTATGAGGACCGATTTCAAAGCAGGGTCCGTAAAGAAGCGAATAGGGAGAGAGCATAATCTCTGCAATAGAATGTCGTTTCCGTTGTTGAAACGGAGCATTTCTTGATTCTTTGGATGTTCCATGCTGAAGAAGCCGAGCAATAGAATTAAATCATTGAGAATCTGATAGAGATCTTCTTGGTTCATTGAACTAGCTCCTTCTTGGTCGGTTGTACAGAGGGATAAAATAGACAGTCCAATATGAAACAGTTCTGACTGAAAGGTTTCTCCTAGTGATTCTTGGACGAGAGCAAGATCAATACAGGCAATATTATTCAATACCTTTACGGCGTGACAGACAACTTGCAGTTCATTTTGCCCAATCGTGCTACTGACATTGCTTTGGTTTCCTCCGTTGCCTAGAAGGGTCCATACCAGGAGAGGAGGAATTGCAGCGAGGGCAGAATCTTTTACTGCCTTTAATAATGTAGAGCAACCCAGTATCTCTTTCTTTAAGAATACACTCTGCAATTTACCGACTCGAGAAAAGTGAGAGGTGATTACATGAAGCAATGATATGAAATCCACAATTTTCCTCGTTACTCCTATCTTTGTGCTAATAACAAATAAAAAGTGTTCTTTCATTTGATCGATTGTTTCAAGCGCAACAATGTAATTGATGATTTCTTCTCGGATGGTATGTTCTATCGCTCGATCTTTCACAACTACCTCACTAGATAAGCACTGAGAGATGATTGTACAGAGATTGTGTGTGATTGGCGACTCTTGGCTCGTAATATCTAAGCACAATTGTTGTGACAATAGTTCGATTAGAGGTATGAGATCGAGATTCGATATTATTAACGAGCAGATTTCAGAGCTTTGACACAATTCGGCCAAAACATCAACGCAAGATTCAACAACAGTATCAGTGTTCGCTTCCAAAATCTTAATCAACCAATAAGCTACATTTTCGTGAATTACATATTTGATGTCCTGTGTTACTCTAAAATCAATATTCCTTTTCAATGAAGTTATTGTTTCAATGGATATCTTCGATATATCTTCCGCAATTTGACTATAAAGATCGATAATATTTTTCCTTATTTTGGTTGATCTAGGTTTTACAACTGCATCAGTGGATATGATACTTGGTAGTACATCAAGTTTCTTTTTCTGTCCCATTAGTCTATGTCTAATCTTTTTTGTTCTCTTCTTAATCGCTCGCTTTGTTTTGTCGTCAATGTTGTATGTTGTCTTGAAGGAGAGTTCATCCTTTTCAGCCGTTTTCCTTGTATTTACATCTTTCACCTTCTGCACTTCGGCTGCTGCCTTTTCTCTCTTCATTTCTAAACTTTGACTTTTCCGCACTGCACTCGCTTCCATTCTCTTTTCGTAATCATTCTTCATCTGTTCTAGTTCGTTTATCTTCGTTTCCTTAGTTTTTTGAAGTTTGTGCTCATATTGCATTGTTTTTGATTGTCGTTCTGCACTCTTCTTTCTCTTTTCTTCCTGTAGGCGCTCTTCTTTCTCCTTCTTCATTTTTAGTTGAGATTCAAGTGCGAGTAAGCGTTGCATCTCGATTTCCTCTCTCTTCTTCTTTGCGGCTGCTTCCTTTACTGATTCTTCTTTAATTTTCTCTTTTCGTTCGGTTAAGATTTTGTCTCTTTTTAACTTACTCTCAGCTAATTTCTTGTTCAGTTGAAACTTCGTGTCCTCTGTGTTCATTTTCTGGATAAAGCGAATTTCATCGACTTTCATGTTCTCCATCTTGGCATCTTCGCTTTTCTTCTTTAAAATGTTTGAGTGATTCTTTTGTGCTCTTTGGACTTTTTCTTCGGACTGTTCCTTCTTCATTGCTATCTGCTCCGCTTTGCGTTCTGTTACTTGCTGTGTTCTTTCTGCTTCTCGTTGAGCTTTCAACTGATTTTGTATTTGCTTTGAGTTTCTGTTCCATTCTGCTCGTGCGAGCTTCTCTTCTTGTCTGTCTCTAATATCATTCGAAGATAGTTTTCTTCTTGTGGGTGATGAAAGCTTCTGATGCAGTTGATATTGTTGACTGCTTTTTGTGGGTGAGTTTAAGCCCCAAGCATTTCCAGTTGTTTCGACCATTGGAGAGGTAGATCTTGAGGAAGAAGATCTTGCTTTTTGAGGAGATTCACTCAAATCAGCCCAGGATTTTCCATGTGTGGCATAAGGACTATTCTCACCAAACAACTGCTCATATTGTTCTTCAAATGACATTTCTTTTGCGTTGGCATCGACATTGCTTTTTTCTCGTGGAAAAGTTTCATCCATAACTTCATTCTTGATATTGGAGGTCGGTCTTACTGTCCACGCAATGTTCAAATCCTGAGAATTCACCAAATCAACTCTTCGTTTGAGCTCAATGAAATCCTTGAGACCCTTTTCGAGAATATCAACAACTTCTTGACACATTTCACTATAAGCATGTGCACCCAGCACTGTTTCAAACATCAAATTCGTGCTTCTGTCTTGTCCAGTTGTGCATTCAGCTTCACATTCCATGTAAACATCATCTATTGCTCTCTTCAACAAACTTGTCAGCCGATCCCAAGAGCGCTTCCTTCTTTGCTCTTCCTTGTCAGTCAGGAGCTGCATTTGTTCAAAAAAAGTTTGAGTTTCCAGGAAACAGTGGAATTGGCGCCAAAAAATACTTACGCTTTGTGGTTGTTCAATGGCGGAGAATGAAAGCTTTCGTTGGGCCTTTGTTGAACTAGGGTTTGACTTGTTGGTCAAATTAGAATTAAATGTTGATTGAATGGATCTTACCACTCGTCTTGGTGATGTGATGGTCTGAACTACTTTGTTTGGAGGAAGTGGTTGATTGGCACCAATCGATGGTTCATTGGCAATTCGAAAATGATGGACATTCTTCTCACTGTACTTTGTAGAGGGAGATACCAAATTTTGGTGGCTCGTTGCAATGTTCTTGGAAGTCATTTTGGTTTTTACTGTAGATTCAAAGTCTGGAAATTCAAACCATCTTTTACGGAAGGTCGGAGAGCTGACCCAACTTCAAAGAACATTGAACAATGAGTATCTCCTCAAACTAGACGAAGTCAACCCAGGGTTACAAGATGAAATTTTGCTGTCATTTCCTTAAGTTGATTTTTCCACTGAAAAAGGAGCATTCGTCAACTAAGCAAACCACACCACAAGAATTGGCAAAACAGGGGACAACGGAGAATCGAACTCCGGACCTCTCGCACCCAAAGCGAGAATCATACCACTAGACCATTGTCCCTTCATATCATAATTAATCAAATTTTAGTTGGCAAAAGTAAAATAAGTGAAAAGATTGGTAAATGCAATGAAAAGATCTTGCATCAAACGAATGTACAAAGTCTGGAAAGACTCGCTAGCGAAGAGACCTGCACAATAGCTCAGAACCTGCGGTTCTGAGCAACGACATGTCTCATAGTAGTGTATTGAATAAAGTGCCAACAACTGTTGTATGGAAAAAAAAAAAAAAAAAAGGCAAAAGTAAAATAACCAAAATTTTTTGGTTATGGTCAATTTCGACGGAGAATTATGCAGGAACCTTCAACGAGGACACGTGGTGTTTTTCAAGCCAAAAACCAAATCACCTTACCTTTGAGCTCAAAAACCAAAACAAAATCAATGTCGGTAGGCACTTACCCAAATAACAAACCAACACTAGCCATCTCTATTGGAATTCTCCTGTTTACACTTGTTGCAGTCCTTGCCTCTTCATCCTTTGTGCATGGATCTGCAGCAGTCGTCGATCTCACTTCGTCCAACTTTGATAGAACTGTTCTTCAGAGTGAAGGTATCTGGATGGTTGCCTTTGTGGCACCATGGTGCGGTCATTGTAAAAGCCTTCATCCAGAGTATGACAAGGCAGCTGAGAGCCTGGGAGGTGTTGTAAACATGGGTCGCATCAACTGCGATGACGAAAAAGAATTGGCGCAACGATATGGAATTCGCGGTTTTCCAACGATCAAAATTTTTGGCGCTGGAAAAGATTACAAGAAATCGCCGGATGATTATCAATATCAGCGAACCGCTGGTGCCATTGTGAATACACTGTTGGAAAAGTTTCGAGCTTTGCCTGATCCAGTGAAGCGATTGAGCACTCCTGATCAATTGAATCAGTTTTTGAGTGATGATTCATCTGTGAGAGCAGTGCTCATTAGCTCCAAGGACTCCAATCCAAACCTTTTCAAGTCAATTGCAGTGGAAATGAGATCCAATAACAATGTAAAGCTTGCATTCGTTCCTCAATCGTCTCTCCAATCGATGAAGGACGCTATTGCCGTCGTTGTTCCTGACAGCGGTGAATGGATCAATAAGATCAAAGCTCCTGCACTGTTGTTGTACCCTGAAGGCAAATCAGTTGCTTCCTCCGAACCACTGTTCTATGAAGGAAAGATGAAGAAGGATCAAATACTCAAGTTTGTGAGCAGTCATGTGGCTGGAACAGATGTGCACAAGGAAAAGGTGAGAGCAGAGAAGAAGGCTGAGGAAGAAAAACGCAAGAATCAAGTAATTGTCGAAAAGATTAGCAATATTGAGGATTTGAAAAAGTATTGTGACAGAATGTGCATTTTGGCAGTGTTGGACGAGACCAGTGTACAAGAGCAGAGACAACTTGTGAACGAGCTGGCACAACAATATGCAAAGAAGGAAAAGCTAAAGTTTGCCACCTACGAGGGATCTGACGCACAGTTGGTCAAGGATACTTTTGAGATCGAGGAACTCGTCTCTGCTGAGTTGACTGTCCCATTGGTTGTCTTGCGTGCTGGAAAGAACAAGTATTCAACCAACAATGTGAGTCGCTCAAATGCATCACACTATTTCGAGAGAGTGCGTGGCGGATTGAAGTTTAATTCATATGAGGATTTCAAGAAGCCAGCTCACGACGAATTGTAAAACAAGAAAAATCTTCAGATAAATTGAAAAATAACTATTATGCGTGTATTGATTATTGTATGAATGAAAGCAACGTGTCAAATGATTTCTACTTGACATAGGTTGACTTGAAACGCATCTTCTTCTCCTGTCTCAAATGATACAGAGATCGCTTTTCCATGTATTCCTTCATAAACTCGTCCCAATTGCCTCCGTTTAGCGCAAAATTGTCACCCATTTGCTCAGTCTCTGTTTCAATCTGTTCAATCTTTTGATTCAACACTTTGAGCACATTCTGTGGTTGATATCTCTCATTGATCTCCTTTTGCTTCAACGTCTTCTCCTGAACGCTCAACTTGAGTTGTTGAACTTCTTCCTTCAGTTTGTTGTACTCGGCTGTTCTCTCTTCCAATTCCTTGTTTCGCTTAATATTGTCCTTTGCCTTATCCATGTTCTTTGTTCTCAATTCATCAAACAATTGTTTCGCAGTCTTAATATATTCCAACTGTTCCAACCATTGCTTGTACTGGTACTCTGATTCCAACAATTGTGTAATCTCAGATGGATTGTTGGACAATTTTTCAATTTCAGGAAAAGTGGTGGGTTGAGGTGGAATAGTCACTCGACCCATCATTGGAGAATCCATTTGTGATAATCTATTGTTGTTCATTGCTGCAGATGAGGAGGAAGCAGAGGAGACTGGTGGAGATGGAGAAGCTTGAGGTGGTTGATACATCGGTTGTTGTTGTTGCTGTTGTTGCTGTTGTTGCTGTTGTTGCTGTTGTTGCTGTTGTTGAGGTAGCATAGCATAGGTTGGTGGAGGTTGTTGATACATGGGTGGTTGCTGCTGTTGAGGTTGTTGAGGTTGTGGAGTGGTCCTGTTACTAGTAGGATTGACAACAGCATAGCTTATGATCCTTGGAGGGAAGTTGAGAAAGTCTTGAAACACTTGGAAGAGAGCTTCACCCAAGTGATCATTGGGATGCCACATGCGCAACCGCTCATGAACAACCAATTGATTTTTTTCCAAGAAGCGATGCTCTGCTGCTGTTGCGAGCAACTGTATCACTGGAGGTAGCTGCGGAAATGAAGGTTGTAAATTTCTGTGTATCCAATTATTACAAAAAGAGCGGGAGTCAGCATCGGCGTTGAAATTTTTTTGGCGCGAAAGGAGTTTTTTTACAAAAAACATACACTCTAAAGTTCAAATATTGACCATTGTTCAACCGAAGAGGAACATCGACCATGGTCTTATCAGCTGCTACGATTCTCGCATTTGGATATCGTTGCAAAAGGTTGTTGATGTGATACTCTCGTCTAAAGTGTTTCAAAAAATAAGCGAAAAAAATTGTTTAGTTTTTCGGTTCGTTTGTTGTGAAGTGTGATCCAATGATGAGTATAAACGTACATTCTGTATTGTTCATTTGTCGGGGAAGCCGAAGGTTGCATATAATTATTGGGTCTGTACATGATAAAGTAGGAAGATTGATATAGATAGGTTTTTCTGCTGGTGTCTTCGTTTTTTTTGTTTCGACTTTCCCCGATTGTTGTCAATCGATGTTTCCAAGTGCGAGCTGGATCTCCTTCTGAAGAAGACAAATTGGATCGCGGTAAAATTTGTAGTTTCGTAGAAATTGTTGGAGCGTTCGAGCGAACTTTCACATAGTTCAGATTGGCACAGAGAGGATGAACACTTTCTGTGGCATGTTTTGTCACAAACAAGAAGAAACAAAGACACAACAACATGGAGGAGTACAAAATTGTTATACTCGGATCTGGAGGCATTGGCAAAACTTCTATCACTCTTCAGTTCGTCAAGAGTCAATTCGACACACGATACAATCCAACGATTGAAGAAGCGTACACGAAACAATTTGTGGTCGATGATCGCGCCCTTAAGCTCCACATTCTGGACACTGCCGGACAAGAAGAATACACTGCCATGAGAGATCAGTACATGAGAGACGGAGAGGGATTTGTTCTTGTTTATGCCATGGATGAACTGTCATCTCTGTACGAAGTGAAAGAGATTTATGAGCAGTTGATTAGGAGCAAGGATTTGGAGCCGGGTGATCCATACCCTATTGTTGTGATTGGAAATAAAACTGACTTGCCTGAACGAGAAAAGGCAGTGTCGAGAGAAGAAGCATTGAGCGTCGTACGAACATTTGGTCCACGGTGTCAGTTCTTTGAGGCCAGTGCAAAATCAAAGTTCAATATCGACGAGAGTTTCCAGGCAATTGTGAGACTAGTTCGAGATGAGAACATGAGCTGCGACGATGACGTAGCAGAAGATGTGGATAAGGTCAAAATGGAGGAACAGAAACCAAAACAACAAAAGCAAACACGTAAGATATTCGGATCATTCTCCTCGAATGAACAAAAGAAGGAAGACTTGAATAACATTAAAGACATCCTGTAGGATGAACACAATGGTAAAATTGCGAAACAAAAACTGTTTATGATTCCTGGATGCATTTTGGACAATCGCAAACAAATCCATATGACTTAAGTTCCTCTTGTCGTTCTTTCAGAGGTGCAGATTCTTCAATATAGCTGTGTGTTAGTTCCTCTCCTGCTTCTATATCTCTCAAAGCAATGAGTTTCATTGAATTGTCGGACTCGTATTTGACAATGCAATTTGGTTGGCAGGAGTGGTTCGTTGTTGCTTCCAATGCGAACATTCCCAATCCTTGACACGAAGGGAACACATATGGTTGATACACAATGGCTGCTTCCAAGTCAAGTTCTCCAACAAGTTCATCTTGTGTTTCTCTCTCTACTGGTTCATCATCTTCCACATCCTCAATGCCTTCTTCTTCCTCTTCCTCCTCTTGCTCTCCACCATCCATATTCATCATTTCATCATCGCCTTCGTCTTCCATCTCGCGTTGCATTTCCACAATTCGGTTGGTCAATGGCTTTAATATATTCCATGCTTTCTCTCGGTCAGCTTCAGACAACGTGTTCAATTTCTCTAGGTAGAGTTGCAATGGTGACTTGATATCAATGCTTTGATCATTGTTCTCCAACACACCACAAACCAATGAATAAAAATCAAAATCGAGCAATCGCTCCATCAGCTCTTGACCTCCCTCTGCTTGTTTCAAATAGTCTGACAATGCATTGCGCAAATACTTTAATGACTCTCCCAGGACATTCATAAGGGTTTCTTTTGAAACTCCTTCATTAATGGTCAGGTCAATTGCATCCCAGTAGTATCTCTTGTGAAGATTAAGGAATGGTTGCATAGCTCTATCCAAGTCCTTTCCATTATTTTCCCATTCCGAAATAATAGTGGTAATGAATTGCGCAGCAATCAAAAAGAGCTCATTGTTCATCACTGCGTGTTCCTTGAACAAGACTAGATCGTAAAACAACAAATAGAAATTGAGTGTCAGTCGAGATAAACACCTCCAAACCAAAGAGAAAGCACACACATACACAACGGATGAGACTCATCTTCCACTTGACCAACACACAACAATCGATGATGGTTAGCATAAGCAGTCACTCTACACTGTTCACTGCAATACACCTCACCGCACATATTAAAGCATTCGAAGCATTCCAAATGTGTCTTTACCAATGTCTTTGCCTGTGGTAAATGAATGGCGCCCTTTTTCGAAGAGGACTTTTTTCTATATTCTACGCCTTCTTCCTCCGCTTCTTGCTCCTCAATTTCATCAAGCATTTGTTCATGTCGATTCATTTGATCTTCCAACGACCCCAAAAACATGAAACAATGAGCACAGACATGAGCAGACACTCTGCTGTGAGCCTCTTGAAGAGCAACGTGTGGTTTCTCTGCAAAAATCACTGTGCCCTTCTGAAAAGCAACTGTTCCAAATAGTCCCTTTCCCTTTTGTTCATTGATTTGACGAACGGTCACAATTGCGTCTCTTGCTTCTTCATTGGTGTTGTTGTTATTGGAGACAATTTTGGCCAAATTTTCATAATAGAGTTGGGAAGCAGGGTTATCCAATGGTTTCGTATCCTTGAGCAATGGCACTGACATTCTATCTATCGTTGTCTTCGAGCTCGTTTGTTCGTTTTCGTTTTGTCGTGTGAAAATTTGAGAGCAGGCTCCGACAGAAAAGTCGGTGTTATTGTGATGTTACTCCGTTGACAAAACCCAAAGCAAACAGAAGATGACAGAGACGACCAATCTTTTCAATGGAAATTTAGTTCTCTCCTGCGAGCCATACTCACTAGAGTTAAGAAGTGCATTTGGTACGAGTCATTCCTCTACCACTGTACGAACAAATGCTCTCATCACTATAAGTGTTTATGATGGAAGTGGAAGCTCTTGCACTGAGGTTGATGGCACTGGAAGTGGCAGAGATGCTTTGTGGCATGGTTATGGTGAAGTTGGTTTGCCGCCAAAAAAGAAGGGATGTTATTTGGCAAACTACGAGGATGTCGCACACTTTTTCCAAATTTTCTGCGCTCACGTGAACAGAGAATTGTCTCAATATGATAGCTTAGATCAGCAGATATCTGTGAGTTCATTGTATGATCCATTTGAGACACTAAGAAAGCAAAGCTCTGATGTTGCCTATTTTGAGTTGCTTAGAGCTGATTCTGCTTCAGCTACACTAACAGTGTTTGGAGCACTTCCTTATCTGTTGTTCAAGGTTTTGGACACTTGCCAGTACTTGGATGAGAATGAACAACCATTGGAGTATCGTTTAGCTGCACAGTGTGGAGTTGAGATGGCCATTTTGGATCTCTGGTGCAAGTTGAACAAGCAATCTTTGCATCAGGCAATTGGCCTTTCTTATCCAAAAGATAAGTTTGCATTTTATACTGTGGGGTTGAATGAAGACGAACAAGAGTATCGAAAATCTGTTGAGTTTGGTCTGAAATATTCAAAGCATCTCAAGTTGAAATTGGATGGAGATGTACCAAAGAGCATCAAACTCTGTAAAATAGTACATGATATTTATACGACAACGAACCTACCCGTTTGTCAATGGTCCGTAGATGCCAATGCTGCATGGACTCCTGAATTGACAATCCAATTTTTGGAAGAGTTAGAAAAGCATCCTACTATCAAGCAATGCATGTATATGATTGAACAACCATTCCCAGTGGACTGCTTGTCACAGGTTGTTGCTGATTCCGACCTTCGATCCAAATGGATTCGTGTCAAGCAAGAAGCAGGAAAACAAGGAATCTTGATATTTGCCGATGAAAGTGTAAGCACTTATAAGAATATTGACTTGATCAAGGAGTTTGTTCATGGTGTCAATTTTAAGCTGGAGAAGGCTGGTGGTGTACGTGGTGTTCTGCATGGTGCTGCAGTTGCCATGCAACATGACTTGAAGATTTGGTTTGGGTGCATGGTCTCGAGCAGATTGAGCTGCACATGTTCTGCTCATTTGCTATCGCTATCTGCGATTGGAGGTGATCTGGATGGCGATCTATTGGTGAAGGAGGAAAGTCAAGGATTTGATGGAGGTTTCCAATGGGGCACTGATAGTACAGACCAGTGGGGAGTTGTGATCTTGGACTCTCAAGCCGATGGGATAGGTCTCATAAGAAAGAGCAGTCATTAGTCAATGAGTTCGAAAATGAATATTGTTTTGATTTATTACTATTTACTGAAATCTCTAGTCTACAACAATCGATCCGGATCTGGGCCGATGCACTCAAAATTAATGTCTTTATCCCTCTTGACCAAAATCCTCTGTGAACTTAACATACTCGTGCAAGTCACTCTGACTCACAGAAGGTCTCGCAGTTTTCAGTGCTTTCAAGAAATCTTTGAATGACACAATTGGAGGTAACAGCTTCTTTGGATCGACTTGTGTTAGACTCATCTCTTGAGCACCAGGTGCACCAGGAGAGCAAGGAGTCAGCATGTCATCAGATATCAGATCAGGATCCTCGATTGAAGGACCTCTCACTCTCTTGAAATGAGTTGCAATTTGACATGTTCTTACAGGTTCCATCAGTGCATTTCTGACGAGAATAGAGATATCGGAACCAGAGTATCCCTCGGTCAACTTTGCCAACTCTTCAAAGTCTTGCTTTTGCAGAGAATGAGGCGTTTTTCCAATGTGAATCTTGAACATGACACGTCTTGCTGGCAAATCAGGTAGTGGAATATAGATACGTCTCTCAAATCTTCTTCTGATGGCAGAGTCGAGTCCCCATGGGATATTCGTTGCACCGAGAACCAAGATACCACCAGCATCCTTGCCCACTCCCTGCATTTGGACCAGGAATTCAGTCTTAATACGCCTGCTCGACTCATTTTCATTATCACTTCTTGTGCTCACTAGAGAATCAATTTCATCAATAAAGATAATGGATGGTTTCCTCTCTCGTGCAATCTTGAACAATTGTCTCACCAACTTCTCAGACTCACCTTGCCACTTGGACATGATGTCCGATGAGGAAATGGAGATAAAGGTCGAATTGGCTTCACTAGCTACAGCCTTTGCCAAATAACTCTAAATTTGTATTTGTTTAGTTTTTGCAACAAACGAAATGTAAAAAAACAACAAATGAATGAAAATGAATAGATTACCTTTCCAGTACCAGGTGGTCCATACAGCAAAATACCGGCCCATGGTGTTCTCTTACCAGTAAACAATTGGGGGAATCTCAGCGGTAGAATAACAGCTTCCTTGAGTGCTTCCTTTGCACCCTCCAATCCAGCTACATCATCCCACTTGACATCAGGCTTCTCAGCAATAATGGCACTCTCGAGTGATCCGGCCAACTCTGCTTCTTCATCCTTTTCCTTATTGTTTCCATTGTTCTTGTTTTTGGTGCGACTGGCTGCACTGCTTGATCTGGATCCTCCGTTGCCGCCCTCTGTTCCATTGTTACCAGATTCGTTGGCCTTTTGTTCATTAAGGTATTTTTTGATGGTTTCAGCACGTTCAAACAACTCTTCTACCTTTCGCTTGAGCATCTCCTTTTTTTTCTCTTGTGTTTCATCTGAAAACCGACGAGTGTATGGAATAGAATAGAGTAGTATAGAGACGATATGCAAGTTGTTGTTAATACCGGAACAGCAGCATCAAGCAATGACGATGAATGACCAACAACAAAAAAATTCATCATCACATAAAAAAAACCATTAAAAAAAACGAGTTGGCCAACCAACCAACCCACTGAACGAGAGAGATCACATGTGATCATGACAAGAATAAAAAGACACGATATCACACACATACGTTTCAAAGCTGTTAAGAAATGTTCAATCGATTTCAAGTACATTTTACTTGCTTTATCATAGTCCTTGTTTTCATCTAGTATGGTTGCTTCCTTTGCGAATTGAATCGCTGGCGTTACGAAATCTACATATGACATTTTGTCTCTTTAGATATAGTAGTTCTTATTGTTGTTGTTGTTGTTGTTGATGTGTTGTTGATTTTTGTACAAGTGGGAAGAAGAAAAAACTCGTTTGTTGATGAATGAACGATTGACAATGAATGTTGTTGTTGTGTTGGTTGTTGTTGGTTGTGTCTCTCTTATTGGTGATGTTCGTTCTCCGCTGAGTGGTTGAGATGAGAGTTTTTTGGTCTTTTTCTGCCCCGAGGTTTTTTTTGTGGTTTTTTCGGCCACATCTTCCTTCGGAGCAAAGTTTGCAGGGACTTGCAATTTAGAAGGTTCGACTATTGTGTTCGCGGGTTGGATTCTGCATGCAACTCTTCATGATCCTTCAACATGGGTCTTCCAGGAAAGACGTTATCTGAACCAAGGGTACAACTGGTGTAGAAACAAAAAACTCGCACCCTCCCTACCAGGTCTGAGGAACGGCAGAAGACATGACCTGGATCGGAAGAGCTTGAGCATGGTGTTCAATTGAACCAATTGGTTGCTGGAAGTCTTCTCTGTTCCTCGACAGCAATGATGGTGGGCCACCTATTCCATTGTATTTTTCTTAATCCTCTCGTTCCATTGTGGTTCTGGTAAATGATCGAACATGAAAGTTCTTGTTCTACAAAAAATGAACTCGAGTAACAATCTCCTTCAAAACCATAAATTGCTCTGTGCTTCAAGTTGCTGGAAGAACTTACTTTTTCAAGTGCGAGAACTCTTCATCAAAAAACGCACACATGACCTCCAAGCAAATTCAAGAGGTTTCAACGAACAATAGGATCATTGAGGATGAACTGCACACAGAAGAAGAACTATTGACTCTCAATATTTTTGGATTGTTGCCATGTGACTTGCAACTGTTCATTTTAACATTCTTGACAATAAACGATCTGTATCGTGTGTCGTTGAGTTGCCAACATGGATCGTACTTGGTGTTGAGTCCAGATACTGATGAGTATGTGTGGAAATTGATAGCCAGTCGTCTCCTAGGTGTTGGAGATCACATTGAAGAGCAGGAGAAGAGCAAGAACGAACAACAAGCTGCTGTGACCAACAGCGAAAAAAATAGTCCTTTATTCAACGGTTGCATATGGAGGGCATTGGTTTGTTCGAATATGATCCATTGGGATCCCCATACAAGAACACCAGATTCTGACATTAAAATGCATAATCGTAACAAGACAATATCATGCGAGAAAGATAGTCGTTGGTACACTATCAGAGCCAATAGAAAGCTTGATATGGGAAAGGTGCATTGTTGGGAATACACTCTGGACGACCACGATAATGGAAGTTACAACGCTTTCAGAATGTTCGTTGGAATAGAGATTAGTACTTTTGTGTTTACTGAACATAACTTCAACAATATTATAGGATATAACACACACGGTATCAGTTACAATATCGGTCAACATTCTGTTCAAAGAAACGCTTCACATAGCGAACATGCCAATGATTCTCTGCGGGAGAAGTTCAAAACTGGTGACACAATTGCTATGATGCTCGACTTGAGGAATTTGAGTTCAGAGACAGCTTCTATGTATCTTTTCAAGAATAATGAGTACTTTCAAAAAATAGAAGACATTCCAACGCAAGGAATCATGTACTATCCTGCCATATCTGTCATAGGTCATCAGTGGGTGTCTATTGGAATGAAGAATCCATCAATGCTGAACAACAATCCGATCGCATGAGAACTTAAATCAAACATCGTATAAAAATACAACCATTTCAGTTCCTATCTGCTGACAACCGATGGTTGCACTGTTTATTCTTTGTTGTTTCTCTGTGTACAAGGTACCTAGTATGTTGTGACGGTTGAATGTGTTTGGAGAGATGCCAGTAATGACGACCTCTGTCACTTGGCGCAGCCTTTTTTCCGTACTCCTTCACCAATCTTGTGTAAATAACCAGGAAATTTTTTTTTTCCATACAACCATGTGTGCTTACGCAGCAAGCACACGATTGCTCATTTGTTGACTTGTTTTGTGAGTGACGACCCGTAGGGCGTCATTCACTCTTCCTCTCTTGTTGTCCCCGACGGTGCATCTACAGGTTGGAATCACTCTGGTGAGTGTTTTGGTTGATGCCCTTCATCAAAGGGTGTAACCTTGTAGTAGGACCGTCGATGGGCACAGAGCCATCTGTTGTTGTTTTCTTGTTTTGGGCCTTGTTGCTCATCAGATCACCCAGTGTGATCCTAGCACTCCTCTTCTTGTAGTCATTGAGTTGTGGACTCTGAATCTCCTTTTCGGAGTCATCATCCACATCCACAATGACTGGTTCGTCCTCAGTCAAACCATACCTTTTGCGTGCAGCAGCCAGCGCCAATGCAGCAATTTCCTTTTTCACTCTGGCGAACACTGGAGAAGTGGCATTCACTTGCTCCAGAATTTGCCGGTTCTCAGCACTGAGCTGTACAACAGGCACTGATGGCAGTGGTGATCTTCTGCCTCCACTAGCTCAGGAGTAGTCTCCATCCTAGCAGTGGCTTGGGCAACTTCTTGTTCCGGCATTGGAACCGGTTTGTTGCCCCCTTGACCCTTTGTCTTTCCTAATTCCTTGGTGAGTTCTGTGACCTGTCGACGCAGTCCGTCAACCACTGTCAGCAGCTCCTCGTACATCTTGGTCAACCTCTTGTTGACAGCCTTGAGAGGATCATGTGGTCTCTCGACGTTTCGAGTGACCGTGGCCTTTACCTTGTTCTCTCCACTGAGCACTGCTCGCGCATAGGTTTCATCACCCATGACCACGAATGCAGTGTCACGCTTCTTGAGCACACTGGCAACCTTCTCAGGACCCAGCAGCTTCTTGATGTCGTCCACTGACATGTTCTTCATGCCGTGGACGACCACCTTTCTTGTGCAATCAACACTGCGCTTGGGTGCAGCAGTGCTGTTGCCAGTCCTCCTCTCTTTGTTGAAGAACTCAACAAACTCATAGATGCGGTCACCCTTGACCGTCACCCATGCAACAAAGCGTTGCTGACCTTTCCTCTTGATGACTTGGACTCGGTTGAGCCAGTCGCCAAACTCCTCTCCTATCTTTCTTGCCAAAGATGACTGAGAGACACCATTACCGTTGCCAGTAATGACGACCTCTCTGTCACTTGGCGCAGAGCCTTTCCGTGCAGTGCATAACGGCTGTTGCCGTATTCCTTCACCAATTTTGTTGAATCACCAGACATGTGATTCCGTTTTTTCTGCGTTTAATAACCAGGAAATAGCTCTATTTTGGCAATAGAGGTGTCTACGTTCATACAATGGTGGACCACCTCTTCCCATTTCGAATAGAGAAGTTAAGCACCATCTGGCTGAGTTAGTATTGAGATAGGAGACTACTCGAGAACCCTCAGTAATGTAGGCTTTTTATGGTCAATCCTATTTTTCCGGGAGGTGAAATAGTCCCACATGCAATCTGACTGATGCTTTTTCTCGCATTGTCCATATTTTCTTCTGGCAGCTAACTTTGCACGAAATGATTTGAACTTCTTGTCCTCTACATAAGATTATGTGCTGAACAACAAAGATTGCATATTCCGATTCTATATGATCCTTTTCGCATTTTTGATCTTTATTCAAGCTAAGATTCGTTTTTAACACGCTCATGCGTCTCTAATCCAGGGAGTAGTCAGCAGAATTGTAATACTCTGCCAATAGTCTATAAATGTATGTTGGATTGTGGGTGCGGTCGTTTGTAATGAACATGGCGACCAACTCAGGAGGCACGTAGTCAAATGCCGGATTATACGCATGGACAGACTTCATCAAACTTCCCTCGTAACCCAAAATGTCCGATGGTGCATACCGATCATTGAACGAGTCTTGATCCAACGGATAGAGAGGTGTCAGCTTGTAGAGACCACAGCACACAACAACAGGAACACTCTTCTCCTTTGCAGCCAGTGCGACCAAGTGAGTACTAGAAGAGGCAATCAAACCACCATTGGCCATCACTGAAAAGATGAAATCAGCAATCACAAGAACAAGCAACCAGAAGAACAACAAACCACATGAATCATTAGCAAACCGTACAAAAACACCACCACCAATAAACAATCTTAATGAAAAACAAACAACAAGCAAAAAAACAATCATCATTCCGTACCTGCATGAGTTCCAACAAGAACTTTGCTCACACTAGACATGACTGCATAGGCAGCAGCATCAGAAATCAAATGACAATTGATTCCCTCCTTCTTCAATCGCATCACCATCTCGTGTCCATCATACTGTGGTGCATGCTCCGTCACAATCACCTCAAAATTTCTCTTCTTCTTTGCATCAATCAAAAAATCTTCAACAGTGTGTGATTTTCCAATAGTCAAAATGACTTCGTTCGTATGAATGTGCTCCGTAGCTTGATCTCCAATATTCGTTCGTATGTCATCCAACTCGTTAATCAATTCATTGACACCTTCAATGACATGTGCCTTGAAATCACCACTCACTTGATGCGTATAATTGACTTCTCCACTCGTTTCCAACAAATTGGCCAAATTCAATTGATGAACCAGTGATTGTTCATCTTCTTGACTATTTGCTTTTGTTGCTGCTGTTGTTGATTTAGTAGCTGTAGCTGTAGTAGGTGTAGTAGTCGTAGCAGTTGATGATGTGGAGCTTAAAAATCGTCTTCTCGAACGAACGTACTCATCTCTAATGACAAACAACACTCTTCTCACAATATTTCCAATGACGTGCATTGTAGGGAGAGCCTTCTGTACGATGCTACCAAATTGACGACACGCATCCAACAAGGACTGCACTGTATCATTCTTTTTCATGGTTACAATGATGCCTCTGAGAAGAGCAGTGGTTTCCTTACCAATCGTATAGGTACCACTGATTTTTTTTCGTTGTATGCTTGTGATGAGAACGTTGCACAAGTTTTCAATTTCCTTTTGAGAGATCATGTTTGTTGTTGTTGTTGATTTGATGTTGCTGTTGGTTTTTTGTTGTTGTTGTGTGGAAAAATGGTGACGCTTTTTTTTGGGTGGTGCAATTCTGGATGTGGAAGGAAGCATTTCGAAAGGAAGGTCATCCATCCTATCACAGTGTGCTCAGCCAGATTTGTTGATCAGGCTTCATTTACATCTACAATATTCTCATTTTATTTTCGAGGTTGAATGTCGAGTAAGCAAACAACCTCTGAGACTTTCTTCCAAGGCGACATTATTCCACCTAGCAAAGAGTACAGTACCAATTCGATCACACCATCAATTACACATCTTGAGGTTTCTTGTTCTTCTTCTTTTAATCCGTCATATCAGCAATGAACCGAAGACCTCCACTATCGCCAGTCTCCGATTCCACTTCGTCCATCAACACACGATCCAACACAATGGTCAACCGAGCATAATTCTTTAATAGAATCTCTACATCATCAGGGTTTCTCTTGCATGCAGCACGAGCTCCCTCCACGACACGCCTACAAATATCCTTTAAAAACATTTCACCGTGCGTCTCATCACCAATCACATAGAAACAAATGGGTCCAACCACTGTAAACACAATCAATCGTTGATTCATGAAGCTTGAAACGAGGTATTGACCATCGAATATGGGCAAACATCCCTTGTTCACCTGTTTCATGTAGTGAATAATGTTTTCGGCCCATGGAACATTCAAATTGAGGTAGTCTGAGCTGAGACTGGACGCTAGTTGTGCAGTGATGCTGTTGCTTGCAACACTGCTGTTCCCGGTGCTTGTTACTCGTTGTTGAGGCAGATTGAACAGGTCATTGTCAATGTTATCTACTGTGGCACTCTCGTTTTGAAGTCTTTGTTGGAAGGAGAGCAGTGTGGATGCGAGTGATCCTGGATTTTGTCTCGTGTAGATGACTCTTTCGTGCTTTTTGCGCTCTGTAATGATGATTCCGTCTAGTACCATGTGCTTCTTGTTTGTTGATTTGTTTTTTTCTTTCTGATGATACTCAGATTCGCTTTGTTGTTTGCAACTTGCATGTTATTGTTAGAACAAGAAGGGAGGGTGAAGAATCGTGTCAGAGTCAATTTGCTGTTCAATTGCCTCTGGAAACAGAGAGTAGTCGGTGCCTGTGATGGGATTCTTGTGCATTGATTTGCTGTCCATACACTTGAAGTGAACAATGGTCAAATCGGGCAACACTGCTATGGTTTGGGCATCGAATACATCCTTGCACACAGGACATCTCGTGTGCTCCTTGATTGTCACCCTTCTTGATTCCCCTTTCGCTCTACTTGCATTTGTTTTTCGGTATTGAGCCTTGGCCAAGTTGTAGAGCATCATGCTCTGCCGCTTCTCATGCTGACTCGACCTCAACATTCTTTCAAGCAATACACTCACCTTATCCAAGGCAATAATTTCAGGAATCAAGTCTATTGCTTCAACGGGATTGATCCTCTTGGCATGAGCCGTGAAAATTTTAATTACTAAGTCTTCCTGAGGCTCGACTCCATCTTGTTCAGGATAGAGACACAATCGAGCTAGTAAAATCAACAGAGAATTGTAAGGACCTGATTTTGTCTTTTCTCTTTTCGACTCCTTGTTCATGAGCTTTCTTCTCCTCTGTCTCCCGCTTGAATCATTAGACGTAGCGACAACAGAACTGTCCTCTTCTAGAGTCGTATAGGCTTCTACACAGTATCGCTCAGCCCATTCAACATCTTTCATCTTATATAGCAAGAGACTGAGTGCCTTATCATGCTTGTTCAATTTCTTATAAATAATCAATCTCTGTTCATACAGTTCTGTCTGTTCGAGATATTCCCCTGCGAGACTTAGATCATAACAGTCAGAATCCTCCATGAGTTGGCTAAGTTTGTGTTTGATCATTTTCGCTCTCTCGGCATCTATAGTCGAAGATGGATGCAGCTCATCAATGTAACACTGTACAAGTCGAGTATGATACTGTTCTTCATCATTGTCCTGTTCGTAGATCAAATCCTCAAGATACACTTGCATGAATTGAGGTGGATAGTTCTGAAGGAAATTAATCACATCTTGGATAGGCAAAGGCACTTTTCGAACTTTGTTCGAAAAGATAGAAACACCCGAACTGCCCCTCTTATCTAAAATCCAAGGAGCATAGTCCAAAACAACTCTTGCTTCGTCGACACTCTGCAAAACAGATATTCCTTCTACAAGACACACCTCGAGTTGAGAAGAATCAATGACCGGTTGCTCGGAACGTTCTTTCAACATTTTTAGTGCCCCATACACATCTCCTCTGCCCAGCAAAAAGAAGGATGCAAGGACAGGTTGATACTGTAAGGTCTCGCAAATAATGTTCCAAACCAGAAGAGTATGTCCTCTGAGTAATTGTTTCAACTCACTAGAGTACTTGTTCAGATCATCTAAATACAACTTCATGATAGCGTAGTCCACTGCCTTAAGTTGGTCTTGTTCTAACAACCCAAATCGTTGCCGCTTCACTTTCAGTAAGTATTCTAACAGGTACTTCCGAGAACATTTCACCCGGATGTCAACAGCAACTCCCATAGAATCATCTGTATGTTCTTTGATTAAATCTCTCATATCTCCTCGATTTGTTTTTGGTTTGTATGGGAGAAGGGGGCTCTTTAAGTCCTCATAATAGTGTAAGACTTCTCTGGAATCGATCTCTGATCTGAACAGTTGCTCGAATGCTTCTTGAAATCGAGCTGAGAAGAGAAAGATGAAGCCTGCTTGTTCACAATAACATCTATATTGAATTTCTTTATCCTTTTTAGATCCATTCCAAGTCTTATCAAAGATGGTCAATGCATCTTCCACTCTCATCTGTTGAATTAGAGAAGAAATTTGTTCATCTATGGACAAACGGGAGAATACTGAGACTGATGAACCTCTCGCTACAAAGAGTTGCTTGGAACCTTCGGAGATAATGCCCGTACTCTTATCTGAGCTTTGGTTAACTACTGATTCAGTTATTGCCTTTTCATAAAGACTATAAATTTCTACACCTTGTTGGCCAATTCCACACAGATAAGGAAAGCAGACTCCGACAGAATGCATGTTTTCTTTTTTATCCATCCATTGTATTTCATCGCTGTAGGTGTAATTATCTTCATTCACTTGCAAAAGGACAGCTCTCAATGCGATCAATCTCACAAAACACAAATATTCTGAAAACTCTTGATTCAATATGCTAGCTATGTTCATCCTTTTCAGTTGGTTGTTCATCTCTCCAGTTCTTGTATTGATAATCAAACACTTTTGCTTTGCATATGCCAAACAGATAGAATTCTTCATAAACTCAATATCAACTATAAAATCGTTTAGAGGAGACTTTATCTCCCGGATAGCGTCATAATCGGATGTATAATCGATAAAAACGATCTTCTTCTTTTGTAGAACTAAGCATAAGTCATGAGAATAGTTCTTGTTGATTGCGAAACTCGTGCAACCCTTGTAGTTTGATAAAGTTGACAAGTGCTCTAGATTATTCCAATTGTGAACCAGGATCATCTGATCGATCAATACAAATAGTTTCTTCTGCGTAGGATCACATTGAATACTCAGGATTGGTTTAGAGCTCCGAATAGTTGTTTTTGCCATCAACAGTGTTGAGAAAGACTTGTGTGAACCAGTTAGTCGTCCGATCTAAGTAAACAGAACACTTAAAATCTGTTCACTTACACTGGCTTCTTCTTTGACGTGGTATCTGTACAACTTTCCATCACTACTTCCCATGTACAGGTTGTCCTCATAGTGAGCCATACTGCTCACTCTCCCACCTTCCCATTCTGAGAATACCTCAAACTGTTGCATTCGCTGTTTGTGATTCTGTTTGTCTGTAGTTTTGAGTTGGCGCCGAAAAAACTCAGGACCAGTAAAATAATTTTATCAAACAACGCAACACTTAAGGTGGCGGTCTACTGTCGATCAAGCCATAATAAAAAAATTATGGTTTCCCGATAAGACACCTTAACGCTCCTACAAAATCGGGATTTACATAGCAGCTTGATGGAGTGAGCCTTGGAGGTGTTCCACCATTTTGATTAATTCTTTTGCGACCTTTTTCTTCCTCTTGAAGGCATCGGGACGTGACTGTCCATCCATTTCTGTTCTCAGTAGATGGAGCATGTTCTTGGCCGCATTGATGTCTCTATTGTGAGTCACTAAACATTTAGTGGTTGCACACTGTTTAACTCCTCGTACAATAGAGATTGCCGATACACCTTTCTTGTCCATTCGTTTGTGCTTGACTGGCTTCAAATGGGAATGGCAAGCACAACATTTTTGGCTGGTCATGAATTCGTCAATCATTTTCACTTCAAATCGTTCATTCAGTTTCTTCAACAGTTTGCCCTTGGGCGTTGAAGCATGTCCTCTGTAACTATTTTTGAAACCAGCATTGCCCATGCCAATGACCATCTTTCTTCCATTTGCTCTTTTGTGAAAATCATTCATTACTCCAGCAATTGTTTTGTCTCTCATAATATAGCTGTCCCAATTCAGTCTCTTCACCTTTGGAGTGCAATAAAAACCAAGCAAGTCATCTTCGACTTTCAAAACAGAATCAATGTGTTCGATAAACAGATCACTTGTCGATACACTGGCTTGTTTGATCGAGTTATGGAGTTCATCTAAATCTTTTCCAGTTTTCGTGTTCCATTTTGCTTTGTATTTCAACAAACGTTTGGTGTTCTGTGAATGATGAGACAGTCGTCTGTATGCCTTATTGGAGAACTCCCACTTTTTACCATCTGAATCAGCACAACTCATCAATGTGACAATACCAGGATCGATACCAATCAAGTAATCTGCATCTTGATCAACAATAGTTGTTTCTTTCTTCATCTTCTTTGCTTGTTTCTCGCCTTTAGATTTCTCTGCCTTATTGTTCTTGTGATTGCCAATGAGTTGATGTCTGATAACAACAGAGGCTTGAATACCGTCAGTTCTGATAGAATCAATCTGAATCATCTTTTCGCCGGTGTTCAAACACTTCAGATTGTATTTGAATTCTATCGGTTCACGAATGTCATTTTTCTTTCTTCTATTTGGATATGTTGCCCGTTGGAGCATCTTAACTAATTCTTCTGTCCCAATCTCCATGCATCTGCATTTGAAGCGAGACAACGGAAGCAGAGCAAATGATTTTGTACCATTGTTTGTCAGAAATTGTTGTACATGCCAGTAAAACTTCAGCATATTGTTAGTGTTGTTATCCACAAAAGATTCATCAATAACTTCATCGGTTCCAACAGCAGCAAGTGTTTTGACCTCATGAATTAATACAGGAATGACTTCAATCAACCCCCTAGGAGGCAGTTTGATGAAGTCATAGACTGGAGTTTTGAATGTCAACCTTCTGATAATGTATTCAACGACCCTTCTGTATTCGGATCTTGGGATAGATGGATCCGAACACAATTGACTCATTCTGACTATCAGATACTTTCTCAGTCTTTGTTCAAGCGTGAACTTGAGCATGTTGGAGATGTTGACCTTGAGAGACTTTGCAACGTAATTGATGGATGTGGAAAAATTCTCATAAAGCTTTCTGAGTTTGACTATGACATCATCCATATTAACAGATTCATTGGCAACATTACCGTCTCTTGTTTCTGATTTTGGTCCAAACAAGACAGAGCCAATCCGTTGAATAAATCCTTGATCCAATGGAGGAATGTTGCTATCGTTCTCCAAGTATCTCAACACGAACACATTTATGAATCGAGTGATTCTAAGAGCAACCTTCGTCATATCCAGAGCACGAGTTTGTATGATCGGTAGCAAAGTCGGATGATGCAACAATAGAGACTTCAGACCGACCTTGACCACGTAATGTGATGAGTATTCATCCTTTTTGACAGTCTCTCTCTTTCTCTTTCTCTTGCCGTCCTTAGGCACGCCTCGTGGCATAATGTTATTGTATTTGTTGTGTGTTGTATTTGATGTGTGAGTTGAATCAAACAGCGAAAAAGACAGCGCTTTTTAAACCGAGGAAGATGGCCGTTGCCGTTGTAAAGACAGTCTCAACGGAAATTTTTACAACTGCACCAATTCCGCAGCTTAGAGGAAACTGAGATTTAGACAACAGAAAGATGACGTTACTCGTTTGGCAAATGCTTTATTTCTTCTTGGGTGGTTCAATCTCGCGTCTTGAAAGAAAACGTCCATCGTCCATCCTCTGAACCAATACACACAACAACCGAAATCATCTACTGGAGGAGACTCCAATATGAAACTCTACCAAGTATTGCATCTTTGACTCAGAACTTGTTTAATGACAACGTGTGGATGACTCATCATCCAAGTGTGTTTTTGTATACAAGCAATGTGGCGTGTTGAAGCACGAAAGTGTTGCTTGTAACCGAGAATTCACAGTATTGTGGATGATTAACACTTGTGTATGGATTCTGATGTTTTTTGATCGACCCACATCTTGCTTCTTTTTTCTCAAACAAAAAATCTTTATACGCAACACTTAATGGTATTGCAATTGAACGACGGATGGATCCTTCTCGTCCAAGAGCTTCAAATCTCCCTCGACCATATCCTTCACAAGTTCATCAAATGTAACCTTTCTCTTCCATCCCAATTCATTCTCAGCCTTTGCAGGGTTACCCAAGAGCAGATCGACTTCAGTTGGTCTAAAGTATCTCTCATCAATACGCAGAATCACCTTACCGGTTGCTGCGTCAACACCGTACTCATCAACAGTACCTCTCTCACCCTTCCATTCCAGTTTGATTCCAGCATAACCAAATGCAAGTTCACAAAACTCTCTAACAGAGTGAGTCTCACCAGTAGCAACAACAAAGTCTTGAGGCTTCTCTGCTTGCAACATCAACCACATGGCCTCGACATAGTCCTTTGCGTGACCCCAATCTCTCTTACTGTCCAAATTACCGAGGTACAAGCACTCTTGAAGTCCTCGCTTGATACGAGCAACAGCCATTGTAATCTTTCTGGTCACAAAGGTTGGGCCACGACGAATAGACTCATGATTGAACAAGATACCGTTGACAGCAAAGATGTCATAAGCCTCTCTGTAATTGACAATCATCCAGTAGGAGAATTGCTTGGCGACAGCATATGGGGATCTTGGATAGAATGGAGTGGTTTCAGATTGGATTGGTTCTTGAACGAGACCATAGAGTTCACTGGTGGAAGCTTGATAAAGCTTGCAAGTCTTTTCCAAACCTATATTCACACACGGACACATTTACATGATTCACATCAAACATGAGAAAAAAGTTGGTTAAAAAAATTTTCATCAAACAACAACCAAAAAAGCTTTGAGATCAAGAGAATTTGATCACCACAATAAAAATGGATCGTCATACCAGCTGATCGGATTGCCTCCAAAATTCTAAGAGTACCCATGGCATCCACATTGGCAGTGTACTCTGGAAGTTCAAAGGAAACCTTGACATGGGATTGAGCACCCAAATTGTAAATCTCATCAGGCTTAATCTGATTGATAATGGCGATCAAGTTGGCAGAGTCAGTCAAATCTCCATACAAAAGTCTATATCTGGCCTCAGGAATATGAGGGTCCTTGTACAAGTGCTCAATTCTACCAGTGTTGAATGAAGAGCTTCTTCTAATGATACCATAAACGGTGTATCCCTTCTCTAGCAAGAATTCAGAAAGGTAGGATCCATCTTGACCTGTGATACCAGTGACGAGAGCAACCTTTGGTTTGTCTGTTGTTGTGGTGGACATGCTGTTTGTTTGTTTGTGATTGTTGTTGGGGTTGGGTTGGTGTACCTTTGTTTTTACTTTTTTTGTGATGGCGTACTGAGAGTTTTCGGCCACACACTTCGATGCTCAAGGCACCTTCTTCGCTTCTTCGAAAAAATAATCCCGCCGATTTTGGCAACGTCTCCATGGCGCTCAAGAGTCTACTGTAATTGATTATTCTGCGCGTGCGAACGATCAATCTCTACTGTGTGAGTTCGCTCCAACATCGATTCCAAGCTGGTCTCAACAGATAACATCTAACCCGGAATGTTAAACATTATACATAGGATATTTAAGGGACGGGATAACCAACAACCACCTTCGAGAACGAGCAGGCGAAGACATTCCTCACGTGAGCTGGTGAGGAACAAATACGAAAACCAACAAGATTCAAACAACCAAAGAGAATTTCCGCCAAGAGGAGAGAACGATCATGACGGTCCAACGATCGTCTCAAAGAGCAAGCATATGTCTCTTGTGAGGTTTTCCAGCAAAGAATTGGAAGATGGTGATGGTCCCTTGAAAATTTCATGTGAAAAATCGCCTGCTTTTACTTCCGAGAAGAAGAGATGGGGGCCGAATCACCATTTCACACTTACCCCGAGGAGAAATTATCGCAAGGGTTTTAGGAAAGCGATAGGTGACCACAATGAGGAGAAATTCTTGTTGTTTGGGATAGATTTATCAGATAGAATGCAGAAAGAACTCCCACAAAACACAACTGGTGTGCCATTCTTTGTGGATTTGTGCTTCAAGAAGCTCCATTTTTTTGCTCATGTGGAAGGTGTCTTTCGGATACCAGGCAACATTTTGGAGGTCGACAATGTAATATCCATGATACATAAGAACTCGTTCAATCCCCATATGTTTGATACGATATCAATTCACACAGTAGCTTCACTTTTGAAACGATACTTACGAGAATTGCCTGAGCCGTTGATACCGAAGAATCGATTCAGGGAATGGATCGCGTTGACCCTCACTAAGCCGATCTCTGAGGAAGATTTTCGGCACAGGAGACAAAAATTACTCACCCTTTACCATAGATTGCCACTGTACCATAAAATTTTGCTCATGAGGCTTTTGGAGCTGCTTCACGACATTAGCACTCCACCCAATGTAAATACATCACTCATGACTGACACTAACCTCAGCTTTATATTGGGGATGAATATCTTGAAAGATCCAGAAGATGATGGAACTTCTGTCAATCTGGACTTCTATCGTGTCAACTCGGTCATGCTCTTGTTGATCAGAGAATATGAATTCTTGAGAGAAGAGTTGGTCGACCAATAAAACCTTCCTTTCCAGAAAAAATTTGAATTTTACAACACCTGAAAAACACATCAACAACATCCTCACTAAAAAATTCCATGTGCACGGATTGCACGTGTCACAAATGAACAAGTCTTTTATCCAATCGTTGAAAAGAAAGCGCATGATTGATGATCCATCATCGGCCATCAACCATTCAATGATCAGTAGTTATCGTTTCGAATCTGATTTTGAACAATTGCTTCATCACCACCATCATCCGATCAGTCATTCACAACGACATTGTGATTCTGAATCATCATGTTCATCATGTCCAACACTTGCACAACAACAACAACAACATTGCACACACAATGGCTCATCATCACACGTGTGCAACATGAATCATTTGCCATGTCATCTCATACTGCACATTTGTTCCTATTTGATTGACGATGAAGAAACGCAACAACAACAACAAGAAGAAAATGTAATGGTGATGACAATGAATATGAATGACGATAAAGACCAAGAGTGCATCACTATTCTTCTTCATCTCAAATTGTTGAACAGGCATTGGTACGAGTCATTGAGTCCGTTCCAATGGACCGACACTGAAGAAATTTGTTTGTTCAACATGGATCGAATGATCAAGAAGTATCATTTAAGCAACTGTGATAAGAATAGTGTCGAAGGGAGAGCGGTAATGATGCTTCATGATGATAATGATGTTAATGTTAATGATAGTGATAATAGGAATAACATGATGATGCGTCATGTTGATCAAGAGGATATTGTTGAAACAAGTGACAAGAATGATCATGGGAGTGATAGCAAGGATGATACGAGTCCCGGTAAGAAAAGAAGGATCGCTAGACAGCATAACGTATATAGAACAATGGGAAATCGATCATTCTTGAGACGGTATAGTCAACGGTCAACGAATGCTAGCTCTATAAGCAGTTTAATTAATGATTGTTCGATTATTGATCTCACCGAGGAAGATGTTAGCGATGGCGATGCTGAAAAAGAGCCGTCAGCAGTAGTAGTGAACATGGATGAGACTGTGGAAGCAACAAACAAAAAAGCGATCGATACTTGTCTAGGTGATGTTGATGGAGAGCGAGCAGTGGAAGAGGATCTCGATATCATTATCATGAGTGATGATGATGACGAGAGGAATATTGAGGGATCGGAAGGCGATGAGAAGTGGGATAGGAAAGACTCAATGCACTTGGACAAAACTACGTGTCACGATGCATGTGAAGAGCACAACAACTCGAATGCTGTCATTGATGTATCGCTAGAGATGAACGATGATACGAATCTGTTGAGTGATGATGATGAAATAGCAGACCACATTGCCGATACTACTCCACAAAAGCAGAAAAACGTGGAACATTTATCTGATGATCACATACGAATAATACGCTCGAGTGTTCTTGTCTTGCGGTTTAACGGGGAGTTTGAAATTGAATTAACTGAACCTTTTTGGATGCTGCGTATCATTGATAGGAGCGCTGGTTATGTGTTAGATCCTAGTAAGCCCATCTTCTCAGTCAATAACTTTTTGAAAATCTTACGATTCTTTCAAAGTAATCCCTCAAAGCTCATGTGTAGCAAAATTCCATCATTGGATGATCTATTTCCCAAATTGAAGCCATTTACCAGCGTATTCTTTTCCTCAGAGCGAGAAGTGGAGTATTTTATATCGCAGGTTGATGCGATTTTATATCCAAAAGAGGACTCTGTGTTGAAGCTCGGGAATCTATCCTTCTTGATCCTGCAGTATATTCAACACTATAAGCATTGGTTCGAAGAAAAACCTCAGCGAATACCAAATTTTATCAAACAGCCTGGAAGTTATGAATGTAGAGAAAGTGGTGCCGTTATGAAAAAATTACTTCGCTGCAAGCCAAAGGACAAGGTCATCGTCTTGGAAGTCGAACAGTTTCCAATCTACGATGATGTATTCAACTATCCTCATTCTGACATTATCAATGCATGCATCGACTCGCTCTCCATTCTTTCGTTTCCTTATGACGAGGGTACATTTAATGGTGATGTCAATTGTCGAACCGGACTCCCAGAAGGATTTGGATCCTGGATTTCAGAGGCCAAAACTGCTCGATACGATGGTTTCTGGGTCAATGGAGAAAAATGTGGTGAAGGAACCTATACCACTGACGAATTCAAGTACAATGGAGAGTGGATGCATAATTTATTTCACGGAGAGGGAGAACTCTTGTTTACAAGTGGTGAGATTGCAGGCAGTGTTTACAGGGGACAATTCGGAGAAGGAAGGAAGAATGGTCATGGAATGCAATTCTACAAGCAGATTGGTACTCCAGAAGTAGACTTGGTTCGCTGGGATGATGGTAAGTTGTTTAACGCCTGGTATCGTGGATTATGGAAGAACGAGGAACGTTGGGGAATGGGTGAATATCGAACCAAGACATCTTGGAAGCATGGATTATGGAGGAGAGATGAGTTGTACGATGGCATTGGTATGGTTACTGACTCCAGCGATAGGCGGAACTATGCTATTGTAATTGAGAACTATCATGTCATCAGCCGGAAGTGTGTAGTTCCTAAGAACTTTTTAAGTGCGCTGCAGGATGATGGTTCTCAAAATAAGTACGATTTAGATAGCATTATGGAACAATATTTGAATGGCACTGTCTCCTCTCCGTTAATTGCACCCAAGCGTGTATTGTGGGCCGGGTACTGCTTTCGATCACGATTGGAAGCAAGATGGTCTATATTTCTCGAGTATATGAAAATTGACTATGTTTACGAACCGAGAACATTCCATTTACCAAATGGTCACAAGTATACCCCGGATTTCTACTTGCCAAGTCGAAAGATTTGGTTCGAAATCAAGCCTACATATCCAACAGAGGAAGAAAGAGAGAAAGCACAGCTTCTCGCAAGGGAGTCTTCGATTCAAGGGCACAGGGTTTTACTCATCTATGGCAGCGTTTATCCTCCGTTTGTGCGAAAGCATTATGAAGGGGCAAAGGCAATAGAGTTTTTGTCGAATGGACAACAAATTGAGCCCATGGCCTGGACTCAGTGTAAATCTTGTGAAAAGATTGATCTCGGTCTCAGATGCCAACCTTCTTGCCATCCTGACTTACACGATGGTTCCGTAGAGCCTTCACCCGGTCTCAGGATAGCATTTGAATATGTGAACAAGATAGACTTTGATCAGTTGAGCAAAGCACAGATCGATCCGACAAGGAACGAAATTGAAGGAGTGACGTCAAGCACACTCAAGTCTAGTCGGTACTTTTAGCTCTAGGTTTTATTTACTGTTATTGTGGAGATTTCATTGTTTTTGGCCATGCATTCGGCTATTCAACCTAAGTACAAACGACTGCCTTGCAACCATAATCATACTGCTTGATCAAAAAGTCTTTGGAGTTTGGATCAGCATCTCGCAAAAGACCCACGGGTACAACAGGCTCACCTTCAGGGAAAAACTTTTTCACAAGCTTGGCAATTTCAGCAAAACTGTCAATATTGTTGGCTAATGACTCCTGCAAATAAACATTCAACGGATCAATCAACAACAAGGAATCATCCTTTGAAACACCCAATGGAGATTTGAAAGTGTTGTCCATATCCTTTGGCGCCATCAACTTGCCGTCCATGTTGTACAAGGCCACAGATTTGGCATCTTGACTCAACAAGAAGCCTGATAGCCCCATGTCAGGTGTATAGATGGCATTGAAACCTCGACTCTTCACCAGAGTGGCAAACTGCTTATTCTTACCAGCAAAGAAAAAGATGCTGGACTTGCATGCAGCAACCACTTGCGAATCGCTCTGTTGTTCACAGAAACACAACTGATTGTACAGGTATTGAATATCACTGGCCACAAGAATGGAACGAACACCAACAGATCTGAATGTTGGATCACTCGTGTCAATAATCGATCCCAAACCGATTCTCCTGAAACAGTAGTCATACATTTGAACGCTGGGCAGTGGATCCAACACTTGCTTGCCAATGATTAGCTCGGCAAATGTGGGATCTGTTTCCTTGGTAAGCAGTTTGAAATCTGGTCCCAATGAATTCTTGTAGTTGACACCAGGATCTCTAAAACTGGCAGACAGTGTTCGATCAAAGTTGTGATACATGTTGTACATGCCGTTGGCCATTGCCCAACGAATGATCCATGGAGTCCAAATCTTCTCACCTTTTCCCACATACCAATCATCTGTAATCATGTTTGAAATGCGTGGCTTGAAATGATCGGTTGGCAGATACTTGAACTGATCATAGTACTTTCTAAACTCGATCCATGCCTCGGGGAACAACAATTGACCCCACGTACCAATCAACTGATAGAGATAGGGTTGTCCCTTGGTGTTGGCCGACACAGTACGTACCTTTGAGGTCTTTGCTGGCACGAGTCTCTGTTTCTGCAACGATATGCCATACATGTACGGTGTGCTCAATCGAACATAGGCATTGAGTTCCTTGTGGAACGAGTAGCGATACCTGAGCAACAATTTCTTAATGTACTGGTACCAGAAGGGCGACACGACAATGTCATCTTCTGCAACGTAGGCATACGTGTCATTGTCCGTTGGGTACCAACTCTCAATCCACTGCTGCTGCAAATGAGAGTTCTCTTGTCTGTAGTGAATCAACTTTCGACCAAATTTCCAATCAATGGAATAGGCATATTCGAGCACTTCTCTATGCTTGGCAATCTTGATTTTTTCATTCTTGATTCTTTCATCGTTCAATGTAGAATTGTTGCTATTGTCAGCACCACTGTGCGTGTCAGATTTCTTGAATTTTGGATTGGCATAATGATCAATAATGATAAACAAGTCAACATTGTATTCATCATGGTCATAGTACGCATCTTGAAACGATTGAACACATCGCTTGAATGAACTCAATCGATCAAATGTCAAGATTTTGATTTCAATTCTGAATGGTAGTTGTGGAGGAATCACAACGACTGGTGGTGCTGGTGCTGGTGGTGGTGTTGCTTCAACTGGTGGTGGTGGCTGTGGTGTAGGGGATGCTGCTTGATGGTTGTTCAAGTCATTGGGTGGTCGAATGCTGGGAACAGGACGCTGATTGTCATTGCTGTTAATGTGAGATGAAATTATCTCATGATTATTGTTGTTGTTGTTGTTGTTCTTGATATTGATATTGTTGGGATCCGCACGACTCAGAGAAACAGTTGTCCGACTGTAGTAGATAAAGTTGATGACTGTGATGAAAATGACGACAAACACGAGAAGAAAGGACAGCTTCTTGGTTGACATTCCCTGATGATGTGATGATTGTGGGCTCATTGTTGTTGTTGTTGTTGTATACTAGACCAGACAACAATTAAGACTTTGTTTGTTGATTGAGATTACTATTGGTTGCTTTTTTCGTTGTTGATTGTTTCACTCCACAAGGTGATGTAAATGATAAAAATGTCAATCGGTGCGCAGCTTCGGCAAGATGATTACGGATATTGATGTGGAAATACGCGGGGTTGAATATTTTTCCGCGCACAAATGATGGTCTATGGAGCAACAGTGATGAGTGATGGTGTTGTTGGAGTTACAGCCCTTGTTGTCTCTTTTCTTTGCAGAGGAGAGGAAGGTAAACTCGAAGTGTGTCTCCAGAATAATACATTGCAAGGAAGTCGGAATTCTAGCAATGACCATAACAATCCTGAAACACCGACCTAATCCTCCGTCAATATTCCCTCCAAAAAAATCGGAGAAAACTCATGAACAGCTCCCTTCCAACAACAGATTGAACCATTCTTACACCAACTTTTCCGACGCCATCTAAAATAAAACTCAACAACCCGACCGAACACAAAAAACGTCGAAAGGAAGCACAGCACAGAGAGAGTGAAGACACATCCCATCATATCCTCACAGGCGACTACCACCACACCATCATCACTCACACATATCCTGGCGATACCCAAAAACAATTATCCATCATTAATAGCACGCGTGAAATATGGTGAGCAATCAGAATATGAACCTATTGAATGACTGTCTCAAACAGGTGGCATACAAAAATCAGTCAAAAGTACGATCAGACGTATTGGAAGCCATGAACAAATTACAGACATTGTATCCAAAAGTGGGCAGTATCAGTACGTATATGATCCAATAGGGTAACAATCGATTTTTGTGATGTACTCATTCTAACACACAAGTTGTTGTTTTTTTTGCTGCTGAATGTTCATGATTTTTTTAGACTTTACCAATGGAACAAAAAAACAATTATTGAACTTGTATGGTACGATACCAATGATGTTCCGAGGCACCAAATACAATATTCCAATGAGTTTTTGGATCCCTGAGACGTACCCTCAGAGTGCACCCATTTCATTTGTCAGTCCAACTGAAACAATGATTATTAAACCAAAGCACAGACATGTTGATTCACAGGGTAGATGTTATTCTCCTTATTTGAGCAGAGTATGTTGTTATCTATATAGATATATTTGTGTGTGTGTGTGTGATTGTTCTGTGAAATGTCATGTATATGTTGACAAGTGTCTCTTTTTTTTCAATCATGAATCAATTGAATTGAACAATATGTACTGTCGCTATTCAATTGATCCATCCTCCTATCCTAACACGCATACGCATACGTATACGTATACTACAGTGGAATTCCGTTTCATGTAATCTATTGGGACTGTTGAATGATTTGTCAGAATTGTTCAACCAGGATCCACCAGTCTATCAGAAACCACAGACACCAAACACGGGTACTGCTTCTTCATCGTCAACAACACCTACTCCAGCAACTACTGCCACCACTCCTACACTACCCACCACTACAGCCTCAACACTCAACATGACATCCTCCATGATGAACAATTATTCCATGTACAACCAACCACCAACATCATCATCAACAACATCAACAACATCAACAACAACACAACCACCATCCTATGACCCTTATGCCACAATGCAAGCCACTTCAACCACCAATCCTAATCAATTCAATAGTAGCAATACGAATGAAAAGAATCAATTGATTAACAAAGTGAGAGACTCTTGTTCAATAATTGTCAAGGACTTGCAAGAAAAGATTGACAATGACACTCAAGTGTGCACCAAATTGACCATGAGAGCCAGAGAATTGTCTGAACAAGAGATGAAATTGGATGCCGAATCACCCAATATCATGAGAGAACGCAACGCATTCGTGGACCGTGAGAGTTCATTGAATCGATGGATTGATTCACATGAAAAAAAGGAGATGGACGTTGATCGAATGATTGAACCAGAAGACATGCACAGTAGACAAGTATTGGAGTTGTTGGCAGAGGACAATGCAATTGATGATTTGGTGTGGGTGTTGGGAGAGGCACTGCACAAGAAGACTCACATGGACTGTGATACGTATTTGAATCGGGTGAGACAACTGGGCAGAGAGCAATTTATGAAGAGAGCTCTCTTGTTGAAATTGTCTTATAAGCTATAAAAGAAGAAACATGTAGATCTTTATTTGTGTGTGAGCTGTTAGTTGTTAGATGTGTACCACCATCTGAGATATGGTTGCCGTGTGTGTCGATATCCATCCTGGGCCATTGTTTCTTGTATTCTTCTGGACAAGCAGGCGAAACGTCAATCGCCTGTCAGGTATTTTTTTGTTTCGTCTTTTACTCCGGAAGCCCAAAATCCCTTACGACAGACATTTACCACGACGAACACAAGAGGAAATCGCCACACGCGTTTCTCTATCAAAACACAACAAGCACAAACATCACAACCACGAACAACAAAAAATCAAAAATTCCAGTCGTTGGTCATCCCAATCCAATTGTTGCGAGTTATACCATTTTTTTTTTGTGAACAAAAAGAACAACAAACAACAAACAACATTTGACCCTTGTTCAAATACAAAAACACAAAAAAACACACTCACCAAACTCAACAAACAACATCTTGAATACTGTTGACCATGAGCAATAATAATCTCAAGAATAACAACAACACCAACAAGAACATTAAGAATACCAACAATATCAATACAAACAACACCAATTCAACAACAACAACAACAACAACCAAGAGATATGCAACTGTATTGTACGACTATGAATCATCTTCTCAGAATGAAATTGATGCATCAGTAGGTGAGATTGTCATGATCAAGGACGACGTATCCGATGATGAATGGGTACTGGTGGAACATGTCAAAAAAACATCATGTGCCCACATTGGATACATTCCACGTGATTACATCAAGGAAATGATTGTCAAGCAACCGACTCGTGTACCTCCACCACTACCACCCAACAGACCTCATCGATCAGTTGCTAATAACAATAACAATAATAATAGTAACAGTAGTAGTGGTAGTGGTAGTAGTGGCAATAATAATAAGAGTAATAGTAGTAGTGAAAGTACTCAATCATCATCTCCATCACCATCGAGTGAGCCTAGAAAGTTGGGCAGTGCGAACAATCTCAAACAGCACGCATCACCTACATTCACTACTACTACAACTGCATCTACTACTACTACTACTAGTACATCATCTGCTTCACCCATCAAGAACAACAACTCCACCACCAACAACAACAATAGTAGTAGTAGTAGTAGTAATAATGATAATAGTAACAATAATAGTAGTACTACCAACAACAAGAGAGGGGGACACTATAGAACAACGAGCAGTGGAGAAGAGTTGAAGGGTATTCAGAGTGGAAAAGTAGCTCAACTACGAAAATCGTTTATTGAAATCAATGCACAGCAACAGCAACAAAATGCCTATGCAGCAGTATTGAATGGTGGTGGTAGTAGTCCAACAACAACAACAACAACTTTGGCTGCTTCTTCTTCAACTCCTACATCGAGCACACAGCCATCATCATCATCATCAACAACAAACAAGACCAATTCTATTGAAGCACGTAGATTATTATTGGAACAACAATTTTCTCAACAATTGAACAATAGTAATACTAGTAGTACTAATAGCACTAGTGGTACTGGTAATACTAGTACTAATAGTAGTAGTGGTAATAATGGTGTGTTGGCATCACCGAGAGACACAAGCGATAAATTGAGTCGAATTGCCAATGCTCTCAAGAAGAAGAACATGCCCAACAACAACACCACCAATGATTCATCATCGATTCACATTACAGTTGATTCCTCTTCACCAGTGAACACTCATAATAACAACAACCACAGTAATAACAATAATGCATCACCCTATCCCAACTCAACATCATCATCACCCACCAATCAAGAATCCAATGTACTACCATTCAACAATACAACTAATAACACCAATAATACCAACAACACAAATAACACAAATAACAATAATAGTGGAAGTGTTCGTCACTATTCCAAAGTCTTTTTCAACAAATTGGTCAATAACAATAACAACAATAGTAATGTACCATCATCATCATCATCATCATCATCATCACCTCCCGTACCATCACCACTCACCTCATCACCCATCTCTTCATTTGTTCAATCTCAACAATCCTATACACCCGTACCTCCCAACATGGTACCATCCAATAACTATAATAACAACAATAACCATAACAATAACAATAATACAACTACTACTACTAGTACCACCAACTCTGCTACTACCACTAGCAATGGTAAGGTACTATCGTTGAGTGAAATGTTATCGTCTACTCTTCTCAACAGAACTGGTCGTTCCAATTCACTCTTGTCTCAACAACAACAACAACAACCTACGACACCAGTTTCACCTCATCCATCCACTACAACAACAACAACAACAACAAGTCGATCTGATTCATTCAATAAGAGAACTCGATCTGTGACGCAACCCATTATTCATCTCGGTGATGATTGGAGTGAGAATGACACTTCTACTCATCATCATCATCATCATCATCACTTGAATGATTCATCGTCATCATTGTCCTCTTCCTCTCATTTTGTGGATCATGATTTTGAAGTCATTGATTATGGTCATCATCATCATCATCATACGAGTGACAATGAAGCTCATGATAATGAGAATAGAGATGGTGCAGCAGCAGCAGTCGTGGTGAAGCTCACACCTCAGGAATTTGAACAAATCTATGGTGAGAACACGCGATTCATTCAACAGTTGCAAGTGTGTGCATTGAATCGATTGAGACGAAATCGACTCAGTCATTTCATACAGAGAGATGAATCATTGAAGAGTGCTAGACTGAGAAAGAACATTGTTGCAGAGTTGTACTCGACAGAGAGCACCTATGTTCAGAGCTTGCAAACAGTGCGTGAACGATTTCTGCTGCCGATTGTGGAGAAAAAGTTGATCAAGACTGAGGAGGTCAACGTACTGTTTGGCAGTATTGAACAAGTGTTGAACGTGCATGTAGAGTTGTTGTCGTTCATGAAACAAGAGTTGAAAAAGTTGGAGTACGATTATATCGCTCGATTGGATCTGAGTCAATTGAAGGCAGGTGATGCACCAGTGCCTCAAATGGGCAAGTTGTTTGTTCGATTTGCACCCTTTTTGAAAATGTACACTGAATATGTGAACAATTTTGATGCGGCCAATGATCTCTACGAACGACTCATCTCCAAGAATCGAAAGTTTAGTCAATTTGTGGACAAGGTCTCTAATCCAGAACATGGCGGACTGCCGTTGCCTGCCTACCTGATTCAACCTATTCAGCGCATACCCCGTATTCGTATGCTATTGGAGGATTTGAAGAACAGGACACCAGTGGATCATGTCGACTATGCCAACATTGACAAGGGGTTGAGCACTATTTTGCAGACTGCCACCTTTATCAATGAGCACAAGAGACAGAATGATCATTCCAAGGAGTTGCTACAAATTCAGCATCGATTGCACTCTGGCATCTTGTTGCCTCACAGGAGATGTGTGTTTGCTGGAACTGTGAACGCAAAGATTGAAATCTCGGAGATTAGTTCCTCATTGGATGCTCATTCACAGCAGCAACAGCAACAACACAAGCAATCATCTTCGTCATATAATATTGAGATAACGAGCAGTGGTAGTATCATATCACCCATTATTCCTTCACCACTCGAGTTGTTCTCCACTGCCAGAAATAAGCTCAATATGATGCGACAGAAACAATTGTTCAAGATTTTCTTGTTTAGCGATTTGGTAATCTTGGTGGATGACCCAGCCACTGCTCCCGATCAAAGATTTTCAAGTGAGGACGATGGTGTCTACCTTGTCTATCTCTTGTTTTCCAAGTTGAACAGTAGTGGTGGTAGTGACAATGGTTCAAGTGAGTTGCAGCAACAACATCAACAACAGCACTCATTGGATGATGCCGTACCACCTGCTCCTCCCATCGTACTCAATGGTATTTTCAAGGGTGAAGCCATTCAAATTACCATCTATTCCACAACGAGTTCTCTCGGTATCAGGATACCATCGCACGGTGCCTCTGTCATGAGCACCAATCAAGATCAAATGCAACTCAGAGATCAGATTGCAACCACGATTGAACAAACTAGGAAACATCAAGTGTTCAACAACCGGTACAATGACGTTGGTGTAACATCAGAGAACGAATGGCTCAATATTTGTAACTCATATCTAGACTTGAAGCATGCTGTGCCAATGGCGAACAACACACTCAAGACTGTCAAGGCAAAGAGAGAACAAACCAATAAGACCATTATGGAACTGGAGACGAGTGTAAAGAAGTTTAGAAAGAAGATTGAAGACATGATCAACATGTTGAACGAACAACAGAACATGCTAGCCCAACGGATTGTTGATGCTGATGTGATGCAGGAGCATGAGGAGCTGTTGGCTGCAGAATATGACAAAATTTCTGTCGAACAGGAGAGAAATAATGCGTTGATACAGGCTGCTCTCAATCGGGATCACTATGCCTTCCACTCGTGCTTCAATGGTACTAAATCTTCAAGACACTCTCAACAACCAGAATAAAATCTTTCAAAGTTTTATATAAAAAGTAATTCATCATTTTCCACTCAATGCGCTGGACATCAAAGATTGATAGGATAGTAGTACACTGGTGGTGGTGTTGATAAAGCGTTGATGATGGTGATCATCAGCAACAATGAGATGCCATGACTCATGCTATGATTCTGATGATGGTTGTTATATTCCATGCTTAATCTCTTGGTCATGAGTTTCTTCCACCAACAAGTAAAAAGGAAGAATGTTCGGTGAGAAGTATTGGGCAGCTGTGTCTCTTGTTAAGAGCACAAATGGTGTGCTGTTGGTGCGTGAGTTTGGCCTTTTCTCCTTTGAAGCTATGCTATTGGTGATGAGCACTGGAATGATCAAGTAGTCTTTGTAGTGTGGCGATACTTCTTCAATCACTTGCTTTCCCCAATCTTCAGCTTCAATGTCACTTATCTTCTCTTTTCTTGTGTATTTGTATTGAATTACAATCATCACTTTCGTCCTATCAGTATCATTTTGAGTCGTAGTCCATCGTGCATCAATCAACTCTGTGCCTTCATAGCACCAAACAATATTCTGTTTTACTTCTTCTCTGTCATTGCTCACGAGTGTAGTGTCGCAATGAGTTCCCACACGCTTCTTACCCTCCATAAGTGGATAAAGAAATTTCTTAATGTCTCCCTTCAGCATGATAAAATCATTGGTACCATGGTGTGGAAGTTGAGGAAGTATGAGCTGGATATTTCTCAGACTCTCACAGATGGTTGCTCCAGGAAAAATCCATTCCAATGGAATTGACTCGTACTTCTCTCTGCAATAGAGGTTCAACCTCGCTCGTAACGCTTCAATATCCAATATCTTGAGACTTCTCCAAGTAAAATGGTTTTCAAGTCGAGGTAAATAATCGAGAAGTTCATTGCAGCGTAATTCCCTTAAAAGTTGTCTCAAGTGATGACGTGGAAGAAGGACTCTCCCATTTCTTGTCTGATAAATGTCTCCACTGAATTTTGTTTTTCTAAACCAATGGTATCTTTGAATAGCACCAGTCTTTGTGCGTTGAGGTGGAGAATCCTCTGACAGGATGTGCAAGGGAACACCAGAAAATATCAATTCCTTAAGTGTCCTCACATTTAAATCAGCAGATTCAAAAGGAAATGGTTTCTTTTGATTCAAATCCTCTGTCAAACGAGACTGCATCTTGTCAATAAACTCTTCTTCAATTCGAGCATCTGTAGAATGAAAGGTTTCCTTCACTGCCTCAACTGCATACTGGAGCATCCTTGGCACAAGACCTGATTCATGCCAAAACAACTTCCATTGATTGGTGCTCGTAACCTTATTGTACTGTTCATCGGTCAGATGGGTTTTCACCAACTCCAATATTGTCTCTAAATGAAACACCTCAAGAGAAAAATGAAGAGCCTTATACTCTGTCGTTTGAAATTGAGTCATGTCCTTCGGAAGTGTTCCAACTACAATGGGTAAAACACAGATCTTGTCTCTTTGTAGGCCGATATTTGGACCCACAGTATTCATTGAATATTGGAGTAATGAGTAGAGCGGTTCTTTCCATCCAGAAGGACTGCGTTGATACAACACTTGATACTCATCTGCAACAACAAGTAAGGCTGCTGTCTTGTTTGGTGTCACTATTTGGTTCAAGTAACTTGCCAAAACACTCATAACAAGGTCAATATCAAATATCTTACTCCTGTACAGCAAGTTTCCATCCCATTTGAGTTGATTTTTACCAATGGCCCTCATAAAGATACGATAACCAAAAACGGATCTAGCATCTGTAAAACTAGTTTCGGTCATATCAAGATCTGACAGGCGCAATCCATTGGCAAAATCCCAGTAGAAAACGAAGCAATCTAGCTCTGGAATTTGTTCAGAGATGATGTTGATGGCTTCTCTAGCAGCCCTACTTTTCCCACTACCACTACCGCCCATTAAACATCCAACTAGGCCATCTTGCTTCGTCAACTCCTTCTCTTGATTATTTTGGAATGTTTTGAGAGCGCCTTTGGCAAACGATACTAGTTCTCCTTTGTAAGCTTCGCGCTGGGAGAAAGTTGGAAAATGAGTTGCAAAGAATTTCTCTCGGAGTTGCTTTAGTCGCTCCAAGAATTGTTCCTCTTCAGGAAACTCACTCCGTATCAAAAACTTTAATGCTTTTTGTTTCCCATCTTGCCCATTCAGCAACCTTTTAAGTTCCTCGGGGAAACCAATAGGAGTATCTAGTTTATGTTGTACATTAAGTGCAAGGCATGTTTCATCGAGCAACATCACCAACATCAACGAAAATCGAAACTTATGATCCTTAGACACCTCACTCCAATCACGCAATGTTTCAATCTCATTCTGCTCCAAAAGGGTCAAATTCTGCTCAATAAACCGTTCCTTGTTCTTTTTGATGTACTCCTCGCGAACAACATCACTCACAAGGGAGTCAAGTGTCCATTTCGCAGATGGCAGAATGGATTCATCGAATACTCTATGGAAGTTAATAGTTAAAAACATCTCGTAACAGTTACACCCAGAACAAAAATCCATACCTTCTTCTTTTCATTTATTTCGGAATGTTTTGTTCTTTGTCTACCTGTAGATTTCTAACTGCCCCATGCTTAGTTTGAAGAAGTTGGGAAAAAAATTACGGGGGGAGGCGGTAGCAGGTCAGAACCCTCGGTTGTTACCGAAAACTCGTCACAATAGCCTCTTTCTTGTCGTCACCCATCTCAACGAAGGTGGCAGCACGAACTTCAAAAGTAAATTTCTGAAGAGAAAAACCAGGTTGTTGTTCCAGTTGTTCATTTTTTAATTACAGGGGTATGTTACAAAATTTGTGTGCGTTACTTACAAATAAAAAGTATTGAGCATGTAGCTGTCTTTGGAGCGCAGCATAAACTCGCTAGTGGTTGATACGCTGTCTCCCACCATGCTTGCCTCACTGAAACCACCTACAATGTTGTGGAACAGAGATGAGAAGAAGCCTTTCCGTTGTGTTGAATCATCTTCCTCATCAAATTCATCCACGTAGGTTGAGCGACGACGAGAAGCAATGATATCTGTTGCGCCACCACCAACACCACCACCACCACCATTCTCATCATCATGATGATTTCTGTTATTATTTACAAATGTGGGAGTTGATGTTGGCATATTCGAAGACGTTTCATCAGCAGTTGTTGTGTTATTCATGATGAGTGAGTAATTGACACCAGTCCATGAAAAGTCATGATCATCTATTCTCAACTCTCTGCTCATGTACTCATCCAATTCACACAGTGCATCCTCTAGTACACTGTCTATTTGTTCACGTTTCTTCATATCGAGATAACATTGACTCTTTTGATCATTTATGATTGTCTGTTGTTGTTGTTGTTGTTGTTCTGGTTGTTTCTTCAGATTTCTACTCATCATACTACTCTTACGATTACTATTACTATTACTATTACTATTGTTCTTGTGAAATAATTGTTGTTGTTTCTTGGATTGTAACAAGAGAGAGGACAACATGGATTTGTTTTCATCATCATCATCATTATTGTATTCATTCTCATAATGATGATGATGATGACAACCAACAGTAGTCATTGGCAACAAGTAGTGATGAATCAATTGTTGAGATGATTCAATCATGGAATGAACAGTGTCTGATAGAATAGACTTGATGCGATGTAACACACTGAACAATCCATCGATCCACACTTGAATAGACACTTGTTGATTATTACTACTATTACTACTATTCTTGTTGTTGTTGCTGTTGTTGTTGTTGTGTAGTGTCTGTTGATTGGATTTCAAGCACTGTTCAAATAGGGAATAATGAAAATCATTGATGCTATTCTTCCACAATTCTTCTTCTTGTTGTTGTTGTTGTTGTTCCCATTCTACACTTGTTGTTGTTGTTGCTATTGTTGTTATCTGATTATTCTTCTCATCCAAATCATGTTTCAATTGATCAAAAAATTGTTTAATATCATTCATGTCAAACCATAACATGTCATGATTGTTATCATTGTTGTTGTTATCATTGTTGTAGGGTTCTAGTTGTTGTTCATTCTGATGATGATGATGCATGGCAACAATGGTTGACATGGACAGGAGCATTGAATTGTTGTTGTTGTTGTTGGTAGAAGTGTCACTTGATGTCGATATGGTTTCTATTGTACTACTACTACTGCTGTGACTACTATTACTACTATTACTACTACTAACATCATCATCATCATCATCAAATATACTGCTGCATGAGAGAGATGAATAGTCCATGAATGCTGTTGTTACGGCCGTATTGTTGTTGTTGTTGTTATTATTATTATTATTATTGTTGTCCATTGACTTTTGTTGCAGTTGATTCAATAGTCTACTCAATGATTTTTGCATTTGAATGTGATCATCATCACAGTTGTGGTTGTTGTGTGATGATGATGATTGTTGAACATTGGATATGGCACGTTCCAATTGTTTGATTTGTTCCAATACTTGTTGATAACTACTATGACTACTATGACTATTATGATTATGATTTTTGACTGGGGACAGGTGAGTGGTATGTTGTTGTTGTTGGTTGCCATCTTGTTGATGCTGCTGAACCAGTTGACTTGTTATTGTCGGACCAGAAGCAACTGTTTCGGTTGTTGTTGTTGTTATCATCATTATAGTAGGATCTTTTTGGAAATGTATTTTCGGTTGTTGTTTACAGATTGATTCTTAATCTCTCTCATGAATCCATATGGATCAGCTATAGAGTGTAAGTGCGAGTGTGATCCAACAGTTAGTTGTTGTTGTTGTTTGTTGCTGGTTGTGATGGTGGAGAGAGGGTTCGGGCTTATTTTTTTTTGCGGTCACATGGTCGGGATCCGCACCAACCTTTCATAGGATATCGTTTCAACGAAAGTTCTCAATACAACATGTTGTCTCACGTTTTCAAGTTCATTTCGGCAGTAAATTGACTGTTATTGATCTCCACATGAGTCAATGAACTGTTTTTCGTCTTTCTTCACTGTGACTCTATCAAGTTAGAGATTCAGTGCCATGTTGCATGATGATAGACTTGGACGTGAGTTTGAAGACTCAGTAAACAATTGAGAATGTTCCGTTCTTTCGATCTGCCAGCAATGAGTATCATTTTCAAATGGATATGGTTAATGAACGAGGAGCGATAAATTTCACTGACTGGTATGTCAACCAACAATTGTTCTCGCAGTGTTGCACATCTCCGTCCAATGAAACGCATATTTAACCGCCTGCACTGAACATGCAAGCGTTCGAGGTCTTTCCAAAACAACTTCCATTGATTGGAACGTTTTACTCGACTTGGACTGGATGGAGCCTTGGCAAAACAACTCACCCAGCCTTCCCTTGGTAACAATTCGAACTGCCGTGGCAGTCTTCTTGAAAAAATTGCTCAACAAAAACGAACTGACAATAAGTGCATGTGCACCTTCATATTTTCCGGTAATTGTAAAAGTTTAATCAAGATAAAATAAGATGTTGAGTTAAAATTTAAAATAGTTTTTAATCAAAAATGTAATATATCAGTGATACTTAAATTTTAATGCATTAAATATTTATTTCAGTTTAGATGAGGGTAAATATGTAAGTTTTTTAGTATCTAACTAATGAGGATAATGCTCCATACTTTGGCAGCATCGAGTGTCGCACTTATGTTAACGTCAGGTCATTAAACAACCACCAAACAACTACTCCTCATCTTGTTGTCTGGTGATTGTTTTCCCTCAAGTTGCCAAAAAAAATTTCAAAACTCTTTATTAATTACAGTTTATTGAAGTTTGTGTTTTTGTTCAGGTGTATAGGCATTGAGCAAGAGTAAATTTACTTCTTCTCTGGCTTCCCCCTGCAGGTTGCTCCATTCTTCGTCGTTGATTCTTAAGCTCAGGGAAGCTCAGCGCAGCGAGTACACTCGGAGTTTATCCATCGACAATCTACGGAAAAGGGAGCGACAAAACAAAGTGAGTGACCTAGAAATCAACCTCTCTTCAACTTCCTCTCTCAAGAAACCCCTATACAGAATCATGGAGAAATGGAACCAAAGATTAAGGAGATGCTCCAATTTACTCCTCATGGATCAAGTGTTGTTCTACGTGTCATCTCTACAGGCAGCTCTCTCCTCTCCCAAATCCTCCAGTAACAATGTTCACGACCCCATTGACAACTTTAGAGCTATACTGAAGTCACTTCCTCAACAAAAATGGGTCATTACAAGAAATAGCAGTCGTATTCAACCGTGCATGAGATTGTTACAGAGTTTGGGTCTCTCTCCTTACTTTGAAGGTGTAATTCAAGTGCCTGGCAGTCTCCTTCGGTTAAAAGAACACTTAATGAGTACAACCTCGACAGGATCAGGTGATAAAAACTCAATATGCATCCTTATGATTGGTGTTACAGGCAGTGCAACGGTGCGAGGTGGATCTGGAACGACCAATGAGAATGTAGAGGAAGTATCATCCCAAAATGAACAGAATCGAATGTTGTTTAGCGAAGCAAAGAAGATTGGTTTCGTTACGATTCAAATAGACTCCAACTCTTCCTCCTATCAATCACCTCCCGAATCAGATGGTGTAGATACGATTATCCACAACTTATTCAATACTGATCTTTGGTGTACTCTGAGTAATCAGTTGGAGACCTATCAGTACACTCGAGCAGCTTCCGAGAAAAAGCTCTCCCCAGCCAAGTCAACCCCTACGCCCAATACCCACTCCAACTCCAAATCTCCTGCTCCTCTCTCTTCTTCTCCTGTGAAGAAGTCTGAACTTCCCTTGGAGCAACAACAACCATCACATCAACCTCCGAGACACTCAATCAACACAATATCTAACCAACAACTACAACAGCAACTACACAACTATCTTGGATATTCCCAGAAAGGAACACCAGCAATCTCAAAAACCGAACTCATACTAAGCTCATATGTAAAGAATGAAAGTCATCATTCAAGAAGACCGACTACCCTCGAGCCTGTGCATGCAACTCCCTCCTTTGAAAACAATCATTCCTCATCGTCTCCTCCGTCCTTAGCTCTGCGAGCTTCAAGCACGCATGAGAGCACACTCTCAGACCTCTTAGAGAATCCTGAAGCTTCACTGAAGGTGAGGAATCACAAGAAGAACAGGAAGAAGAAGAAAAGAGAGTATGACGATCCTGGGACCAATAACGGTATTGTGACTAGTGGCAATACAAAGAAGAAGAGAAAGAAAAAGAAGAAGAAAGAGCTTTCAGAGGGAGGGGAAGAGGACCAAAGCGGAGAAGGAAGTCAAAAGCTTCCTCCCTTAAGAATGGATGCACTCTTGGTGGCTGGGTCAAACAAGAGAAGCACTAGTTCCTTGTTACCAGACTCCAATGAGAGTGACTTGCTAGAGGAATTTGACTTGGACCATCGACCTTCAAGGAGCATCACAACCTCTCCGATGTTCAAACCATTCGTAACAAGTGGTGGACCTTAAGATTCCCATCAGACCAGTTGTAAACTCGCGTATAAAGTATAAGAAGAAGGGTGAAACAGATTTTGTTCGTCTCGAGAAAAAGAAATTTACTTGGTTCGTTGCTTCTTATTCTTCTTGTTTGATGTGTTGTTGTTCTTGGTCGATGTTGGTGCTTCCTTTCTCTTCTTGTCACTGTTGTTGTTCTTCTTTTGCTGTATTGGTTGCTTCTTGTTGTTGGTCTTCTTGGCAGAAACGACTGGAGCTGGCTCCTCATCATCACTGCTCTCGGCTTCCTCGTCTGGCAATTCGACATCACCCAACAAGTCTTCCTCATCATCATCAATAGGTTCAAAATGAGACAAGTCATAGTCATCCAACTCATCCTTGTCCATATCAAACGATTTGGTTGGCTTCTCTTCTGCATCGTACTCATTGTCCGAGTCGTCTTCTGCCGTCACAATAGTCCTTGGTTCAGATGCTGCTACGGAAGAACCCTTTTCTCTCTGTTCCTCCTCTTGTTCCTCCAGTTCAAGTCTCTTCTTCATGAGTTCATTGACACGCTTCTTTTGCTTATTCAACTTTTTCATCTCCTGTTCGTACAGTTTGGCCTTTCTTCTGGACATCATACTCTTTCTCAATTCCAAGTCTTGTTCGTGCTTCAATTGATCCTTTGATTTGACTTGTGCACCAGTGGCCCGAATTGACTTGATTTGCTTCTCTCGTCCCTCCTTTTCCAACTGCTTGCTAAAGTCAGAGTACTTCATACCAGTCTTTTCCATTTCCAACTCTCTGGTATATCTCTGTTCTTCTTCTTCTTCCGCTTCGGAATCAGTGTCGGCAGCAGTGACGTGAACATCCTCCAATTCTTCATCGTCAGACACTGTTTCTTCTTGATTGTCACCAGTGGCTCGAGGGAGACCACGTGCCAATGTGGCCAACAGTCCTCTGCCTTCTTCTTCTTCATCATCATCATCGTCATCATAGTCAACAGAGGCAGCAGAGGCACCTTGTCTTCTCTTGATTCTTCTCAGAGCATCCATCTCCTGTTCCAAAATGTTTCTCAATTCTTGAGCATACTTTGGTTCATAGACAAATGTTGGTGCGGCATTGCCATCCTGTTGTTGTTGTTGTTGACCTTGTTGTTGACCATACATGTCCTGTTCAAATGGAGAGAGATGAGGTGGCAATTTCTGACCTGGTTGATACTTTTCTGCTGGGATGAGAACCTTGGCATTCACACAGTCATACACCCATTGAGGTTGAATGAATTCAATGGCATCTGCAGAGGTGCTCTTTTGACTCAAGAAACCACTAGTCTTCAAATCATCGACACTTGGGATCACTGGTCTATCAATGACATAGTGAGTAATGGTCGTCTTGACATTGTTGCTATTGTGATTGAGAAGCGCATCTGTAATGACTCTACCACCAAAACTGCGAATCACAAATTCAAGTGATGCAATCGGTGTTTCTCTACTCAGATAAAAAGTCATATTCTTGTACAGATTCAAAAACTTTTCTTCAAACAATTGATCCACAGTCTTGTTGGCTCTACTCTCTTCCATTTCTTCATTCAATAGCATGGCATGTGATTCATCATCATCCTCTCTTGTAGTTGCTGAATCATTGGCATACATTTGATTGTTGCTCTTGGCAATCAATTCATTCAATTCTTGTTGCATTGTACCATCAGTAGTAGCAGTAGCAGCAGTACCAATAGTAGTACCACCAATAGTAGCACCACCACCAATAGCAAGAGTAGCAGCAGCCATCATTTGATTATTGGTATCCAATAGATAGGATGCAAGAGAGTGTCTCCAGTGAGGACACACTGGTGGATACTGTTCTTCTCTGTCGTGATACAACTTGAAATTGACAAATGTCATCAACGTGGTATAAAAAGTGAGAAAAGTCTTAAACACCTTAAAGTCTGCCTCCTGTGGAATCTGTTGAGTGAATCCATGAGGTACAATCCATGTAATCTTTTGACCATAGAGTTGAGCCTGATAGTAGATGCCCTTGAATGACACAAAGCACTTTTTGAGTGAACGAGTGCTCACAACGTGACTACAAAACTCATCACACAACTTTTTGACCAATGATAGTCTCTGTGGTTCAATTCCACCATATCCACTGGGCAAGTGATGAAACATGAACATGAGTGTCAGGCAGTCATCCAAATCGTAGAGTGCGGATTGAAAGGTAGGGTATCTCTCCTTGACCAAGTGATCATAGGTAAAGTGTGGCTTTGCATTGGACTCGAGTGCCTTGGCATGTGAAAAATCAAGCTTTGAATTGGCCTTGCTCAATCGCCTCAGGAAAATCTTGTGTTCTCTAAACTTGACAATCAATGGATCATGATTCATAAATTTAATGTCCTTGACATAATAGTAGAGCACTCCCTTCTTCAATGGTTTACCAATGGTGAGTTTTGACTTGTTGCTCAATTGAGATTTGGTGGGTTGCTTAGGATGGATGCCCTTCAAGATGCACAATCGACGGAAATCACCCAATGACAGTTGCAAGTACCTCACTGCTTCATTACGTGTCATGTACTTGCTCTTTTTTGTTTTTTTACCACCCCAATTGTGTTTTCCAATGTTTCTTGTTGCTTTTCCCATTTTGTTGTTTGTTGGTTGTTGACTGTTGACTAGTTGTTTGTTTGTTTGTTTGTTTGTTGACTAGTTGGTTGTTGGTTGTTGTTGGTGTGAGCAAGGAAAATTGGTGTGTCTGTGTCGTTGTTTTTCAGAGACGTCGCTCCTCTGAATGGTGTGCCGTGTGAATTCACAAGAATTGATGATTCAACAAATTGGTGGAGGGCAAAGTTTGATTGAATCGGAGGAATGAAGGCGGAGTTTTGACACGAAAAAGAAGAACGTTACATGGGAAAAAAGGTTTTGATTGTATTTGTTGTTGTTATTCTTTTGTTTTTCGCTGGTTTTTCGCTGAGATTCATCGGTCGTGTCTTCAAGCGAGGATCGTGTCTGGGGTACTGGATCGAACAGAGGCTTGTTCAATCATGGTTGTTTCCAGGGGTCGTGGTGGCGGTGGTGCCATGGTCGTAACGGCTGATGTCATGTCTGTTTTGACAATACCAATCTTGGTGGAAGCAACAACAGCTTCTTGTGAATTGGCATATCCCTCGGTACTCATTGCAACAGATGGCATTTGCTCAATATTTGTGGTGGGCATCACAACAGTTGGCATGACTGTTTCAATGACTGTTGCACTTGTTGTCGTCATGGCAGATGGTTGCATCATCATTTGTGGTTGCATCTGCAGTGGTTGTTGTTCAAGTTGAGGTTGCAATTGTTGTGGTTGTTGTGTCCATTGAGTCTCCTGACGCATACCAGTCGTTTCGTCCAACAACAGACCCTTCTTTTTGCCCAACTTTGTCTTATCGTATCCCATCTTTAACTTCTCATTGATCTTGGATTTGCGAACAAGACTGTTGCCAGAGATTTTTTTCCATTCTCTCTGTCTTTCCAACAAGAGAATGTTGAGACGAGTAGTAATGTACTCCAACTGTTCTTGCATTCTTTGTCTAATCATGGCTGACACACGTCTTCTAATGATTCCCTTGAACAATTTGGTCACTATTCTGTCCAGGGCTTTGTGATGAGCTGCTAGAATACGAATATTCAACTTGTCAATGTTGCAGTTCACTCGACCAAGTCTGAGATGAGGAATCTTGGCACTAGTTGACACAATATCCCAATTGGCCTCAAGAGACAGACCTCTGTTGCCCAACACTTCAATATCAGCCACTCCATAATCATGATACTTGAGTCCTGAGAGTTGTCTCACATCAAAGTGAACATTACGGATGGCAAATTGAATGGAGTCTGCTTCAAAGTGAAGCTTGGTCATATTCTTCGTAGCCTCTCTGGTCATACTGTACGATTGATGATCAAGGTTGTTCATAAATTGAAGATTGAAATGATCAGGCAATATTCTATTGATGTCCAGAACCATGTTATGAAGAGCAAAGGCATAACGTCTTGTTTGACCCTCAACAAATGGCAATTGAACTGATACCAACTGTTGTCTAAGCAATGTACCAAACAATGCATTCAATTGTACGATGCTCTCCTGCATAATGAACAAGTCTGGTCTTCCATGTCCATCCATGAACATGTCTTTGAACAGTTTGTTAACCTTTGAGCTGACATCCAATCGATCTCGGTCATTTCTCAACGAAATGAACATTTCTTTCATTGTTGATGCCATGTTCTTAAAGTAGACATAGTATTGTGACTTTTCGGCTTGGAACAATTGTTTTCCTCGTTCAACAAATGCACTGATTTGTTGTTTGTGTTGTTGTAAACGAATGGAGGAGTCCTGTGCACCAAAAGTCGTTGGTTGAACAATGGTGGCTTGGCTTGGAAGAACATCACTCCTTGTCTCTTGCATCATATTTAGTATAAAGATTCTCAAGTCTCTAAAGTATTGATTGGCAGCAGGGTCGTTCTTAATGGTCATGTACAATTGATAACACTGATTAATGAACACTTCCAATGGTTGGTGACCGACAAAATCTCCCATGATCAACTTTGCATCGTTGAACACAATATTCCATTCATTTTGTTGTGCAGTTTCTTGCATCTGCTGTGCTGCCATTGTCCTATGCTTTTGGAATTGGAGTTCAAACTGATCGTACATGACAAACAACTTTTGAACCACGTCTCTGTACTGCGGTTGACTCCTTAACTTTTCCAGCAGAGTATCCAATCTTATCTCCATCATTCTTGTTCTCTCGGACTCCTGTTTCAAGATATTCTTGGTGTCCTTTGCAGCAGTAGTCAATTCGGTCTTCAATTGGGATGAAGACGGTTGGGATGATGGAGGATTCTGAATGAAAATTGTTTCAGAAGTAGCTGAGGAGGCAGGTCCAACGATATTGATATATTCACTTGTCTGAGTTGTTTGAATAACGGTGGCAGATGGAGGGGCCATTGTAGTCGAGCCAGTGGTCAACAAATCACTTCTCAGTGAATCGGTGAGGCGATCTCCATGCTTCTCATCCATTCTTCGAGCAAAGCTCTGGAACAGTTTCACAAAGTCAATCAACAACTCACGGAATTCTCCACTCTTGAAAATGAAGAAGATGATGTCTCTCATGTTGATCATCATTTGTTTAGACTCTAGCCTGGCCTTCTCAACCATGTACTGTTGTGGTTGCTGTAGCTGTGGCAGTACAGACGTCTTCAATAGTTGAGCTTGTTGTTTTCCCTTGAGTGCCGCAGATCGACCAGCTAGCCTCGAATCACGGTACATTCTCTGCCACTTCTCATCTCCATTCTTTGCATGAATGAACTTTTGCAAAGATTCTAGCACTTGGTATACATCACCCACTACACGCATGCCCTGCTCAGACAACATGCCCGAATTTTGTGCGAGAGTAACCTTGACATTGTTAATGGATTGGTCAATCAATTGATTAGATGGTGCAACACCATTGACGAGCATGTTACTTGCTTGGAACAGTGTAGAGTTTCTGGCCGTGGGATCCACACCGATTGCTAGAATTCCGTTTTGATCCTCCTTGATTAGTGCCATTTTTTGAGTGTCTAATCGGAATGTTGACGCCATTGGATTGGGAGTGGGTTGAACGAACACTGTAGGTGGACCAGGTCTAAAGTTGACTCTTTGTTGATGTGGTAGTTGTTGCATTTGTTGCTGTTGCAACTGATATTGTAACTGTTGTTGTTGTTGTTGTTGTTGAATGTCAAGCTGTAGCGGGTTCAGTAGACTAGCATCTGTAGTTGGGGCCATGGTGGTAGTTGTTGGCATGACCATTGTCGTTGGAACTTGTACAATATTCTTGGACAGATCCATGACAGTGGTTGGAGGCATTGGTTGTTGCATGTTGGGACCCATCGGGGATATGAATTGTGCTGAAGTCTCTACCATTGTTCTTGTCTCTTCTTCTCTTGTTGTTCTGTATTTACAATTCTTGTGTTTGTTGGGGGTAGAAAGTGGTGACTTGAGCGTGTTCTGGGTAAGGCTTGTTGGTTGGTTTGATTGTGTTCTATAAAATCTTTGTAGCACCAGCAACTGTTGATGAACAACTTAAATATTTTAAGAATACGTGAGCTAAGGTCATCCTAACCGCCACGCTAAGAAAAACATATGCTTTTAGAAATAGTCATCGAGATAGGCGAGCGAATCACTAATTCTCACTCCTGGCCAAGCCGAGTTCAATTTCTATTTCTTGGGGGTGAAACTCTCTGAAGAGACAATGTTACTTTGCAGGTTGACTATTCTTGTTGGAAGCTGTTCCTCCATCCTCTAAAATAAGCGATAGATGATAGATACAATATCCATTCCCAAATGGCGTTGACCAGTCAACCAAAACAAATAGTATTGCCAAAAATAACAACTCCTGTAACTCTGACACTTGAGAATCGAGGACATTTTCGCGGGCATTGAAATTTCTGTCCACCGTTTCGATGCCTTTGGTATTTCCCATGACATCTCCAAGCAAAAGTGAGGACTTGCGCGCACCATTTTTCACACCCAACAGCTTGCCACATCATCCTTCCACTTTGGCGTACATTGCAACTAGATACCTACGTGCATGTAATCTTCATCATCAAACAAAAAAACACATTCCTCAGCAAAAAAATGGCAGCAACTACACGTACGACAACAACGACATTCACATTTGATCAATATGTGGATCGTGTCTTATCTGATGATCAAACAACAAACAAGAAGGATGACATCAAGTTACAATATCATCAATCACATGCATTGCTCATTCAGAATGTTTTTGAGGTCATCTCCCAATATTCATCATCTTCCTCTCTCCAAACAATGACCCTCTCAGACATTCAATCCTTGTTTACGTATATTTATCCGAAGCCTTCACCACCAGATTCGCCCATTGGTTCTTGCGCCAAAAAAATCCCAAACGACACACCGTTCAACTTGGCGACCCAAGTGTTTGGTGTGGCGCCAAATGATTTTTACAATGAATCGTTTATGAAAAATAATTGCCCGCACAGTGTTCGACTGAAACAATTGAATGATTTGATATCAAGTCTTCAAAAGGAAAGAGTGATTGAATGTGAGTGGTTTGGTGTCTATCGAGTCATTGATCAACCAAATTTTCTGAACTACCACCCAACTGATGATGATGATGATGGCTTCTCTGTGTTGGTCAAGGAGGCTTACATTGGTGATTACAGTCGTCCTGATTTTCCACTCAATGAACAATTTGCAAAGCATAGCAGTAATTCTACTGTTGCCATGAGTGGAAAGGTGCGTGTGATCCATGATGTCTATGGGATCACAACTACCACTACTGCTGCTACTACTACTGCTGCTACTGCATCGATGCAGCCACTCACAAACGATATTGATGATAATGATAGTGGTTCCTCATTATTGAAACAAGTCGAAGAGAAGAAGGATGATGAGCCATACTATGTGTGTGATACAAGGGTGGAATCAGAGCTGTGTATACCTGTATGGTCACGTGATGGATCAAGAGTCATTGGAATCGTGGATGCAGAGGCATGGAAGACTCACTTCTTTTCTTCTTCTCAAACACTGTTCCAATTCCTCTACATTTGTTATTTATTGGGACAGTATAATTTGTTTCTTCTCGAAGAGCGAACCTAGTAAAACTTAAAAAGCTAATAAGGCGGTAATTGCTCTGTTGGACAGTTTATTCATCCCAAATCATCAACGACTGCAACAACAAGAGAGGTTGAGGCAAAATGTTCCTCGCTGGATTTCAGCATTCTAACAGTTTATCAATAGAACGTCTGACTCGTGATCTTCCACTCTTCGTCGCCAAGAGATACAATGGAAGGATGTTGGGTGAAAAGTATTCACCTGCTGTTTCTCTTGATACGAACACAAAAGTGTACTGTTTGTCAGTTGTTCGTTCTCCGAAATGCTACAATTGGTAATCAAAACAGGAATGATCAGGTAGTCCTCGAAGTGTGGGGACAGTTCTCCAATGATTCGCTTCGCCCAACCTTCTGCTCTAATGTCATCTCTCTTTTTCTTGCTTGTGTACTTGTATTGTATAACTATCATTACTTTGGCGTCAGAGTTCTTCTGAGTTGTTGTCCATCTAGCATCAATCAACTCTGTTCCTTCATAGCACCAAGACAATAGTCGATCTCTCTGCTTCTATGTCACTACTCGCTAGTGTTGGATTGCAATGGGTTCCAACACGCTTTCTATATTCCATTATTGGAGAAAGAAATTTCTCATGATCCCTCTTCAGCATGATATGATCTCCTCGATCAAGATTGGGAAGTGTCAGATAAATATCTTGGAGGCTGTCACTGATTCTTGCCCCTGGAAATATCAATTTCCATGGAATTGAGTTGTACTTTTCTCGACTATAGATACTCAACCTTGCCCAAAGCGCTTCAAGATCCAATCTCTTGAAACTTCTCCAGGAAAACACGTCGAGTGAGTGAAGTATTGTCGTTATGAACTGAATATAGTTATGAATTTCTTTTTCTCGTCTTATTCCCAATTATTCGACCAAATTTTGCATTGAATAAATAGTGAGTTGGATCATTTTCTCACCATCAGGAATGATCGATTCATTGACTCGACAAGGAGTGATACGGACAAGAGAGAATTACAGAGCAAGAAATACAACTATCTCAGTTACAACCAAAAGTTCCTTCCGAGATTAATATAAGCTGCACGGATGACGACAACGAAGAAGTACATGAAATGAAGGATGATGATATGTATAATATGGAGGATGCAGAGGAGCAGTTTGACATTGATATTATACCTTCTCCAGTGTTACAGAGAGACTCTGCTAAAATGGTGTTGTGCAACTCCCCAGTCCAGAGAATCAGCTTGTTGATGGACAACGAGATTAAACATTATTACTACTCAAGAGTATTTATCTGATCTAGGAAATGAATGACACATTAGACATCACAGCGTTGATTGAAGTCCACATTACGGGAGTAGACCATTTTATACCCAAGTGAAGGTTATCGCATGGAGGGAGAGTAGTAGAATGTGATACAGATATGACTTTTCGTTACACAAAATGAAAAATCAAGTAGAAATTGAATTTTATTTGAATCAATCGATATAACATCACTTCTTGTCTGCTCATCCTGACCTATACAGACCATTCAGAAGGTTCAGAAGAAACCGATTTTGCGTTGTCCAAAAAGAGTTTGTTGTGCATACTCAACCATCATTCACGTTCCAGGACAATTGCTGTCCAAGAGAAGCTCAAAAGTCTATCTCCCAGCATCCTCAAAACCAGCGTTAAGTATTATGTCGATGAGAGAGTCGAGATTATGGGAAGAATGGTTGAAGTGACGGTCGGTTGCCTCTTCAATGACTACAATGCGTGGGAGCATCGTATCGATGGCTTCAAGCTCAACAACTTTGGGAGCTATCTCTACAGGCCCTGACCATAAAGGAGACAGATCCCTTGAGATGATAAATCGGAATCTTCATTAATTAATAATAATGTTGAGTAGTGATGATTGTTGTGACAGTGTCTCTGATCAGAAGAAGGTCTTGTTCCTCTGCTCGATTGATTCCTTTGTTCGTATGGGATGTTTGATTTTGTAAAATTAGCAAGAAGACCACAGACAACAAAAGTCATGGGTAGTAGTGAGAAACTAAATCTGAACCGACCAGCAAGTACATCATGTTTCTTAATGCGTCATTGTTTCATCTGTCCACTTTTTGGTGCAGGACTGTCAGCCAAAGGTTTTTGGCCTTTCTGACTACTATCCACCTAACAGTACTTTGCAGAATGTGTAATTTCATGTTCTCTTCGGGGATTTGAAGGAAGAGATTAGAATTCTTCGAAAGCTGATGGAGGACATTTGTTCATTGGAACAACATTCTTGATAACTTGGAGAATGGAGACGAGTAGGCCCTCAAAAACTTTTCTCATCCACAAGAATTGGCAAGATCGTTTATTTAGCTTACACCTATTCTTTTCAACGATAATCACTGGTGCATATCATTACACTCGGAAATATTGAACGATTGATCTACCACAACAACTTTTTTCCATCGAAAGAATACATTCATGTTTTTTATTATGTCAATTATTGAATAAAACAGCGTTCTGATCCACAATTGTGACCCTTGAGAACCCATATCATAGAATTCTTCCTTGATAGGTGACAGCACTATCGCCTTGTTGTATTGCACCGGCATCTCGATCTCTAATTACAACCAGCCGACCGTATTTATGCGGTACTTAGAATCACTATGATAATTCCGTGTCTTCTTTGATCATCCAATGCCATTACTGTTTTGAATGGTTTGAAACAAGTACGTATTGTTTTGGCTTCAGCTTTTGTAGCTTTAGCTTCCTGGATCAGGAGAACATCGCACTGATTGGAGTATATGAGTCCTTTTAACTCATCTGCTTTGTCATAGATGCTTCCATTCACATTCAACATGGCTCTGATTTCATTCCTACTTTCATCTGGATTGTCATTCCTTGATCTTTTATTCCCTCCGCCCACATCAAACACCAAGATTGATAGTGACTGTTACTATTACCATGATGAATCTGTTCGGGGTGCTGTGCTTCGAACTCTCTTTTTAAATATTTTCGGCATGTTTGATCAAGTAAATTTTTTAAAGGACCGATCAGTAAATTTTTTTGGAAAAAACATACAATGAAGATAACGCACTACCAACACCTTCATGACTTAAGATGTCTTTGCAGGCCATCAATATTTAAATCGTCCATACACCGCCTCTGTGGGAATCACTCGTCGAATTTCTTAAAAACAACCAAAACATTCTTATACCATTTTTATTAATGCCAACAGTGGAGGAAAGCCAAACAATTTTTTGTTCGTGTTAAAAAACTGTAGGGAGTTTGGGCCTTGCGCCCAATGGTAGATTCTCCTACATTCAGTACATCAATGAAGCTATCTTTGTTTCTAACATACGCCACCTGAGGAGTTTCATCATCAGTAGACGGATAGGCTTCTTCCTAATTTTCGTTTCATTACCCCGCAGCAGTTGGAGTCAATACCTTTCTTTCCTTTTGCTTGATACTGGAATGCTCTCTTTTGAAGTGGAGGATAGAGATGATTGGGGTGAGTCTTGTGTATTGGACTGAGTTGATAGTTGATTTGTAATGGTCTGGTATTTGAACTCAAACAAATGAGGTTTCGATCTTGTGTTTTGCTTTAACGTGCTTCTTGATGACACTTTATGTTTGGAACAACTTAGGCATTCTATGTTTGTGCTTTTGCCAAAGAATTATGATATCATTCGACAGAGAAATAGAAGAGTAGAAGGTTATGAACGGTGGTGACTACGCACTGAGAAAAATAGTGAGAAGTGGAACAGACTTATGCTTGATGAATTCGTCGTATTTTTTGTATCGGGCAACTCGAATGAAGAGATTTTTTCACATGCGAATGAGATTTTCAAGATAATCATAACCCACACTGTTGAAAACGCAATTTAGTGACCGACAAATTCCACATAACCTATAGATGCCATTATCGACATCGGATGCTTCAGTGCCTCCAAACGTCAAATCCGTTGTTCATCTGTCGTTGGAACTCGACGGACTGAGAAGCACAATCCAAGTAGAAAGACTTTATCTGTGGGATGCCATTGGTCAAAAACTCTTTAATGCATATCCAACTTGGACTCACAATCTACCCACAAGCGTACGATTCATCGTAGGTCGAATGAAATACATGGAACCACATCAGCCAACTTATCAGATCTCAATAGAAAAGTGGTACATTCAATTTTGGATATTTACAATGTATTTCCGAATCTCGAGAGAATCCAAAAGCCTAACTACATGATGCTCTGGTTATGCTAAAGAACTTTCATGAACTCCCTGCGCAATGGGCCAAGTTACAACAAGGTTCGCAACTCCCTCAATTCAAGTTAATCAACGGTCTTTCCAATGCGGATCAGATCGGTTCTTCCTTTAGAAAGGAAGATTGCTTTTTCTTTTATCTTGAAAAGCAATCAGGATGTACGTTTTGAAAAGAAAGAGCTTATCGTTTCTATTCATTAACTTTACGGCCACACCCATCTAGTGCATCAAGACAACCAGGTTTTTTTTAAGTCTTAGGTGACTTAAGCTTTTTCAAAAATTCTCCGAATTTATTGAAACCACGGCGTTCTCGATTGAATAAACTATAAATTGAGGTCAATGACTCCATCTTCCTCTTCCTCTTCGTCATCGTCCGTTTTCATCGATGCAGAGGAAGTCGAGGACTCTTGAAGTTGCGAGACCATACATTCCAGTTTTTTCAACCGCTCCTTTATATCATTCAATTCCTTCCTAAGAGTGTCATTTTCTGATTGGAGAATCTCCTGTTGCACCTCACATTTCTTGGCAGTCATGGCAATAATGCTATTCACTTGATCATGAGTGTTTCGGATCATTTGCTTCACGCTTTCCTTGGCATCCTTTTCTGGTGGGCTATTATGATTATCCCTGGTGTAGACATTAACACCAGAAGTAATCAGAAAACGAATGAGTTCAATGTCAGGTTTCTTGGCTTCCACTGCGAGATGATAGGGCGTTTTACCGTTTTTTGCTCTCTCGTCGATCGATGCTCCGTGAAGAACTAAAAATTTGACTTGATTCAGATGAGCTTCCTGTGCTGCCAAGTGCATTGGTGTCATGCCTTGATTGTTAACGCTATTCACGCTCGCTCCCTTCTTCATTAGATACTTTGCAATCTCCCGACTCTTATTATTGTGACAGCAGTAGGCCAGTGCAGTGTCCCCATCCGCATCTGTCGTATCACAAACATTGAAGCCACACTCTTTCACTGCATACTTGACAATGTCTAAATTGTTACCTAACACAGCTGCATGCAAGAACGTTGAGTGAGCCTTTACGTGTGATTCTTGTTCCTGTTGCTTCTGCGATGAAATGTGCTTCTTCAGTGTTCTTGTAATGGGCATTTGCTGATGATTCCACAAGTTTTCATTCGCTAAAAGACTGGAGATGGATGAGGAGTCATGCGTAATAACAGCACCATGCGTCACCAATCTCTTCACAATCTCTAAACTACCAGATTCAGCAGCCCAGTTAACAGCCCAATCCCTGAGATAAATTGAATCGGATTGACTCATTGAATTCACATTGAATCCTAATTTGACATAGTCATCCAATAAATTAACAGAAATGTCCTTTGATTGAATGAGAGAAATGACATGTTGATCCAACTGGACCAAATCCTTTCGAAATACTAATTCTGTAGTTGTGACCTTGGATGGAGACTTGGATGAGGACAGAGATGGTGATTTCGAAGGAGATTTGGATGAGACAATGGGATTGACATGATGAACGGTCAGTATAGATCGAGAAAGTACTTGTTTCAGCCATTCGTCCCTCTGCTTGAACTCCACAGAAACAACAGACATTAAATCATGCATGTACGATTGAGTCATTGAACAGTTCATCAATGATTCACTATCTCTCTTGAACGCTTGATCCCATTTTGACTTGAAATACGTGAGCCACAAGTGTTCCTCATTTTCATCATGTTCATTATGACTATGCTCATCATCAACAGTACTATCAGTATTAGAATTCAGTTTCTTTCCATAATCATTCTTTTTCCTCTTCTTCTTTTCATGAGTCGTTGTTGTTCCTTTCTCTTGTTTAATCTGTTGTCTACAATACTTTTCAATCATGGTGAACAGAGACGTAAAGAACACTGGTGTTCCATATTGACATGCATACTCGAACAAATTGATCATTTTCATTTTATCATGCTCATTATGACTATTATGGTTATGGTAATCAGTAGTAGTAGTATTATTATGATTAGTGCCCAACAATTGAGGCAACAGTGATGCGATGGGCACATGAATAAACAACAATTCCATATTCTCCTTCAAAATTTTCAGCAAAATTGATTGATTTGCGGTCAATTTTTGTTTTGGTGGAGGATTACTCACACTACTACTACCACCACCACTAGCACTTGTATTACTAGTACCAGTATTACTACTACTACTACTACTACTAGTTGTCATATGAAAATCAATCAAGTTTGATGAATGAACCATGGGGAATAAAATGTGAGAGATCATATAAGTCGGTACGTGATACATATCCAAAATTTTCATTCGATTTTTCGACACATAATCAAATATCACTCCTCTCAAATCACTTCTCGATTTAATTTCTTGACAATCACCGCCACTACCATTACTACCATTACTACCACTATTATTATTATTAATATGATTAATATTATTATCATTCACATTATTAATATTGGAAGTTGAAATTTCAAGTGCCCATAAGGGTATCATACTTGTGGTTGCCACATGTTTTTCTTGTTGCTGTTTCGTATTTTTACTACTCGTTGTTGATGATGATGAGAATAATTGTTGTTGTTGTTGTTGACCTTGTTGAATTTTTTGTACTTGTTTCTCATTGAGTCGTTGATACAATTGATGATCATTCAGAATCAATTCTTGACGTTCATAAATATTTTCCTTGTATTCTACTGGATCATACATGATGAATACACATTGCTGTTTTTGATTGGTAGCAGAACTAGCAGCAACAGATGATTTTGTATTGGTTGTAAAGGTCTTGTTACAAAAAATCATCGGAGGCGGAGTAATATTCAAAGTATTGGTTGTGAGGGGAGTGGCGGTGGTGTCCGCATGGACAGGGGCGGTATGATTTTTACGTTTTCGTTTCCGTTTGGCAAGTGTCGCCGATGCGCCATCATTTTCATCAGTTGTTGTCGTGCGTTGTTGACTATCATTGTTTTCAACGACATAATCTTCATCGTCGCTATCATCGTCGTCATCACTCTCATCACTCTCGTCATCCGTGTCTTCTGCATCTTCTTCTTCTTCACTCTCCTCATCATAGTATTGATTCACCATGACACTACTCTTTCTCTTCTTCTTATTACTGCTATTGTTGTTATTGTTGAGACGATGATGATTACTATTGGTTGTATTAGGGACAGTGGTTGTTGTATTCGCAACAACAACCTTGTTTTGATCCTTCTTATTCTTCTTTAGATGTTTCTGATCAATTTTCCTTCTCACATGATTTTTACTATTATTATTCTTCTTATTGTTCAATGATGGAGTGCTTGTGCTTGTTGTTGAAGTTGTTGTAGTTGATTGAACATGTCTCGTTGGTATGGATAAGGATGAAAACAATGATGATGGAGAAGATGTTGATGTAGACGGTGATGATGATGTTGATGATGAAAATGGAGATGAATGAATCCATGATGATTGTGCTCCTGCTGTGTTGCTGTTAAATAATGGTGTTGTGATGGTGGTGGATGATGTTACCGGTAGTGATGGTGATGATGATGATGGTGGTGGTGCATGACTCGTATTACAATAATAATTGGTTGAATGATCATCATTTTGAGATTGTTGGTGTGATCGTTTGAGTGGTGGTCGGGATTTTGTTGGTCGTTGTGCAGTGGGAGGTGAAGTGCTGCTAGTGGTTGCCGATGATGATGATTTGGGAGGGGTGTTGCTTGTCGAAGTTCGCTTTAGTAAGGTTGAGGTGACCATGGTCCAATCAATGAATGCAGCAACAATCAAATTCTGTGTTATGTGTTTTATTTTCGAGAATGCGTAACGGATTCGAGCAAAAAATTGACGAATTTCTGAGGCTCCGAAAAGTCAGCGCATCAGGTTGAAGATCGCGCATTACAGCCTGATATACAAGGGATTCCATTTTATTGTTCATTATCAACAGAATCACCTTCATTTTCGTCATCCTCACTGCTGCCGATGTCATTATTTACATTGTCGTCATCACTATCGCTGCTCTCACTATCACTCTCGTTGTCATTAGAAGAGTCTTCATTGTGTTTTTCATCAATTGGATCACCGAACTTGTCAAGAGTTTTCCAGTGCCTTTCTCCACGCAGCATAGACACCAACACGAGTTCATGTCCAAATGGTCGACGTCCATTTTCCATGTAATCAGTCAAACTCTTGTCACCAACTTCGTATCCATCAAATCCAATCACCAAAACATTACCCTTTTCTGACAATGCTTGCAATTCCTTCCATGCACTTGTCTTTCGTGCCAATTGCTCATAGATTGGGCAATAAACAGACTTTCTTGACTCAATATATCGATAGCATTTACCTCTCCACCAAGAACACAATGGAACATGCCTATTTCCATTGGTTATTAGCTTTGCTTGTGGTGCAAATCTGTGAGCTTTCTTGTCCTTCCATCCCTTGAGTCGATTCTTGTAAAACAGTGCACTTGGTTTCACGTGAGACAAATGTTCATCATTCTTGGCATCGAATTCAATCCCGTGCTTCTTGAAATAGGAGAGATCCATCTCACTCGTTGACCAAATCTTTGAAAATTGCCATAAATTCTCCAGATTGTAAACTTGAATGGTCGGTTCTTGTTTTCCTTCCTTGATCTCCACTTCAGTGCAGTAGTAGGTATAAGGACCAAGAATCATTGGACTCAGGTTTTTGTAATTGTTCCTGGCACTGGAACAGACATTGACTCGTGTGTAACCATCCTTGTGTGGCCACTTCATATAGTTACCATTTGCGTCTTTGGAAAACCTACCGGGTAGCTTGCCACACTCCACGTGATACTTTAGCTTTTGTTGCTTTGGCATGTGTGCTTGTTTCTTGTTTTGTCAACTCCAAAATCATCAAATATCCAGTATTATCTGGCATTCTGGTTGGGTGCTTTCTTTTTTTGAATTCTTGAACGATCGCGAAAAGAAATTCCGACCATCATATGTCCTGAAATATTTACAACGCTCTCACAAGATTTCGCGCATTCCAATTCAACAATACAATCTCTGCAAGTGTTCGGAAGATCGTTCTTATCTCAATGTGGCACCACAAACGACGCTGTGGGTATCCACAAATACTACAAAAGATTAGATGAACAATGAAAAGGAGTCGACTTTTCATTATCTTCTTTCTAGCACAACAACAATGAACAAACCTCTTGTGTTACTTTCATTTTTCTTGCTGCTCACACTCCTCTCTTTCTGCCATTCTGAATTGAACGCCTTTCTGACACTCAAAGGAGCCAAACAAGGTGACATCCAAGGAAGTGTGACACAAAAGGGAAGAGAAGGTCAAATTCAAGTGGTTGCTTATGATTGGAGCGTCATCTCACCAATAGATTCAGCTACAGGTCAACCTAGTGGTAAAATTCAAGTCAGACCACTTCAGATTGTCAAACCAGTTGACAAATCATCGCCCAGATTGTTGACTGCACTTGTGCAAAATGAGTTGTTGACCACTTTCATCTTGAATTTCTGGAGAGTTTCTGCAACTGGGGCAGAAGAAATTTACTACACTGTGAAGTTGATTAACGCAAAGATTATTTCCATTCATCAAATTAGTCGTGACAACAGAGTGTCACCAAAGATCCCATTGAGTGAGGAAGTTAACTTCATTGCCCAGACTGTCCAAGAAATTTGGGCTGATGGTAATATTGTTGGACAAACTTAATTATTCATATAAATAAGTTTCTCTTGATATCTTTGTTTTTGTTAGCAATGGGTTTGAAGTTGAGCCTGATTCTATTGTATCGAGCAATCTCTTCGCTCTTCTTTCAACGGTTCCTTCAATCGTCCTTATTGCTCTTCACCCACACCCTGTTGTCAATGTACGGTAATCTAAAATGCAGCAAATACTCTCAAACCCCAAGTATGGTTGGCCTTGAGTGCTCCATTTGTTCTTCCCCTTCTGCGGTCCTCTTTGCCCATTTTTCTCGCAATTTGGCAATTTGTTGGACAGGTACATTCTACGAGAATCAATTGTTGCCTCACTGCCGATTCTCCCTTCAATATCAGAAACTCCAATCACGATACGATATCCTACTGTATGTCCTGAAATATTTACAACGCTCTCACAAGATTTCGCGCATTCCAATTCAACAATACAATCTCTGCAAGCGTTCGGAAGATCGTTCTTGTCTCGATTCAGCTACACAAATGATGCTGTGGGAGTCCGCAAATAATAATTTAGATCAGAAGACGACAGAAGTCCAGAAGTGCCCTATGTTCTATCATCCCTCCATCACCTTAAATCCAAACAACAAACCATGAACAAACCTCTTGTTCTACTTTCATTCTGCTTACTCCTCACACTCCTCTCTTTCTGCCATTCTGAATTGAACGCCTTTCTGACACTCAAAGGAGCCAAACAGGGTGACATCCAAGGAAGTGTGACACAAAAGGGAAGAGAAGGTCAAATTCAAGTGGTTGCTTATGATTGGAGCGTCATCTCACCAATAGATTCAGCTACAGGTCAACCTAGTGGTAAAATTCAAGTCAGACCACTCAATATTGTCAAACCTGTTGACAAATCATCACCAAGATTGTTGACTGCACTTGTGCAAAATGAGTTGTTGACCACTTTCATCTTGAATTTCTGGAGAGTTTCTGCAACTGGGGCAGAAGAAATTTACTACACTGTGAAGTTGATCAACGCAAAGATTATTTCCATTCACCAGATAAGTCTAGACAACAGAGTGTCACCAAAGATTCCACTGAGTGAAGAAGTTACCTTCTTTGCCCAGACTGTCCAAGAAATTTGGGCTGATGGCAATATTGTTGGACAGACTTAATTGTTCAGAAAAATAAATCGGTCGTGATACTTTCGTCTTTCTTCAAAATATCTGGGTATCTTCTCGTTGTGAAATTTTGTCTTGATCAGCATCTCTGTCCAGCGAAATATGACAACCAATGTTAATGGCGTTTTTACTTAATTCAGTTGGATAGTGCTAGGCAATTGTCCTAAATGTACAAAAGCTCGAAAAAGAAACATGATATGAACAGGTGACATGGCCTCTTGTATGTTCAAACAAATTTGTTGGTACACTTGTGAGGCATCCATCAGAACAACATGAATATTCTCATTCTCATCCAATTGTTGCTCCACAGTGGCGCACTCACTCTTCACATGACACATGTAACCATATGCAATACTCGAGTTTCGATTGCAGTCGGGCAATGTGCTTCCCAAGTCGACAATAGGATGACTCCAATCGACTTGAAACCCTGTTTCTTCCTCTAGTTCTCTCAATCCAGCTCTAACTGGAATTTTGATGTGACTAGGCACAGTTTCTTCACTATTCAGAGCACAGTCTTGATTCGATGAATGTTGTAGCTTTTCATTCTCATCGATACAGCCACCAGGCAGCTCTAGCAACACTTTTTCGCAACCACGACGATATTGTCGAACGAGAACGATTTGATTGGATGGAGTCAAAGCAACAATACTCACCCAATCTGGTTCCTTGATGTAATAGAATGGATCGATAATCTTTACAGACGGTGAGCCATTGTCATTTTTTGAAGGAGTCGGAATTTGAATAACTTCGGAGAAGACAGAAATCCAAGGAGACGTAACAAGAGGTTGACTGGACTTGACGACCCATTTCTCTAGCACTTGCTCTTGAACCACTTGTGCTTGTTTGTTGTCACCAACACTATTGTTTTCTTGCTGCATTTTCTTGGGTGATATTATTCCGATGAAAGGTTCCCTTTTTTCTTAAAATTCTAAATCGAAAGAAGCCGTCGTTGAAGTTCATGAAAATCTTTTTCCTCGGCCCAAAAAAAAAGATCCAACACCAAGCAGAATGAACGATACCATCGCACAGGTCAAGCAAGATCTATCCAATGGTACCCAAAAATTGTTCAAAACCATTACAAAGAGCGACAGTCAACAACATTCCTTGTTGACCCCTCAACCTGGCTGCAAAGTCACCGTTCATTACACTGGAAAGATCAAGAGCACTGGAGTTCAATTCGATAGCAGTATCGATCGTGGTGTTCCCTTTAGCTTTTGCCTTGGGCAGGGTGATGTCATCAAGGGATGGGATGTTGCCATTGCAACCATGCACAAGAATGAGGAATGTGTGTTGGAGATTGACTCTGAGTGGGCCTATGGTTTCAAAGGGGCTGGCAAGGACATTCCACCGAATGCCGATTTGATTTTTCATGTGCAATTGATGGGTTGGACGTATCCTGACGTGTCTCAAAAGCAGGACATGTCAATGATTAAGCAAATTGTGAAATCGGGCGATGGATGGGAGAAGGCTGCAGAAGAAAGAATGACTGTGACGGTAAATGTAGGTGTCTATGCATCTAGGCAGACTCGTGTTGTTCCCAACGATACATTTACTGTTTCTGTTGATGAGAATAGCAGTCGCGATTCGCCAATGGAATTGATTGAACGGACATCTGAATTGCGTTTCATCTATGGAGATGAAATGATTCATCCAACACTGGAACGTGTGATCAGTGATATGAAGCGAGGTGAAAAGTCGCTGTTTTTCATCCACAAGAATTCATCTGAACTCGAAGGGATATCAGATGTAGAGAAACGCTATTGGATGCATTCTGAACGAGTAAAGAGTGCATTGGAAGAGGTACGGAACGGTACGATTGAGACTCTTTGCTTTGAAATCGAGTTGATTGACTTTGTTAGACCTCCACCGATATGGAATATGGGATTCAGTGACAAAGTAGCGCTATGTAACACGTTAAAGCATGAGGGAAATCAATACTTTGCAACAAGTAGATTCAATATGGCACTGAAGCGATACAACCAGCTGGTAGACGCAGTAGAATCGAGTGAACACAAACTGACAGAGGATCAGAAACGAGAGCTCGAAATCAATTTCAAAGCCGTAGCGTTCAGCAATGCCGCTGCAGCTCTTTTGCAAACAAAGGAATACAATCACGTTGTTGACATGTGTACCAAGACACTGGACTGTGAATCCAAAGCTTTGGATGTCAAAGTATATTACCGACGTGCCACAGCATACAACGCTCTGGGAGAGCACGAAAAGGCAATACAGGACCTCGAGAGAGCAATAGAGATTGACCCTCAGCATATTCAACTCCAACAAGAGCTAGAACGCACCAACCAACTCATCAAACAACAACGAGAGAATGAGCGTGCCGTATATCGGAGAATGTTTGACGAAATTACTGGCCTTCTCGCTGCATGTTCACCAATGAAATTGAACTTCAAACACCAAATGTGAAAAAAAAACACCCACTTTCACCGACACAACAAAAAAGCAAACAACAAACAGAGGAGAAACAACACAAAAAAATGAGAATTTTGACACACAACATGATGGTCTGCCTCAAGTGCGACCACTTTCCACTCACCATCAAAGCAACAAACAAATCTGAAAACGAACAAGAAGAAAACCTTGATTTTATCAAACACATGCTCTCAAAATTGGATTATAGTGCTCTGAAATCAGCTGCAAATGATTTGGAGATTGCAGGTCTGCCTGATACTCTACCTGACAATGTATTTGAGAACACTGCTGCCCTTCAATCATTGCACAAGCTTTTAATGGAAGTTGTGGTCGTTGACGGAGAATTAGTTTGTCCGAACTGTCAGAGAATTTATCCTGTGAAGAACAAGATACCGAATATGGTGTTGAGAGAAGATGAGGTGTTGGAGAAGAAGAAGTCATCTACATCATCATCCAACAACAAGAAGGATGAACTTGATTTGTCCAGTGCAATGAACAACAGCACAAATGACGAAGAAGATGACGACGAAGAATAAAATAATAAGAATTTAAAAATGAATCTTCATATGGATGTGTTCTGTTGTTTTGATTGTTGTTTTTGTGTTGTGAAGATGGTTGTTGCTAAGTTTTATTACCTGTTATGATACTAAGTATTACAATGCTTAGTTATTATATGGAGGGACATCTGTACAAGTAGGGCAAATTCTGAACGTAGTTGGGATCTCTTCGAAGCTTTAGCAACACTCTTGCATGTTGGTCCGATGTATCATGATTGATGTTGTATGAACTGCTGGCAATGAAATTGTTTTGCGACGATGTGGTGAATGCCTTAGGTTGGCCTGCATCTTGTTGTGTTCGCACGACTTGTGGTAATCCAATGTGGTGCTTGTCGTGGGTTACAATAAGAGGTACTGTTTGATTGGCTCGTTGTAATTCCTTCACTGTCGTGGAGATATCCTTCAAGAGACTGTCAATCTTTTCTTCATCTTTCTCTCGCTCGACATCTCGGACCCGAAGGTGACTGTCCAGCAGCGTATTGACTGATGCTTTCGAGTGAATTCCTTTCAGTGATGGAGGAACAATGGGAAGGGAGGTAGCTTCTCCATCTGCAGCTTTGGTCGAGCCATTCCAGTCTCGTTCATGCTGTATAGATGAGGTTGGTCGGCTCATTTTCTTTGCTTGAGTTTCTTCATTCCCTACCAAGTACGAAGACCGACTCGTAGCAAAATTCTCGAGTGGGGACTCCCAAGTGACAGTTATACCTTTTCGAGTTTGACCTTCCTCATTAGTTGTTTCATTGTTCTCATCAGCCTCTCGTTTCGCTTTTACTTTTGTTTGAATCACACTTAAAGCTTCCTTTACTTCATAGTCATCTATAAACTCTTCAAAGTTTAACGAATTTGCAAATTTAATTAAATCCTCTGCTTCCTCGTCTAATGCCTTCTCTGCCTCCTGTTCGCTCATTGCCCATTTGGGTCTCCTCAACTTTGTTGTCACCTTCGGTTTCTGACCCTCGAGTTTTTCTCTTTCCATCTTCTCCTGCTCTCTCACTACTTGCTCCAACGTTTTTGTCAATGAGATACTCTTTTGAGAGGTTAGTGGATCTGTTACTAGGGTTGAACTCTGTAGGATACGCCCAGGCGCTTCGCACTTCATCAAAGCCTGTCTCAACCTCGCTTGTGTGTCTGCAAACTTAGATCTTCGCTCTTGCCTATTTAATTGGTCCTCGATTTCATTCAATCTTCCTTCGACTTTTGCTTCTCCAAAGTCTCTCAACCATCGTTTATGTTTAATGTGTACATTGGACTCGAACTGTTCTCTTTGTTTGTCCATCATTAGATTCCGAGCAAAGAAATGACCTTCCCTATCCTCCTTAGCAGGTGGCAACCCGATATGACTCACATCGATGGGTGCTTTACCACAGGGAAGGAATGGCATCCGAAAAGGAATATGTGTAAAGGTTTCCTCCGTTAACTGGAGCTGTGATTCGGGTCGATTACTCACTAATATTCCTTTGTTGTTGTTGTACTGGTTGTCATTGTCGTACCGAGATGCCATTGTTGTTATTGAACAAATTCTCTCTTTGGATAGAACAATATGGACGATTGTTTCTGTAACCGAAATTTGCTCCGCGGAGCGATAACGGATTCTACAGATCAAAAGCTGGCATGCAACTTGTCCAATCGTTCCAGGTCATCAGGAGCTTGTTGTTGTTGATATATGAAACTGTTTTATTGTGTTTTAAGGTGGTGTTGTCAGTTCAAATCCACGTATCAATTTGATAAATGCGTGACAAGATGACAACAATACCTTTGATTTAATGCCATCCATAGATACCACGGTTGTGTCGCACTCGCTCCAACATATCCTCTGTTCTCGTGTATAGGTGAGTTGGAAGCATACCACGTTCCATGGCTTCCTTTTCCAAAGTCTTTAGCTTGTCCAAGCATCTAAAGAATGCAGGGATAACGTTGATGATATTGCTGCTTCCGTAGCACTTGACAGCCACATACTCAATACCAAGAGTTCTCAAAATGTGCATGAACAATGGACGAGCAACAGGGTTTCTGTGAGTACTTGGGAAGAAACAAACTTCAGACTTCATAAACTTGGCACGAATTTCCTGTCGGATCAATGGGAAGGCAGATCTTGGAACAGCTCTCAAGTTTAAGATTGCATTCTTACGGGCTTGCTTTCCAGCAGAGAGTGAGCTCTGTGCCTCACCAAAGCCAGCTCCAATAAAGCCACTAGGACTGACAATCAACACATAACTGTTGTAAGATTCAATACGACCACGACTCTTGTTCACAGTAGTACGCTTCTTCTTGAGCACAAACTCTTCATAACCATGTGCATCATCGAAAAAGGTTCCAGGCAACAAGGAGCGAACACTGTTCAAAGCATGGTAACTCAATACTGCCTTGCCCTTTGGATTTCTCATCTTGATTTCAAATGGATCAAACTTGTCGCCATAGTAACCCTCTGGGAATGTTCCTCGAGCACCGTGTCTCTCATAAGACTCCTCTGGATACTCCAATGCCAATGCTTCTTCATCTTCAGCACCAATGGCACCTCCGGAAGGCAATCCCTCAATACGCTCAGATGTCATTGTACCATCTTCGACCTCATCCAAGAACATGTTGTACTTTTGGAATTCGTCTTCCTTAAAGTTGAATCCAGAGTAGAGAGCCTTCTCAGCACGGAATGCCTTGTCCAAAAACTCTTGAGAATCAGTGGAAACACTATTGTTCAATGCATGATCAAACTGGGGCATTTCACCAGTCAACTCCAGAGCAAGTTCGTTCCATGAGCTAGGGAAAGGAGATGTCTGTTTTGGAGTGCTCTTCTTTGCATTCAAAATACTGTGTTGTTTGTTTGTGCGTCGGTGCTTGTCCTCAAAATTCAAATCGGACCATTCATCAAAATAGGCTGGAATTTCGTCCAATGGATCGTTGGATGTGTACTTTTGGATCAATCTCGCATCTTCAGGGCTCATGGACAGTCCCATTGACTCTGCCAATCTCTTTCTACCAAATGCAGCCAAGAGCTCTGATTCATCTTCACCTGCACGAATCAAACGATCGACATAGACTTGTTCACGCTTCAATTCTCTTGGTACTTCGACCTTGATGTTTGCAGCAGCCAACTTTGTTCTCACAAATGCAAAATGAATCTTTCTCGCGAGAGATTCTCTATTCTTTGTTGCGAGGAGCCATTTCATGAATTGTTTACGACGAGGTGACTCTAGTGCAAACAAGTACTGAACCAAATCATCAAAAAAGTACAAGACTTCGTTTCCGTCGCTGTCTCTTGGCATATTGGAAGGTGGTGGTGGTAACACTGCTTGTTCTCTCTGACTCTTGTAGTGTTCCTGTAGTCTCTTTAAAATGACAAGGTCCAAGTCTTGATTGAAAAAGTCTGTCCACTGTATGTGTGTAGTACATGTTGTTATTATTATGATTATGGTTCGTCATCCATGCATTTTCAAGAAAAAAAATCATTTGAAAAAAACAAATATGTGTGAGTATAGGTAAGGAAATGACAACTATAGAATCACTCGTCGAAGATTCGTGGTGGAGAGTCATAAAACAATATATAGTATAGTAGTATTCATTACCTTGTGGTCTTCAATGGATTGTGGTGTGAATGCATCTTGTGTCGTCTCGGTTTTTTGTGTTGTGGTTTTGGTGGTGGTGGCGTCATCAAATAAGGATTTTGGTTGTGAAAAATATCGGCATTGTGTCTTATTGTTGTTGATTGATGTTGCTGCTGATGATGTTGTAGGTATAATCTTTTGAAGTGCGCCTCGTTGTTGTTGTTTCAAGGCAGCACGGGCTGCGCCTTGCATGATCACTCTTCTTGCAGGCAACATTTTTCCTTGTGTGGTGTTTGAATTTCACAGTTTGTTTGCGTGAATGCTGAGTTTTTGCGACATAAAATTTTTTGTAAGCGGCGGTCAACTAATTATTTTCCGATGAGTGTTTACTGATTGGCCAAGACTCTTCTTGAATACAAACAAACTGAATTGTGTTTTATGGGGTTTGTTCAACATTTGCAATGTAGATCCATTATAACTTAAAAATAAATAGGTTCAATACTTTGGTATAGGACTTCTTGGAGGATGATAAATTATGGGGATGGTTTTCGAACGTACAAGATGAGAGTTCATCGTTGACCACTCATCTAGTTTAGAATTGGTTCATAATGGGTCTGAAGTACTTGATACTGTGGAGGGACTTGATTATTTGAGGGCATACTCGGGTATAAATAATATTGGGGATGTGGTGGAAACATCAACGGATGATTACCGTGCTCCATATATTCAGGAGCAGCTACAGAAGCAGGAGCAACTCTATAGTTACCGTTATCAATTAATGGTTGATTACTGACGTTCATTGGAAAGTAAGACTGATTGCTATTGTCGTGATAGACAAAGTTATTGTTGTTGTCTTGATTGACCACAGCATAGGGATCAAAAACATGTGGTTGCTCTGTAACATGAGTGTTTGGATGATCATTTCTTGAACAAAGTGCGCACACATCCTTGAAAACGCTCAGTCGATGGGAGAGACACTTGAGGGATACGACATCAATATTCTGACTCAACGCTCTTCCCATATCTTCAGGAGATACCTTATGGATGAAGCAACAACGAATTCCATACATGCAAGTACCTTCATAGTGATAATTATTGCACAATTCACTCTTGTACTTGTGATGTCTTGAAACTTCTCTCAATTCATGTTCTCCATGAGCAAACTGGCACTTGTCTCCATATCTACAATAGCCATACTCATCCCAAGAACGACACATTTCAGTCTTGTATCGATCTTTTCCACTACTGGTAAAAGTAGTACTATTGTCAATGGTGTTCGTGTGATGAACCACAATATCATCAAACTGATCACTATCTAATTTAATGACACCAGAACGGTTCATGAACACACCGTACGGACCATCGTTACCAACAATAATTTGCTGTCCTGTAATTTTGGTTGTAGAACCATGTTCTACAGAGGATCCATTGAGAATTTGTTTCTGGTTTCGAGGTGAAGATTGACTCTGAACACTACTATTTGTAGAATAGCTGCTATTGTCACTGCTATTGCTACAGCTATCATCAGAAGAGCTATAGTCTGACAATGGTTGTGAATCGATTAGCTTGTAAGAGTGTTCCTTTTTCTTGACTTGACGCTGTTTTTGTTTTTGAGGTGATTTTAAAGGGTTAGCAGTCATGGTATTGTTGCTCACAGAACTAATCGATGCTGTTGGAAGAGAAATCGATGGAGGAGGAAAAGAAGTATAGTTATGATTGTAAAACTGTTGATGATGTTGTAGTTGCTGCTGTTGTTGTTGATGATGATGATATTGTGGTGAGTATTGTAGAGGTGGTTGAAGAAAGTGATGATGAGTCAACATATTCAACGATTAACAATTAATTGTTCAATGTTGTCAAAGCTCGAAAAACAAGGTTGTCCGGACGAGTGTTGAGTGAGAACGTTTTAGAGCTGTGGTAGCAGTTGCTCTAGAGTAAGGTTTGTGGTAGTGGTGGTGGTAGACTCGACTTTGTGGTTTTGTGAAGTTGTTTTGGAGGAAGCTCGCAGCTTTTTTTGTCGTAATGAGCCGTTGTCGTGTCCACGATCTACGAACAGCCACCTTTTTTTGAACTTCAAAAATTCAATCGGAGGAGAAATGAATCCTTTTTATAACTATTTACAGTTCTGTTGTCCCGCTTGTATGGTCCATGTCATTTGTACCTTTTTCTTCTTCATGTTCTTCCTCTTCGCGTGGTATCGTGTGTTGTTGGTTGTTTTCTGGCTCGGCTGACAAAGAGGGTTGAGATTCAAATAGTTGTGGTTGAGAGTTATCCTCCGTATCAGCAGTTGTCTCTTGTGATTCTTCCTTGACTTCCTTTTGTGGTGTGTCGAGTGATGGGGTCTTCACAGAAACGACGACCCATGCTTCCTTCTTCTCCAGTGAGTTTGGATCGAAATTCACAGTGAGAAGTCTCGCTTGATCCTCAAATGAGATTTCTGAAAAGTCACTGGCCAATAGTTGATTAATGTATTCCAGGTCAACATCGGGTCGAGAGATTGAATACAATTCTTGCTCTCTCTTTTGAGACATGAGTAGTGAAGAGAATTTGGCAATACCCTCCCAGTCTTGAGAATAAATATCAGAGTCAATAGGCCTTCTCATCTTGCCACTATCGAAATGGTTCTGTTGCTTGGATAGTAGCGATGCTTGGCTGTCTTGCGACAAGTGCTTGTGTACGATTTGAGACAAGTATGGTTCGAATACGACTTTCACAGACGAATCATAACTGGTTTGCGTACAAAACATCCATTTGAATAAATGGAATTCTTGTGGTAGAGCAACCAGAGCAAAATCGATAAACTTGACAGCTTCCATCACCACAAGAGTCTCCCCTTTTGCTTCGTTCAAAGTCTCCAAGTTCGAGAATATTTTCAATAATTCAGTGATCACCATTGGCCAAATAGGTGATAGATTCATAGGAGAGACGCGAGTAATCAAAATTCTGAGACAAAACAGAATGTTCGTTACCAGGACGTTATTGCTAGAAGTTGAAGGATTTAACTTTAAGCTCTCTACCATCTTCTCCAGAATACTCTGGAGGAAGGAGTGATAGTCATCCACACCGGCCGTATACAGGATGAAACCTAGTCTCTTCAAGAGATTAGCTCTTTGTAGGGCTTCGGAGTCTCGAGAAGTGAAGATTGATTGAGTAGCATTAAACCTGTTCAGTAAGTCAGAGAAGAGCACCTTGTTTTCCTTTTGGATCAGTTGTTGTTGCTCGAACAAAAGCACTTCCTCTTCATTTTGAACTGAACTTTGTTCAATCGTTTCTCCTCCATTGAGCAACGTGTGGAACACTACTTTCCATAATTCGATAGTATCTTTTTGAACTTTGAAGAATGTTGGGGTATAGAAGAGATCCCACAGTTCCTTGCGCAGAGGCTTCATATTCAACATGGGAGAGTTGAACTTTGACAGCAATTGAACCATGTAATGAGTTCGTTGAAGATTCACAATCGCATTATTCTTCAAAATAATCATGATGGGGTTCAACACTATGTTGATGAGATTGCTAGTGGCAGTATAGTCGTGTGGAATCTTGTCCATAAAGCTGACTAAATGATCAGCCATCATCTTCAGAAATTGTAGAGATGGATCGGTTTCATCATGCAATTCAGCTCGAAGAAGTTTCTCCTTTTCAGCAATACCAAGTTTTGGATTCTTTGAGTTCTTGATGAATTGATTCTTGCGTAAATTCATCTCACGAACACAAACCTGTAGACCCGTACCAAAAAGTTGATGGAACGATTCCATCAATCTCAATCTGATCTTTTTATCTTCACTTTGCATGTTCCAACGAGCAAGGAAAGCATGTAGCGTTTTCAAAAGCATCGAGATTACCATGAGATCCATATTGTTGAGTGATGAGGCGGATGAGTTAGGTACGGAGACATATTCACGAACCAACTGCAATAATTTAGTTAGAATAAAGGATGCCTTATCTGTCAAAATACATCTTCTCAGGTATACTTGCAGGAATCCCAACGCTACATGCTCACGCATTTTGAATTGGTAGTCCAATCTTGAATTGTCGTGTGCAGCAGATGTGTCATCGTCGGTTGTTGTCGACAGCTTTAGAGTTCTATTCTGGCGAATATTGGAGATGACTTCGACAATCGATGTCATTATTGTTTCAGGTGTTGCTGAGTCGACATTATTCAAGATGTCAATCAGATGAGAGTCCAAATCGTGAGCTACAAATTCAATTGATTTTTCTATCTCTGGGTGAAGATTGCTCCATAGAACGACCAAAGAAGCAGCTAATTGTGATCTGTAGCGATCTATCAATGGATCAATAAAGTTCACAATGCCCTGTTCAATAACATACTTTGTGTGCAAGGATCCATACTGTACTAATCCTAAGCTGCTACCTCCCTTTCTATTGAGGCTAGTAACTGATTTGTCAGTTGTGTAAGGAGCACGTAGAGCTTTCCATACTACTGCCATGGTTTCTAACACGACAGGTAGCTCAGAAAGCATAAATTGTTGAGCTTCAGAGGCAGGAGAAACAATTTCGTTCTTGATTACAACCTCTTCATGCGTAAACACATCTTTCACTAGATCAGTTATCATCCTAAATGGCATTGCCACAGTGGAGGTGGCTGAACTCAGCACTGAGGACGATGGTATCTCATCGACAGTCATACCATCCATACTGTTTTGTAGCTCTGCGCCATTGTATTCCAAGACACAGTAGGTAAGAATCTTCTTTAAGCCTTCTAGGAGCTTCTGAATAGCCTGAGATCTTAAACTATCGATTCCAGATTGAGCATTATCTCTGATAATATTACAGAAATGAGGCACAACTGACGTAACGACAAATGGCAAAGCAGTCTCTAAGAATGGCAGAAAAGAGCTCACATAATCAACCCAATAGTTCAGAAGAGAGTACGAATAGAATGCAGGATTGATTTGTGACTCATTCGCGACCAATATTCCCTGAAGAAGTGTTGGTAAAAAGTTTGGTGAATGCACAAGAACCACAATTGGTGTCGAGGTACTATCCATCAATAGTGAGCGGCTCTGATAATTGACGGTAGTGGATCCGTTTGTAGATGAATGAGCATGTAGATGGGCGAGCAGCGTATGCAATATTCCCAAAATTTCAACCTGGAATACAGCATCGTTCGTTTCCACAGAGTTCCTCAAATGCAAAAGCACAACCTCTACTAATGCTTGGGCAAAATCTGTAGTTCGGTTAAACATCTTTCCGTTAATTAGTATGTCTCTTAGAAAAACAATACTTTTTGTTCTAATGGACTCCTCGAGAACAGTTTTGTCAGATAGAGTGAAATTTTGCTCCTTGGAGGGACGATTTGGTTCGAATATTACACCACATTCCATAAATTGTACACAGGTTGTGACAATAAGAGAGAAGTAATCTTTGGAGTCGAAATTGAAGAGTGATGACGGTGCAAGCTCTGCTTGATCTGGCACCAAAGGATAAAAGTTCTTTCGGGTGTGCTTCTTGAAATTTGTTTGAACATCTTCCGTTAACTGGAGCTCCATAGCACGTTGAATAAAGTTTCTAGGTGCAACTTGCAACATTGCATTCCAGATGCTTAGCACATATTTACAACGCTCTTGATCGTAAGGAGAATGAGCAACAGCTAATGACTTCCTCTTACTGATTGTTGACTCAGAGCCATTTGAATCTATCAAGGCACCTATGCGAACGAATTCCTGATCGATGAGTGTCTGGAATAATGGATCCAGTATTCTATACATCTTCCTGAATGAAGATATCAACCAAGAGCGGCCAGCCAATCTCAAGTTTGAATCATCAGATTTGATCGAATCAAGCATGAGGAACATTCCTTCGTCAAACACTCTCGTTTCAATACCTAACTCATCAATCAATCGCCAAATGAGTGCAAATCTTCTGTGTGCTTCAACCTTGACATCTATGTTGGAGTCCAACATGTAATCAGATAGAATTGAGTTGCACAACTTGCGATTCAATCCATGAATCTCGACAAGGAGCTTAACAGCTTCAAAGTGAACCAAAGCAGTTTCAGGAGTTAACAAGCTCCATAATCGTCGAATAATATGCTCCAAGTGGTTAAAGTTGTTCGTATTTCGAACAATATATTGTTGGATTCGTGCATCGAGTCCACATTCTTGTTTCGTGACCAATCCCAAAAATGTTTCGATACTGAATACCACAACATGCAAGTCCTCATGTTCCATACAACATTTGAATATGTAACTCACGAATTTAGGGATATTTGTGATAGTTGGAGGACTGACGGACTCGGAACACTCTTGACAGGTCTTGGACAACAGGATTGTCATAAATGTGCAAGCGCTCTTAAAGACATCATTGAACAAAGAGTGTTCAATGACTGCACTTGCTGACTGGTGTTCATCTTCCTTGTTGAAAATAATCTTTGTGACAAAGAGGCCGAATATTCGCTCCACCTTGGTATAAATCTGCTCGATAATAGACTTATTCTCATCTGTGCATGGTATCTTGGTAAAAATATTGATACACAACAACAGTGAAGTCTCAATAATCTCTACATTAGGTCTCTGAGATCGAGTACGATCATGCAAGAACTTTAACAACTCCACTTCTAATCCAATCAATAAAATATGATCCAACTTCTCAGAGTACAAAATACTGAACACACCTCCGACTAAATCAATGAGTTGTAGATATTGGGCGTCATTGTCGCTGGTTGTGATATTGGAACAATTGTTTGCCTCCTTCAATATAGATATTAGACAATCCCACACGATTGACTTTGGTTCCATCAATGGAAACAGTTGCAAGAAAGAATCGACAACATTCTGTGAATCTGCTCCCTCCAAATGACTGTGCAAATAATAGAGCATACTCTCAATCACACTGCACGATATTTGAGACTGTATAGTTATAGGAAAATCAGCCTGCAACAACAGTAAAACAACAGTCAGCGGTTGTGATGCATCACCATATCGTTCAGAGTCCTCCGACTTCATCAATGCCCGAATAGAATCAATGAGCACGGCCAGTGAATGCTTTGAAAAGTAGTCTGGATCGAATTGTGATGCCGTGTTGCCAAACAACCATTGAAACAGTCTTCGATTTATCGATAAATCACGCTTGCACAGCAACAACAAACTATTTCTCAACAGCACCTGATAACACTGCTTGTCAAGAATGTTTGCATCAAATGTAATCTGTGTCGACAACAGTTCGAGTGCTGCTCTCTGAGCCAATATAGAAGGATCGTGAAGTGATGCCACCACACTGGAGACAACCAATTGTGTGTTCTGAGCAAACACTTCCAATGGAAACTGGTCAGCATTCTCCAATTTTCTCTTCTTGATCACATGAGTCAAGTATCCGATTGCTGCGACTCTGTACTGAGGCGTCAACAAAACACACTTCCACAAGCACTGATAAAACATGTTCAAATAATTTGTTGTTTCCAACTCTTCTACCGCACTCATCTTTCCCAGCATTCGATCCAAGAAGACTCGTGCACGATTCGACACTTCACCACCAGACTCCTCCTCCAACACGCTCAACACGGACAATATGAGAGCAGTCATGCACGGAACAAGCGCAGGGACAGGCAATGGCAAATAATAGCGTTCCAACAGGTCCATGACCAACGGTTTTGCTTGTAAACTGGCATATGGCAAAAAAGCAAACAATCCACCACTCCAAACACTCAAATCGAGTGCCAATCTCTGATGACCCACTTGTTTGAGCACTTGATCATACACTTCGAGTACTTTGATATGGACACCTGTAGGCAAATTCGGATTGAGACACTGTGAGAGTCGTTTACTCACTGTGAGACTCTCTGGTATGAGAGGATATTGTTGATAGCGGTCTAGTACTTGAACAAGTTGTTTGAGGCATTTGATGAGATCGGCCCACTCTCTCGATTTGTCAAATAGTTGAATGGCTGATTGGATGGCATCTCGAAAGTACTTCCATTTGTATTGTTTGATCATTTCATTGTTTTGTTGCCGAATATTGTCATGAATGTGTGTTGTTGTTGTTGGTGTGATTGGTGTTGGTGTCGTTGGTGTTGTTTGTTGATGTGATGATGATGACGACGACATGGTTGTTTTATTTAAATGATTGGTGTTGGTTGGTGTTGTAGTCTCAAGTCCAATTTTTTTCTTTCGACCAAAAGTGTGGCAAGCTAGAGCTTTATGTTGTGCTTGGTGAAGTGGAAGCTTTTTGTGTGAGATTTTTTTTGTGTTTCAGGTGTTTGTTTGACACCAAAGGAGATCGCGACAGTGGAATTTCCCGTCTGTCCCAAACCTCCTTGGAATAATCCAAACAGGTCATGGAAGGACTTTCGGGGGATAGGAATTCCAAGCTGCCACACGCAAGACAAACCAATGAAGCAGTCATCCAAAGGAAGTTATGATTTTTTTCATTGCAAGTTTAAGTCCTCGATAATATGTTGTTCCACTGCCTCGTGTTTGGTCGAGTTGTTGAGTTGAAGGGCAGTGTCCTGAGAGACCGAAGGCTCTGGTAAGTTGGTTCCATTGTGCACTTGCTCACCACCGACTGTGGGAAGGTTACCAAAAATGACAGGCACAGTATCAGGTGCAACATTGGGTGGAGCCCATTCTCTTCCAGAGAAATCACAAGTAAACCGGTACCTTTCATCCTTGTTGGTCCGGTTCGGATCATTCCTTCCGAGGTACCACATCTTGTTGTACTTGAATCTGACAATCTTATTCAGTGACCCTACAATCCAATTGTTATGAACTACATGCACCAATGGTTTTAATTTTGGTTTAAGTATCAGATACTTGAACATGTAATAACCTGATGGATAGAGCACTCTAGGTAAGAGAAGGCCTATTGCACCTGAATCTGGCAGTAACAAGTTTAGTAAATCTTGCTCCGTTAACTTATACTGACCCAGATCCATCACTGCATGAGTGTGGTTCCTTGTAACCATATCCCACAACTTCTTCATTCGCATCGTTGGTTTCATGTAGATGAATCCACCACATACGCCATCCCTGCCCGGAATAGGACCATCGTTTTGTGCAAGAAAATCATAACGCTTTTTTGCATATTGCCTATGAATGAAACTGAGAGGGTTCTTCCACCAGACAGCATCATTGTCAGCCAACAGTATTGTATAATCACAGTTCAGAACCTTGTGGATGAACTGTGTCCGCCGCACCATCAAAATTTGGTAATCTAGTGTTCGGTATTGTACAGTGTCTGAACTCTGGACTTGATCGCGGTGTTCATCAAACGATGAAGTTGAAAAGTCCATACTCTCAGTGTAGGTGATCACCTGATGACTCGGTATGCCATACTCTTCCACCAATTCTTTCACAAACGACTCATCCATCGTAAATATGAGTACCTGGTCAATTAGGTTCAGATTCCGAAGGCTGCACATCCAATTGAAGAGAAGTGAAGTAAATCCCTTTGTTGCAGTTGTTATAATAATTTCTCTCGTATGATTCTTGGAAATGATATTCAATTTTTCAGCCACGGTCAACCGAGGCATTTCTATCGCCTTAACAATCGTGGAATTCCTTGTCATTTCAAGTTCTTGAGGAGAAAGAACAAGTGTTTCCTCATCTTGATTAGGGTCCAAACCTGAGTTTGCTATTGGCGATAACGAAGGAACAGATAGTATTGGTTTTTCATCTGCCAATAGATTGTCAGATCGTTTTGAAATGGTTGTTTTCCCCACAAAGAAACCATTGAAGAACAGAGAAGGCAACATGATCAGCACAAGGGCAACTGCAATCAGAAAAATTTTTGCATGTTTTCTTTTCGTAAAGGGGCGATAAACCAACATATTGTTCATTGTATTGTCGCTCTATCTTGAGTTTGTTGGTGGTGTTGCTTTCTCAAGGTCATATTCTTCCCTGCGACGTGCTTTATTCTCTTGATCTCAGAAAAGAAACTCAAGAAGTTAGTGAACTGCTAATTTTAGGCAGTATCTCCTTGGTCAAAAAGATGGAAATGATAATGATTGCATTCTTGTGTTGTGCATGAAAACAGTCTCGATATCCTTCTGGAAGTGAGAGCCAGAACTCAGAACTGTGATCCTCATAAGTACTTTCGAGCCGGCTGAAGAAAATCCTTCGCGCCTTCAATCAGTTCATTGAAGTTGACCAATTTACAACACAATTCTTCTATCGGAGCGGAAATTATTTTGTTTTCGCCGCTCTCCTGGGATTGTCCTCCACCAACATCACAAAAGCTTTTTTCTCCCACAGCATCAATAAAACACCCTCCAAAAAAACTCTTTTTTATCAACAACGACCACTTGCAATGATGATTCATCAATCACAAAAGCTCGTCACGAGACAATGCATCCGCCAACTCACCTCTTCATCATCATCAAGAGCTTCCTCCTATCACACCACCATCATCCACCGTTCCAACGCTGCCAAGAGCACTGAGATGGAGGGTGAAGACGTTGTGGGTGCAGGTGGAAGCGTCATTGGTACCACTACTTCCTCTCGTTATCATCCACGTCGTGGTTTGGGAGTTGACCCACACAAGCGACACATTCTCGAATCACAGAGAAAACACAGACTCATTTTTAAGCCTGATCGCGAAATATTAGACAATTCGACATACCCTGCAGAATACCCTAGAACCCATGTGCCAGTGCCTGAGCCTGAAGTGCCAGACACCAGAGGCAGAAATGCCCTCAATTATCTTTATTCTCAATTCAGAGAGGCTTACAACAGACATCGTAACACTGTCTGGTTCAACTACATTGATCCAAAGCATCAAATGGGTGCTGGTTCATGGATCGCACCAAGTGCCACTGTCATTGGTAATGTGTGGTTGGGTGATTGTGCCAGTGTGTGGTACAATGCTGTTGTGAGAGGTGATTTGAATGAGATTAGCATTGGTGGTTTCACTAATATTCAAGATGGTGTGGTGATTACGGTGAGTGATCGACCAAATGAATCTGGAAAGACTGGAGAAGTGAGCATTGGCTCTCACACTACCATTGGTCACTCTGCCTACCTTCAATCCTGTACCATTGGTAACAATTGCCTCATTGGAATGAATGCAACCATTCTGGAGGGTGCTGTCATTGAAGATGGTGCAGTAGTGGCTGCCGGTGCACTTGTACCACCTGGAAGAAGAGTGCCTGCAGGTGAATTGTGGGCCGGAAAGCCTGCTCGATTGATTCGTCAATTGGATGAGCATGATGCCGAAGTGGCCAAGATTGGTGCCGAAGCATACTATGCACTGGCTGTGGGTCACGATTTGGAATTTACAACAACAGGCAACGTGTTTTGTCAAGTGGAAGAATTGGTGCGCGATGTGGAGGAGGTGTTGCCAGAGGATGTCGATGATAGAGAACCTGGATTCGGTCAATGGAAAAAGATGGGTAATAATACCAACACTCCATTCTGGCGTATTGATCGTGAGTTCTAAATTTTGTACAAGCAGTGAACAACAACAACAAGAATTGGAGGGAAACGACGACCACGTGAATAACAACAACCATATGAGAGGAATAGACACGACGAGTCTTTCTAAACAATCTATACTTTTCTACAAAACACCAATGTATTGTCTGCAAAATGCTTTTGAACGGGTTTTTATATCCTTTGATCAGACAACAACAAAACAACAACCAATAAATAATCAATATGTGATGATCTGTACAATTTTTCGCCGAGTTTGCGAGAGAAATGCATGTGTTTGTATCACATGCCCGCTGTTGGGATATCGTTCACTTGCTGTAGATTTACAACAGTGTGACTGTATGACCATAGTCTGCCATCTTTTCCTGTCTGTACACATACTTGACCGTCACGTTCAGAATGGACAACATGGCTCCAATACAATTCGGCATGACAATGAACCGATCAAAACGCAAAATTCCATACAGTGTCCACGTGAGCGCACCACACAAGTTGGCCAGAGTCAAGTGCAGTGGAATAGACTCAGAGTCCTTTGTTTTCAACACTGTTTTCAGCGTAGACAATGGACTGCCAAAGTTGATAATGGTGATGCACGTCGCAGCAAAGCCCCACCACTTGAGTGCCGTGTCTAGCTCCATCTGATTCACATTGATTTGATATCTCAATAGAAAGATGGAGCTAATGAATAGAGCTTGACCCAACAAGACTCTCACCAGATAACCTCTCTTGTTCTTTGTAATTTGATAGTAGAGGTACATGTAATAGGCAGACATGACGGCACCAAACATGTTGATCAACAACAGAGAAGTAATATGGTTCATGAAAGCATAGGTCAACCAGAAGAAGCTCGAAGCATTTTGACACACGTAGGGCATACCACTCAGCTGTTGAGTTGCCTTGTATTGAGCTTTCGATGGAGGCAAAAGACCTATGGATGGTCGATCTACTGAAGGGGAAGTTGGAATGGGGTGGGCCGCCGTAGGTGAAGCATCGGTGGGGGAATGGCGCGAACCGGTGCTACTCCGGTATTTTTGTGCAGTGTCTCGCGATTCACTCAACAATTTCATCGGAGAAATATACCGCACAACATTGAAGCATACGCCGAGAAGACTGAGTGCATCTCTCAGTACGAGCAGTGAAGTAGGCAGTAATGTAGGATCCATATTCTGTGTTTTTTGTTGTTGTGGTCGTTATCTAAAAGTGTCCTTCTCTTAGTGTTGTTCGGTGTGATTGAGTTGAATTCCTTTTTATGAGATGCGAAGGTTTGGTTGCAAGTTCTTTTTTTTGATACGATTCCAGATGATCAAAAAAACGGCTCTTTACGTTTTTTTGGTTTATTGGTGTGTTCCAAGAATGGTTCTATTTAGTCTATTGATGGTTATCGTTGGATGGTTGATTGTCACTTTTAGAGGTCACCTTGACAGCGTTGGGTCTGGGTGGTGGTGGCCGTTTGATCAAAGGTCTTCCTTTGAGCAGTGAAATGTTGGACTTGAATAGGATGTCATCTCCCAGTGGCTCAATCAACGTAGGAACATAATGTCTCTCTTCGTAAGCTCTGTGCTCTCTCCAATCTTCTTCATCAAGCTGAACAAAATTGGCTACGTTGCCAGGTGAAGGATTGGTAGCAAAGTTCGTGTGACTCACCATGTCTTCATATTGAAGTATTGCTTTTTCTTCTAGAATACTTGGGCTATGTTCCACTTGATGAATTCGAATTTGCTGCGATTTTGGTAACTTACTGATCGGAGTTTGCATCTTGGAGTCTCCATCACTTAAACCTGCTTGTTCTAACAACATTGGTTCTTGCTTTGGTACTCTCTGACGAACGAGTATCATTTTCTCTCTGTCAGTCAAATATCGATTGAGGTGGTAGTCGTACACTGATCTAACATTCTCGAGTTCATCAGCATTAAATTCATCATTTAAGTGATTGAAACATCTTTCATTATCACACACATCAAATTGGGAGTCTCTGGACGAGAAACTTGGAACAAGAACGCTGTAACGAGCTGGAACTTGACATACAGAGCATTGAATAGTTTGTTCAGTCGTCTGTGCTGTTAGTGGATCAGTCAATCCTTCGGGATTGTCTTTCAAACTAGGGCATATGATCACTAAGCAATAGTAGATCATGTACTTGGGATCTCTAGGATGTCTAGTTAAGATCAGAATCAAGGCAGAACCAACCACCAACACAACAGCAGATATGATCACAAGTAGAATATCTTGCTTTGTTACTAGTCTTTTAAATGTATGGGTAGAATCGATATTATCGAAAGAGAGATCTCGTGCATATCGAGAGTAGCGTCCTGACCAGCAGATACTAGGCTCAATACCGACTCTAAATTTGCAGGTAAATAGAGTTAAATCACATTTCACTCTCCTCTGACGATCTTCTGTCATTGGTCTTCTTTCTCCTGGTGCATTATTATTCATCACGAAGCATGTAACATTGGGTACAGAGACATTGTATAGGAATGTATGAAGATCCATGCTTTTCAAAAGAGGAGATACCTGGAACATGGAGAAAACGACGTTATCACCCAACTTACATTCCAGATATCCACTAAACTTTGATTGGAACGATTGATCGTTTGTGATCCTAACAGATACTTCGTTGTATGCCGTTGTATTTACGTCTGATCCAGAGATAGAATAGTTTGAACCCGCTTCTGTAATCCAGGATCCAACATTGATCCTTGAGCAACTGTAACAATCTTTCGAGTCTTCAACATCTGTTTCAATTTCGGAGAATGTTGAGTTGATATTTTGTTCAAGTATTAATGGACAAATGTCGATATTGACGAGTGATACTGAATGATGAATATCCTGAGGAGGATTGCCAGTATCGAATTTTTCACATTGATCCATATGGTGTAGAGCCATCGTGGCTGTAATAGAGCAGTTCAATGCTAACATTCTTTGACCAGGAACAATCAGAGGTATATATGATACGTTCATTGACAATGATTCAGAGTGACCACTCAGGAGTACTGACCCATTTACTTGCAACTCTTCAGATGATATGAGATCTTGATTCATACATTGCACAGTCATATTGTAGCTCAATGTTCTTGGACCACTGTTAACAGAGGTAACATTAAGCATTGCTTGGTATTTACCATCACTCCATATCCATTTCAAAGTAGATGCTTGAACAGAGGTAGAGCTACTCAAGTGAGTACCCATAACCGAAATATTAAACGATGAGTGGCATATCTGGGAGATATTAGCCAAGGTATCACAGGCATCTCCTATGAACCCATTATAGCATCTACATTGATCAGGACCAACACAGTAACCATTTGAGCTGCATACAGTTAAATTAGAACTGTTGATGGAATGACATATCGGAATATCACATTTCAAGCCCGTGTATCCAGTTGAACAGACGCATTCATTAGGTTGACTGCACTTACCATGTCCTGAGCAAACACTAATGTTAGAAGAACTAACACCATAACATACAGGGATAGTACACAAGTCACCCGAATAGGAGGGTTCACAGCTACACTGGTTCGGACCAGAACAATATCCATTACCGCTACAAACTGACACATTAGAAGAATCGACACCAAAGCAGGTAATATTCTGACACCTCACATCGTGATAACCTGGTGAACAAACACAAGTGTCCGGAGCCACACATTGACCATGTCCGGAACATACCGAGCTTGGCCAATAGGTATTATCACCAAAACACACAACAAATTCACAACGAGAGCCAACAAATCCATCGTGACAGATGCAAACATCATCTCTGATACAATCGCCATGTGATGAGCACACACTTTTGTTTGATCGATCAAATCCAAAGCAATTCGCACTACTAGGTTGTATCTTTTCCTGACACTCCGTTCCATTGAATCCAGCATAGCACTCACACTCGTCAGGTCCAGTACAAGTTCCTTGATTCGAACAAACAGAAGGATCATTTTCTGTTCGATTAAAACAAATTGATAAAGAGCAATTTGATCCTGTATATCCTCCGTGGCAAGCACATTGATCCTTATCCATACACTGCCCATGAGAGCTACACACATTGAAATGAGTTGCAGGAATAGAAAAACAAAGAGGGGTTTCGCATTCCAATCCTGTATATCCATTCATACATTCACATTTCTCAGGCTCCGTGCAATTCCCTCTTCCTGAGCAAACATGTGTTATGTTGTCTGCTAAAATGCCAGCGCAACTATGAACTATCTTTGTTTCGCATCTCTCACCATCGAAATTGCTAGCACACAGACATCGATTTGGAGATACACAAGTTCCATGCGAGCTGCATGCATTTGAATCAGTTGCAGCTATTAAGAAGCAAATTGGAATACTACATTCCAGTCCAGTGTAATTTGAATTGCAAATACAATGATCTACTCCGATACAAGAACCCTGAGAGTTACAAGCATCTTCACTTGTGGCGTTGATTGTAAAACATTTTGGAATATCACACTGAGGACCAGTGTACCCAATGTTACATTCACAAATGTTCGGTTGAGTACAAGTTCCGTTCCCTGAGCATACACTCGAGTTGGTTTCTTCATAGCCATAACAGCTGTGATATTGACATTCAACTCCAGAGAAAGTATCATAGCATGTACAATTGTTGGGATAGGAACAAACACCTGATCCAGAACAGACACTGGAATGATTTGATGATACACCATAACAGATAGGGTACTGACACTCTTCGCCAGAGTGTTCACTGTCACATGTACATGTATCTGGAGTAGTACAGTTACCATATCCAGAACAAGCACTCTTGTTTGCGCTATCGACTCCATAACAAGAAAATATTTCACAATCTCTTCCTGAGTATCCATCGGAACATTGACAGGTGTCTGGTGCAGTACAGTTTCCATGACCAGAGCATGCCAAACCATTGTCCGTATTCTTCGAGCAGATTGGTACTGTGCAAAGAGTACCTGTGTACCCATTGGGGCACTCAAAGTCAACGAAAATATCAATAGTCCCATAAAAAGCCTTACCTATCGTACTCCAACAATCATCTTGGATATCAATAGTTACATTGAGAAAGCAGGAATAGTTCATCGATTTCCGATTGTTGAAGACATATTCCGTGCTGATAGGTTTAGTCAATATTTCAAACGAGAGAAGCGAAACGTCTCCATCGGACAGTACTAGACTCTGATAATACATCGGTAAAACATCGAATTCTTTGCAACTTAGGGCCACAGAGATATTGGCTTGAATAGGTTCCTCGGCACCATTTTTAACTATGATACTGGCATTATTCTTCAGTTGAGAACCATCCAGAATCCAGTCACTGAGGATTGTGAAATTAAATGGATTTGGGGTATCCAACATTATCGAAGGATCAATAGTAAACTCTCCTTTGGAGTACTGTAAGAATGGTTCCACAAAATACACCTCACATCGTGGAATGAAATATCCGTGATCCAACTGAATGTCAGAATGTACCACTGTTTTGTTAGTATTTGTCCATAGCGGAAGTTTATGTACTACGATGGAAGAGTTGCAAACTTTTGATAAAATAAATTCATCTGTCACTGTAGATTTCAAGGAAAAGGTGTATGTGACACTCTCCTTGGCGCTCAGTGAAACTTCATGCTTGCTGGCTCCATGGATAAACACTTGAGCGATGCATGTCAATTCTAGGGAAAAAGTGGCATTGGTTTCTCCACTATTCATGAAGGATAAAACATAGTCAGCGTTTTTCTCATAGTGAGCACTTCGATTAGGGAGTAATGCGTATGAGACTTCGCCAATATAGGCTTCTTTAAAGTTCAACACCGACGAGCTGATCTCCACTGTCAACTCGTTAATACTGACGTCATCATAAGTTAGTACAAGATTCGATCCTTCCAAGCGAATACTATTACTCTGTTGAAGTCTGTTTGCGTATCCCGCGAGTTTCTGAACTGAATGAGAAATATTTCTTGTGTAAAATGTCATTGAATGCTCGAGACCAGTATAGGGTCGTTGATCGCAAGACACTACATTCTTAAAGTACTCAGGAGTCATGTAAATAGTATTGTAAGTATTGACAGGATCAGCATACTGTAGAGGAACAAAACTAATCGAATTCACATCCAACTCAGCATCGTACTGACGTGCTGTGAATGCCATGGCATACTTTTCTAAACCATCTTGATAAACATCTCTATCGTGATACCTAACAACAATGTTGGATATCTCTACATCTCCCTGATTAATAGTAAATCCTTGATTGAAAACTCCGTGATGTATGTCAAGAATGAACCGATGATCCACTGTAGGGGGCTTCAGAGAGTACACCTCAAAAATTCTATAAAACTCTGGTCTGAGTGAGTGATACGCTCCCTTAGATTCTTCAATAGAATTTCGTGCTCTACCAGCGTCACAGTATACCCAACTATCGGAAACCGTGTAACTCATTCTCCAAAAAGGAAATGGAAACTCCTCGGTGTATCCCATGTAGGAAATTTCGATGATGGTTCCATTCAAAAAATCAAAATATGAAGAATATGCTTGCCCAAACCGCTCTTCAATTTCGCTTGTATTCAAGGTCTTCTGAGGATCTCCTTCTGGTAAATTCTAGAAGAACTCTTAGTACGTTCCAAAAAGCAAAGAAGGAAATATGAAAACTAACCTTAAAATCTTCATATCCCACAGTAAGGGTAATGGATTCATTGTCTAACTTATACATATCATACAAGAGTTGGACCTTTTGTCTACGCACCGAAAATAATCCGGGAACTGGATTATCTTGGACATAAGAAATTTTCTCCAGTAAGGATGTTGCCACCTGGATCCATTGCAAGGATATTAGAGTTTGAGTTTTGTTGTATTTGGAACCAACAAGCTTCAGAGGGTGTAAGAGTTCATAATGAGTAAGTGTGTGATCATAGAAACTCATGAACGTGAAATTAAGTTGCTCCGAAGCATCATGAGGAAGATAAAACTTCACCTTGGAATTTTCTACCAGAACATCAGGGATAGGGGTAAGAGGAAGCGAACTAGGTTCCAAAGAAATATTAGATCTGACAAACGCTGGGTTGTCACAAAAATTTTCATGAACTCTAGGGGCATTCGGGAGAGCAGCCCCAGTTGAATAGTACATAAAGTTCGTGGGATCGGTTTCAAACTCGTCTAGAGTTAGTAAACATCTACAGGATATATACAATCGAAAAATAGCATTCGCGGGAAGAGAAGCAAATCTGAGAGCGAATTTCCTATCAGATCCAAATCTTGTCATCAAGTTAGATTTATAGACAACAGAATTATCTGTTAAATACACACAAGCAGGATATTGCACCTCCCCATTGTATGAATATGGTCGATTGATAAATCTATCTCTCATTTGGTTGTCTGTCAGCGGACCGTTTATGCTTGTTAAGTCTAGTCCATTCTGCAAAACTAAACTTCCACCAAACTCGAAAGTGAATGTAGTGGTTGAACTTATTGTAGATCCAGGTTCTGGATTCACCTTAATATCCAAGCATCGACTACAAAAGTACTGAGAGATCGATTCAATTGGTGCGGGAAAGAGTAACAAAATTCCTATTGTAGCACACAATGAGCACACAAGCCTCTTGAATAAAGATATCATTCTGTTATTTTCTCTGTACTTACTGCTTCTCTGTTTTTTGTTCACAAAAAGCACCATTTAGGCAATTTCCTTATCGAGGGAAAAACCTGTTATCGTAATGATCCGGTCATCGTCTCAGAGTAAATTACAGCCGCGACGGGTAATAACGACAAATTATCCACACTACATTCTTGGATATCTCAAATTCATCAGATTAGCTGAAGTACTCTCCACTGTGTTTTGGTGTACATTACGCCGGTAATCAAGGAAGAATAGCGTTGAAATGATGAGTTCTTCCTCAGCTTCATAAGTCGGAATATGCAACAAATCCGATGACGTTTGAGATGTCGGCTCAAAAAATCTCGTCAGTGGCAACGAAAACACACCAAAAAGCTGGCTACGAATATACCGAAAAACCAACAACATCATCGACAAGCGTTTAAAAAATGAGACAAGGTGCTCTCTATCGTCAAGAGAAGAGTACTCTAAAGGGTAACTATTGGAAAAAATATCATGCAATTCTCAAGGATGAACAATTGTCGTTGTTTGAGACAAATGAGACATCCTCAAGTACGAATAGTGGAAATAGCAGTAGTAGTTATTCTCTGGGTAGTATGAAAGCAAAACATGTAATCAATGTGGAGAATCGACCCGTTGCAGAGGGATATGAAAATTTTTCGAGAAGATCATTTACGTTCAAGATTCATCAAAAGGATAGCTCAAGAGGTATGTACCTTGTGTGTTTTTGATGGTAAGCTATGGTGTTGATCGACATTTTTACATTCAGTTGCGTCGCTCAACACGAATTGTCGGTCAGAGTTAACTTACAATTTTTTTCGCGCCAAAAATTTGTTACGATTGATGAATTGTGAAATACAGACAAGTTTGTGTTTTTAGCTTGTGATTCAGAGGATGAGATGGTTGGTTGGATCAATATGTTGTTGGTGCATGGAGCTCTCAGAGTTGATCCTGTCAGTGTTGAAGAACTCTACTCGCAAGATGCTTACAAGCACTTGCAAACGGAAGCTTGGGACGTGGATGCACTAGGAGCTCACAGAACGGTCATGAAGCAGCAATTCCAACAATCGTTGCACAAGGATTATCAATATGTGCAGAGTGGTGTTGTGTTCATCATGACAAACTCTGACAAGGAGACATACAAGCCATACATGGGTGTCTTTGACAACAAGTGTCATCTCACATTTTTCACGAAAAAGTGTCAGCTCAGTGGTCTGTTTCTGACGTCTGGATGTTCGTTGATCATGTATGAGTCAAGCAATCCAAAGCAATTCAAGGATTTGATTGTCGAAGGTGATTTACCAGTGTTCCACAACATGATAAAGTACAGGTTCGATGTCATTGTGAGTGCGAGTGGCGAGAGAAAGGGCAAGATACGATTGAATTGCTTTGTTGCGACAAAGCTGGAATGGGAGAAATGGAGAGATGAATTGAAGAAGGATGCGACGAGTTTCGAGGTGTGTCAAGTAACGAAAACGAGACAGAGCACGCTACATAACCATGCTCGTATCATGGACAATATGTTTACCAATATTAGTGAGGATTATGTGAAGGATACGACAAAGATTGCACTCGGCAGAGGAAGTATCGTTAATGATTATGGTGCTTTATCTGGACTCGAAGTGAGTGTATCTACTGGAATGATTGTAGATATATTGGAGAGGAGAAAGGATGGATTGTCACTTGTTCGTCTCATGGATCGTAGTCAAGGATTGATTCCAACAGAATGTGTCAGTGAGAGATCTGTACAACCTAAAACTACTGCTCTCGACCGGTTCACACAAAAGAAGATTGGAAACAAGATGCCAAAGAGGGTAAACCGATCAGAGACCATTTTCAAACTTAAAGAGGTGGAAACAACCCAAAAGGTTGAGTCTTTGACCAATGTAACACATGAAAAGGTGGAGGCGCTTCGTAACAGTCCTACTGTCAATCAGAGAAATCAAATATATACAGATAGTGTCCCATCGCCATCGCCACCTGTACCATCTACGAAGCCAACTCTCTCCAACAAAATGGATCAAGTGGCCTCTCCACCACCCACTCCTCCAAAGCGGAACAATTACTCTCAAGAGTCTCGAAGACAACCATCATGGATCGACTTCCAGCCTACTGACATTGATATCGTGGAACAAACTACTCCCGACGATGGACAAAAGGAAGAGATTGAGCAGGACGAAGCACCTCGACCATCCCCTCCAAGCATCTCCCCTCCTCAACTTCCATCACAACAAGCTCCACCACCTCCACAGAGATCCCTCCAACCACCCCTTGTGTCTCCAAAAGCAGAAACAGTGACAACTCTATCTCCTCCATTACAACAAGCACCACCGCCAGTACCGCAAAGAGTAGCTCCTCTATTGCAACAGCAACCAGTGCCTCCTTCCATGTCTCCACGACAGCCATCAACACCTCAAATGTCACCGCCACAGTTGACGCCTCAACTGCCTTCTCGAGCACCACCAGTCATGTCACCACCGTTGCCATCTTCACAACCACCTGCAATCCCTCAAAAGCCTCAACCGCCTCTTACTCCACCTCCACAACAATCGGCTGTTGTTGTTCCTCCAAGACCATCAACGAGAAATCTATCAAAACCTCAAACCGTAGCCCCTGCAGCACAGATTGACCTATCTACACGCAATCTAAAGTCTCCGCTCGACACTGTCAAGAAGGCAGGTCTGTCTCACAAAGGAAACCGAAGACTTCCCTCGACTCGTCAGTCAATAATGCTGCTGAAACAGGTAGAGAATGACCACGTGCGAAACTCGATGCAGGTAGTAGGTTTGAATATCGGAACATCCCACGCAGCTCCCCAACGGCCACAACAGCCACGTCAAATATCATCGCCTGTTTCTCCACAAGCACAATCAAGTGAAGCTCGACCTCCAATGATCCCTTTAAGAACCAGACCTGAACAGGAAGAACAACAACCTGTACTCCCACCGAGATTAAGACCAACTTCTCCTGTGGTAAAACCAAAGAGTATCCCTCAGGCTGCACCTCCTACCAATACTGAACTTGAACTAGCCATGAAGCGAAGACAAGAACAGATGAAACGAGAAGAGGAGAAAGTGCAAGAGCTGGAAAGAAAGAAACAAGAGGAAGAAAAGAAACTATTAGAAGAACAGAGATTGGAGGAAGAGAGGAAGGAGAAGGAACAAATAGAGAAACAAGCCGAGCTAGAACTTGTAGAACGAGAAAGACAAATTGCTCGAGAGGAGGAAGAACGTGTAGAACGAGAAAGACAGTTGCAGGAACAACTTAAAAAGGAGCAAGAGGAGGAAAGAGTAAGGAGAGAACAGGAAGAATTGAATAGAAAGTTAGAGGAAGAGAAACAGAAGATTGAGTTAGAAGCCCAATTATTGCAAGCAAGACTCGAAGAGGAGATCACGTCAGCACAGGAACAAACTGAAGTGATCGATAACCTAGCGCCACCAGTTGAAGAATCTCCTCTTGTTCAGAGTGTAGATGATGTCGAAGAGAACTTGTCAATAACAGATAACGAGGATGATCAATCAGGGAACATCACTAAAATTATTCAAATATTTGTACAGAACTCTGAGGGAAGAAAGAAGGCAATGTCAGTCCCAAGTCAGAGTACTCTCTTTGAAATCAGTCAACAAGCGAAAATCAAGGCAGTTTATGGATTACCAAAGGATCAGATTTCAGTGTTTATCACTCAGGGAGATGAAAAGCAAGAGACTCTAATTGACACGAGAATATGCGATATTGGACCTTGCACTCTTCTATTTGATAAGGTCAGTGAAGATGACTGGCTATGAACCAGTCCGCGGTACGTAACTGGTTGGTGAACAACCTCCATGTTGTCATGAAGAATTTTGTTTGAATAAATTCTCAACGTTTTACTTTTTTGGATTTGTCGCCATACTTTACGTAAGGAGATGATAAGATTTAAGGGTATAGTAAATAATTTATAGGAAATGAGTCCAAACCACTTATTGCATTGGTGGTGGTGGAGGTGGTGGAGGAGGGGCTCCACTGCTTGCTGGAGGTGGTGGGGGTGGTGGAGCACTGCTGTTCGTTTGAGGTGGTGGAGGTGGTGCTTGCTCTCTGTATTGACCAAAGTTTTCAGTGTTACCAGATTGATGGGCCATGGTTTGTCTGTGGGCAGTTGTATCAACAGAGGTAATCACTCTGACCTTTGTGAACTCTTCCGTAGTTGGAGGTTCGATATGATTAGGAGGATTCTGAGCCATTGGGTGGCAAGCCCTCAAGGTGTTGAACACTCTGTCGTTCAGAATACGAACTTCAGTGGCAGTTTGCAAGAAGTCTTGCATTCTGTCACGACCAGCATCAGAGAACAAATTAATATTCATGACGTGATCTGAGAAGTTGAAAGCATCAAATCTCAGCTGTTGCCCGAACAAGTAGATAATAGTACAGCCAGCCCATGAAAAGCCATCACCGAAAATCTCAAAGTCAGAGTAACCTGAATGACGCTTGTCCTTCAAACAGAACACGAATTGAAGAATACCCCACAGTCTGTAGAATTCCTTGGAGTAATCCAGTCTTTGCAAACGATCCGATGGAGAAGTACCCTTCCATGGCTCTCTAACCTTATCCAGGAAACCTCCCATTCTCTCAAGCAATTGCTTGAATAGAGATGTCATCTCTCTTGGAGGAGTGTACATCTTGACAGCTCTTGCAGCTTGTTGTGGCAGATCCTTGCTCATTTCTTTGGCTCTGATAACATTTTGAATGTTTGGATCACTGACAAAGGTCTTCAACTTTTGCACCAATGGTGTGTTCTCAGGATTGTGACGCACAACAAACAAATCAGACAACTTTTCCAAATCAATGAGTTCTTCGAAACCAACCATTGATGTACCACGGTTTCTCAAATTGTTTGTTGCAACATCTTCTTCCCTGTCCAACATGTCGCTCAATAACTCCTCACGCTTCTTGTTTCCTGAACTAGACAATGGTCGCATACCAAGGAATGGAGCACCGCTCATGAAATTAGTAATGTTCTGTGAGAGCTGGCAAGTGTCCAAAAGCAAGAGGAAAGCAATGCAGTTACCAAGAACTCTGAAACTTTGGAAGACACCAGTCTTCAACTCCTGATAATGGAGGAAATCTCTGAAAGTCATTTGGAAGTATCCATACACACCCTCAAGTGTATAAGCAGCTGGCTGAAGGATAACACGAACTGGAATAGCCTCCATCAGAGCACTGATATATGGTGCCAAATCATTGGTCAACTTATCTTCAATGAAGGAGATGCAAGTTTCAACAATGAGAGCCAGTGACTCCTGACCCACAAGTCTGATGATAGCCTCAACATGCTCATGTCCTACAAAACTCTTGTACAAATCGTTAGCAACCTTGAATGAAGCATTGTAGAAGATTGAACCAAAGAGATAGTTAGGTGGCAGATTTGGCATCTTTTCACGCTCGTACTTGGTATCATCGGCAGCATCCTTAAACTCCTTTCTGACAAATCTTTGAGTCACAGTGTTGTAGTTGAAGTGCTTAAAGAAATCCATCAACAATTCCTCAGTGATATGTCTTCCAATTCTTCCTTCGAAAGAAACCATGGATGTGCTGTCATTGACTTCAGAGTAGATACTCTCAAATGGATCCAAATCCAAGTGCTTTGACAGTAGGGAATGAGTTGTCTTAATGGCATTGACCATGGTTTCCAATTCGATAACCGCTGGAAGGGATGAAGCCTCAAACTTCAAAATTGCCTTGGATAAGTTTTCTCTGATCACCAAGTTGATTCTCTGACAGATCAGGAAGTTCAAATCAATGGATCTTCCCAAAATATTCACATTTCTTTGTCTGAGCAAAACGTCGTATCTGCTGTGTGGCACTGCAGTTAGAGTAGTACCAAAGGACTTCTCAACCAACAATCTATACTGGTTATCAAGCAGGATACTTGAGGCAACAATCTTGAAGTAAGAGTAAATCTGTTCACTCAGCTTGTAGACAAGTTGATCGAACACTAGATTTGTTTCAGCTTCAATCTCATCGTACAGGAAGCGCTTTTGCAAAACAAAGAGAGCTCTATATGCAGCATCATTGTACAAATTCAATGGGTAGAGAATACTCTCCATGAGTGTAGTGTTTCCTCTCTCCAAAATTTCCTTGGTCAAAATCCAAGGAAGAGACATCTCAATTGGGAACTGATGCTCCTTGGCCATTTCCAAGTAGAATTCTCTGTACCACAAATCAGCCAAACTGGCAGCTCTTCTAATGGTCATATTATAGTTCAACAAGTAGGACCACATGTGACTCGAGTCATAGAACTCTTGCATCTTTTCTACTTGGGAAGAATCAAAGTCCTTGGAAGAGAACAGACCCTTGGATTGCATACCAGGGGATCGCTCACTATACAAAGTACTCAAGATACTTCTAATCATGTGAAGTTGAGTAGCGGATGGTGCAGTGTTTCTCTTTGGGAACTCTGGTGCACTTTCCTTCTTTGATCTCTTTTGAATGTCACTAGGTGGACCATTGAGCCAATCAGCAGCAATATCTCTCATTTCGAGAACGGTGTTGTGAATAGGACGCTTCTTTTCCTTTGTTCTGAGCAACATTTCAGTCAAGGTTACTTGAACAAACTCTTGTAACTCAAAATGAATTTGAGCACGGATGAGTGGAGCAAACAAACCAGAGTGCTTCAACATCAAACTCTCGAGACCCTTAATCATGGCAATTGTATCGACCAGTGCGGCTCTGTCTGCAGCGTTGTAATTGTAACGCACAACACGCTCATATTCTGTAATTTTCTTCTCCTCATCGGCCTGTGCTGGTTGTTGTTCAGAGTTGTACTGCACTTCATTCTCCAATGAAGCATCAGCAGGATGAGAATACTTCCATGCACTCTGTTCCAAGATGAGTGATGTCCAGTTGGCCACATGTCGAATACCCTTCTCACTCAACTTGTTGGCCTGAGATCTCATTGTCTCTGACACTTCCTTACCATTCTTGACCAAATTCTTAATTCTGTTGACCAGGAGCATGAACTCAGTGCTGAATATTTGATATTCACGACGAATGGATGCCAAGTGATAATCCAACAAGTAGCTCTTGGAACCGAGCTTCTTCTCCTCTTGTTCACTGTTGGTCCAATCTTGGTCCGACAATAAACTACAAGTCTTCAAAATGGTCTTCAACGCCAACGTCATATCACCATACAGTGGAATATAGGGATATCGCTTGAAAATCTTGTAGAATCGAGGCATATTCAACTTTTTGTACGCTTCCTTTGCAGTCTTGTTATTGTCCAACAAGAACATACCAAAGACACAGACACGCAGCAGACAATGCTTTTGATCACAGAACAAGAAACGATTGGCTTCAAAATTATCAGCACAACGATTGATCAAGTACACCATAACGTTGTCAAAACCTGAAATCTTGACCAACTCATCTCTCAATCCAATAATGATACTGTTGTTCTTGCTCAAAAAGTTTTGGAAAATGAGTGTTTCATCAGTTTTGCCCTCCAAGAAGGCAATCTTCTCTGGGTCAACACCTGTTTTGTCCATGTGAGGCACAGCTCTATCGTTATTATCAAAAAAAACGCATTACATGATTATCATCATGCTTGTTAGCTATTGAACATACTACTGAAAAAAAAAAGAGCGTGTCTATAAAAACAACATACCTCTTCAATCCAGAAGCAAAATCGTTATTGATGGCAGCCTTCATATTCTTCAGAGCATCCAACTTGAGAATCATATCCAGGACACGAATCAAGTCATCGAGCAGTGTATCACTAGGAATTTCCTTTTGCTTTTCAGCATTGATAAGCTCAGTGAAGATTCTTGCAACAGCTACAACAGTTTGATTGTGAAATCGCAACAATTGTCTCACTTTGGTGACTTCAGGGTCCAAGACATCAAAAATCTTTCTGTACAACGCGGCCTTGTTAGGGGCATCTGGTTTGATCTGAGGAAGTGCAGAAGAAACACTTCTATAAGTATACAATGTGTGAATGAAGTGATCTCCATCCTCTAGTATCGTATGCTACAATTCGCCATCATCATCACAAGTAACAAAAGATGGTGTTAGCTTTCGTCCATTCTCCGTAATTTTTTTGCCGCGAGCGCACTTACAAAAAAAAGAGCGCGAAACACCCAACACACAACAAAAAACATGTTCCAATCGAACAGCACACTTGGTGCCACAAAAAATTGTTCAATAACACCAACATACCAATTCGGCAATTGATTTCGCTTCACTTGCAAAACGAGTCTTAAATCCATCTCTGTCATCAAAGTTCAATGGATTTCCAAAGGAACCAGTTTCATAAGTTACATATTCAGTCAGTGCTTCAATACTTGGTTGGTTGGAGAGCAATTGATAATCTTCCAACTCTTTTAATTTTTCTTCCAATGTCGCCATCTTGTTGTTAAAAAGATGTTATTATTGTTTGTTGTTGATGGTGGTGGGAGGAAATTGGAGTCGATTGGATGATATGCTTTTTGATGAATATCGTATCTCTCTCTTGCTTGTCTCTCCTGCTTTGTTTTGTTTTGTTTTTTGGTGTTCCGTTTGTGTGGATTTTTTTCTGCGCTGTCCGTCACACATCAACACACCTTGATTTTTGAAATGTGACAATGGGTTGGAATACTCCTACCTGAAACGGGCTTGGGAATCGTTTCAAGTTGTTCTGAGTGTTGAACATGTTTTTCGTTGCCTGACCAACTTTACAGCTTGCCAATTACTTAGAAACTTGAAACTTCACAAGCGGTACCAAGAAATAAAGTTGAACCTCATCATTCACTTTTGCCGACCACGGAGAATCATTCTTCCATGAATTGATTGAATTTTAGTGAGAAAAAACTGAACACAAAATTTGAAGTCAAAAATCAAAGAAGAGGATCACGAAAATGCCGACAGCAGGTCTTCAATCAACTCTGTTGTCTCCATATGCACAGGATCTCAGGATGCTCATCCGTCGTTTTGATGATGTATGTTTCACACAGCTGCATTTTTCACACAACTCCTTTTATTTCGACTGTATTTTTACTAATAACGCACTTCTTATGATTCACACAGAGACACACCTATTCAGCCAAGATTTTCAAGGAAGAATGGAAACGACTCAACTTTTCCATGATTCACAGTGGATGCCCCGATGAGATTGACAAGGAACTGTTTATACAAGAGCTGTTTTTTATTACCATGGGTTATCTTGTGCTGGATTATCCGACCAATATTCAGATCGCTGCCGTGTACATGCTCTACTTTTTGTACATGACTCAACCGTTGCAACCAAAGATCAAAATTAAGATTAGTACGAGTGTGTTTGAAATTTTGTTGAATTTGCGACAAAAGATACGTGAGGAGAATATTGTGGATGCGTATTATATATTGAATGAGATGCAACGGATTGGATCATTCAGCTATTGTGCAGTGGTAAAGTTGGATGAGATGCAGAGTTTGTTGGACTCGGAGTCGAATTATATGGCAACGACGGAGGAACAGCAATTGGAGCCATCGGAATTTGTTACAATGAGCTCAGAGATTTTTGATGATAGAGAAGAGCTAGAGGATTTGGCGAGTGAGTATGATTCGATCAAATCTGATATTAATCACTTTGATCCCGTGTCGTTTAGTGTCAATACGATGGGAGCGACGAATCCGTTGTCGCTCGTACAGCAAAACTTTGTAAATTATGTGGAAGAGATGATTGAGAATCACGAGAAGACAAAAGTTGCTCGTATCAATCAATTCATACAAGAGTGGAACGATTTGAATAAGCCAAAGAAGAGAGGTCCAAAGAAAAAGGGCGATGAGGCATCGCCTGCGACCAAAAAGAAGAGAGCAAGTGCTGTGGCTGCTGCTACAAGTTCGTCCAACAATGGGGATGATCTCGTGCCTCTACAAGTACAACCTCCATCAACAACACCAAAACCAAAAAAGAAAAGATCGAGAACGGTGGAGATGGACTCTTCTCGGACAGAAAATGCTACTCTAGAGTCGATTGTTACAGCTTTTCTATCTGGTCGAGCAACTGATTCTGATCAACCGACTGTTCCTCTTCTGACCGTGCCTGCTGCTAGATCGAAAAAGAAGAAGACAACAACTCCAGAGACACCTGTCGAGGAGTCATCTGATGCCTCTGCGGCAGCTAGTACGAAAAAGAAGAAGACAACAAAACGGAAAGCTACTGAAACAAGCGACGATGCTGAGCCACCAGCGAAAAAGAAGAAAACGAAAGAAGCTTCAACCACCGCGAAGAAGAGCCGTAAAGCTACTACTTCGAATGATGCAACATCATCGGATACAACAAGTGACAAAAAGAAGAAGAAGAAGAAAAAGGACGACACAACAGTCGAACCAAAGAAGAAGAGGAAAACAAAGGCAGCCACCACGGAAACACCGACACCTCCGCTACAAGAAGTCATCGATGTCAACGAAGACTTGTGCTATATTTGTGGCGATGGTGGATTGCTCATTTGTTGTGAATCATGTCCCAACTCGTGCCATCCAACATGTGCTGGACTCTCAGATGTGCCCGAGGGAGAATGGTACTGCACAAAATGCACCCCCTCACAAAACCAAACATAAACAACCAACCCCAAGCAAACTTTCGCTGCTAGGCTGAACTTCAAACAAAGAAAATTTTCTCCGCTGTTGTGAAAAAACTCCCAAAAATTTTGGTTGAAAAAGAACATCATGTTGTCCAGGGATGCAGTTTCAGCAGCTCGACGTTTCAGTCATTCCACTTTTCAATCTCACCTTGGTCAACTCCTATCCCATCGTCTTCCCTCGTTCAGCGGAGAAATATCCTCAGTTTCTCCTACTGCTTCTGCAACGCCATCGGTTTATCATATTGGACTCGATATTTCATCGAAATGTACTGGATATACAATCATGAATTCGATAGGGAGGCCCTTGCAGTGTGGAACGATCGAAACTCAACATGTGAGTCACGATCTCTATCAATACGGTCAACACATGCACTTTTTCTTCAAGGACTTGATGAGGGAGTGGGATCAGGAGAGATGCAAGTTTTTGTTTGAGAGAGATTCAGGCGATGATAACCGCAAAGAGGAAGAAACAAAGTCTGAGCGCAAAACAAAGACCAGCTCAACCTCGAAAAATAAGAAGAAAAAGGTGAACTCTACGACGACGACGACGGATGCTGCAAGTGCATTAGGGTCGGAGTCAATCGTGAAGGATACAGTGCCATTGACTCTGAATCAGTCGCCAAAGTTTGTAATTGGTGTCGAAGATTATGCAATCAAGTTCAGTATAGCAAAATCGTCGGCTCATTCCTTGTTTAAGCTAAGTCAGTGTAATATGTTGTGTTGCTATGAGGCTCAAAACGTGTTGAAGAATGTTCAGATTATAAGAGCAAATGCAACGAGTGCACGTTCCCTGTTTCAAATTTCAAAGAATTCAGCAAGTTCGATCAATGCTGCTCGTCATATTCAACCGACTTTGAATACTTTGTTGGACCAAGCAGAGGAAGAAGAAGAGTTTTTGGATGATAAGATTTTGGCACCGCGTACCTATTCGAGCAGCAGCAAGAGTGATATTAAGCAAAAAGTGTTTGACGCGGTTCATTACGCGCTGCCAAAGTCCTACGCCATTCAATACTATAAGCGCAAGGGAGCAATTCTGTTATCGCCTAGGAATTTTGATGTGACAGATTCGTTGCTCATGGCATTTTATAGTTTTGTTCGACATCATGCCATGAATATTGTGTCCAACGTAGATAACAGTTTATTGTTTGTGGATGCACTGTTGACGGATCCAAACTGCAAGTCAAAGAAGTTGAAGGAATTTGCACGGGCTGAAAAGTTACGGTTGAGATTGTCTGGTGTGGCAGAGGATGACTTGAATCTCGTTACAGCTCAAGCCTGTCTCGACAATGAAGTGATCAAGCGAGAATTGGATTCGTTGTTCCTGGCTTATCTACAGGACGAAGCACTTCAGTACTTGAAATCTAACATTCTCACTCGTCCACAAGCCAATGATCTTAGCTCTAACAAACCAGAGTCAGCCATCATCCATCCACTCATCTAGAACAATAAAACTTAACTTGGCAATCGGCCTGTGTGAAATTTCACACGAATTGCCACCTCCAATAAACTCAATTTATCCGCCAAATCGGAAAAAACAAAACAAAATGAAACGAATGAAAAGAGTGGTCATTCACAGTTCTCAACTAACATTATTTCCATGTGAACAATCATCCTCACTCTTCTCTCACAAGAGTTTTTATTTGAACCGGCAATCATCTCCTCAATTCATTTTTGGCGCCAAAAATTTTCATGTGGCGCGAAACGTGCAACATCAGTCAAACGATGCTCGCATGACTAGCATTTTTGGAACACCGAGCACGAGCACTGCTTCAAAGAATCCTTTGACTTCTTCAACTGTGACTGCCGAGTCGAAAAAACAAGAAAAATCAAAGCTTGTCAAACGATTGAAAATGAATGCAGAGACAAGTGCACTCATTGGAGATGTTTCCTCATGTCTCTATTCACTCAATCAACTGCTTTCACTCAGAAACAGTAGTGTTGAGAATGATGATGACGACCTTGCAAGTAACACGAGTGAAGATGTGATGAGTGATCGACATAAGAGCAGAGAATATTTTCAAAATGTGTTGACTGTTTTGAATTTTCAACCAAAGACACCCTCTTCGTCATTGTCGTCGTCTCATTCGAAACTGGTGCAAATTTATGATTTTGCAAATGAGAATCAACTGTTTCAGGGCAATTGTGAAGAATTGTTAAAGAGTTTGTTGATGAGTGTAAAGGTTGATGGTTATTCGGATTTTATAGAACGAGTGTTGGGTCATTTGGAGCGGTGTGTGAAGCAAAATATATCGAATGAGAATGAAAAGTCGTTGAACAATGTGAAACGAGTGTTGTTTGATGCCATGTGCCAGCAATTGAACATTGAAATGCACAAATCGGTCAATCAAATGTATCTTTTTGCTCGAAAATGGTCAATTTTTCAATTTTCGAGCAGTGAATACGCGCATTTAATTACGATTGCAATCAAGGGACGAGCGCATCAGTTGAGTGAACTCATGATGAACGATGTACAGACAAATGGTATTCTGTTTAATGAGGAAGAGACGGCGAACATTATCAAGTCATACATTTCAGTGGGGCAGTTCAATAGCGCAATGAAGACGATACGAGAAGCGATTCATGACTGCAATTTGGATATTCCTGCATCTCTCTATTCAACGATTCTTTCTAGTATGCAACATGCAATGATCTATAACCATTATATTCTGGAGTTGTTGGCAGAGTTGCACAAGAAGTGTCCTCCAGGTGCAGACGAACTCTATTTTCAAACCGCGTTGGATTTGTGTGTCAATATGGACTGCAATGAATATGCAGAGCAAATATTTGATCAACTGGCAAAGCATTCGCATGTGTTGGTTACGATTCGATGCTTGAATCCAATGATAAAATTGTTGTGTAAGACGGGAAAGTGGAGTGAAGCGCATCGGTTGGTTCAAGTCATGCCTTCCTCCTATGGGGGCATCCATCCAGATATCACGTCATTTACAATCCTGAGAGACTATGGATCGAGAGATGAATCGCTTGTTAAATTATTGGAGGAAATGAATGAGCAGAATGTTTACCCAAGTATCGAATGGTACAATGATCTATTGGCATCGTTTAAGAGAACGAGTGGTGATCGGAGGATTGCTATGCAGATATTCAAGAATCTCATCAAGGATGGTTCTCATGTTCAGCCTACAGTTGAAACCATATTAACAATGATTCAACTGTTCAAGGATGAACCACATGAAATTAAGATGATACGGAAGTACTCGACAGATCACCAGTTGCACTCTCCCAACCTGGAGTCACATTACTTAAAGTACGACACTGAATTCAGAGAGAGCTTAATCGATGATATTCTGAAGCATCGAAACTCTCACCAATCTACACAGACAATCACACAATTGCTGCGGATACTGAAAGTGAACAAGGACGCAAGATACAAATCGATACTCGACGAAACAAAAGACTTGCTCGGTGAACAGGCAACGACAACAGCAACAAGACGAACGTTCAAGAGAACCTATATACGTCATCCATTTTTTGCTCGACCATCACTCCCAAAAGATCAACAATCATAGTAAATCAATCTCTTGAGTGATGCAAACAAACACCTTCAAGATTTCACTTGCACACCGTCCAAATATTCTCCGACTCTGTAAACTCTTTTTCGCGCTGATTCATCTGGCCTTCATTCCAGAAAACGCCGTCAACACACCATTGAAAAATGCAACCAGAAAATCAAGCACAAGAGCTAACGACCATCACACCTGTGAATTTCGAACAAGCAGCATCAAATGGCAACAGTAGTGATGTCACTCCACCACCACAACCACAATTGGACATGAGTCACATGTCCATGGAGGCAATCGTTGCTGCCACTGGTGAAGTCGCTGTTTCCAAGCGTCAACTCAAGAAGCAAAAGAATAGAGAGAAGCGCAGAGAATCCTTCAAGCAAAAGAAGCTCTCTCAAAAGGAACAAAGAAAGAGAAAGAGACAAGAAGTTGCTCAAGACTTGGAACAGAGAAAGAAGTCCATGACTGAAGAAGAGCTAAAGCTATTGGAGGTGGAAAAGATGAACCAAAGCAGACAGCTCACATGCAATCGCAAGGAATACAAGGCTAATAAACAGAATCGTATGAGAGAGGTGTACCAAAAGGGCACCTCTCACGCTGTGTCTGTTATTGTTGATTGCTCGTTCAATGATAAGATGACACCAAGGGAGATTGTAAGCATGAGTCAACAGCTCATGTTTTGCTACTCTGCCAATGGTAAGATGGAGAAGAGTGATCAACCCATGTTTCTGAGCTTTACGAGCTTAAAGGGCGCCCTTCTTGAAGCCATGAAGAAATTTGGTGGTTTTCCAAAGTGGATTGTGGATCACACTCCAGAGCACTTTACAGAACGGTTCTCTGAAGAATTGGCCAATCAGAAAATTGTGTACTTGAGTGCAGATGCAGAGGAAGAAGTGACGAGCTTGGAGCCAGGTTGCATGTATGTGCTCGGTGGTCTCGTTGATCGAAACAGGCACAAGAATCTGTGTCATGAGAAGGCAAAGGAACTAGGTATTCCACAGAAGAGATTCCCTATTGGTCAATACTTGAATATGAAGCAAGTACCTGTGCTCACAGTGAATCAATGCTTTGAAATTATGGCTCATGTGTATGAGACGGGAAGCTGGAAGGAAGCTGTAGAAAAGGTTGTTCCTCAGAGAAAGAGAGCTTCTGGTGACAATGAAGAGAAGGAAGACGACAATGAAGAGAACAATCAGGAAGGTGATGAAGAGTCAGAAGAAACAGAGGAAGCAGAGGCCGAACAAGACGACAAGGCAACTGTTGAGCTCGAACAATAAAACAACTATTTATATTGGATGGACAGTTTTCACAACAAAAATTGTTTTTAGTAGATGGCACAAGCACTTCGGCCGTGACACTTGGCATTAGTATTTTTACAATCTGAACAAGATGATATCTTTGAGATAAAAGTTCAACAAACTCATGACGATTGATGTTTCTCTCAACACCCAAAAACCAACAAACAGTCGAAACATATCTACAGAGAATGGACTCACCTATCAACACCTTCAGAAGTAATCCTTCCTTTATCCCAAGACTGGTCACTGGACACAGAGTTCACCGTGCAGACGACGTCTCTCCTAGTCCTCAAACTCCAGTCCACATGGAAGGAATGTACACTGTTCAACTAGCACCAAAGAGAATTGCTCCTCAACGTCCTCAGACACAAGATAATGAACTGAATCGAGAATCAACAGACCCATCATGCTCGCCTCCACTGCTGGAGATTACAAAGAGCTCTCCGAGACAAACTTCGAACTAGAATCTATCTGTCCATCTAGAAACCACCATTACATACATAATTCTCAATTGAATATTCTCTCTAACGATAGTTAGCTCTCAATATTAAACAACAATCTAATCTAACTTCTAGTGAGTCCTTTACTCTAATAATGAGTCTTTTTATTTTCTAGAGCTTGAACACACTCTTCTTGATTCACACATGTCGTGCAATCAGGTGGTTCTACTCTTTGACTTCCCTCCTCTTCTCTCTGTGCTTCTTGTTCGATTTGACCCTCTTCTTCTTGTGCCTCGATACCATGCTCCACTTCCAACATTTCATAAATTGTGTCGCGTGAGCGCACCAAGTAATTTAATTTGGCGGCAGCGTGCTTGGCGGCCAACCAGTCTCTCGCGGCAAAAGCTTCATTGAACTCTTGACCAACGCCTTCTCTTTCTTGTTCGTTCTGAGACATGAACGACCTCAGTTCATCCTGAGTCAACTCTTCTTCGTTCAACGTCTCCATCAGTTCCATGGTATCCATCAAGAATTCTTGATCCACATCACTGACATCTACTTTTTGACCTTCGAGAGCTAACAGGTACTCTGCTCTTAGCTTTGGATTCTTGAGCACTTGATAGGCATTGGTGACGAGAGAGCTCTGAACAGCAGAAATCTTCTTTTCCGTTTCACTCTTGCAAGCAAAGCGATCAGGATGGAGCAACATTTGGAGTTTTTTGAATGTTTGATCAAGCTTTAGTTCATCAATAGAGTAGCTCTGTGGCATGTGAAACAGTTGGAAGTGAGTCATGATACACTCACCAATCTGTCGATGAGCACGTTGACTTGTGGCGCAGTGGCTAGAGCTATGCGAAGCATTTTTGATTGGGCCAGCAGCACAAACAGGGATGCTTGGGGTGGGTGCCTTGCCGCCACAAAAATTGGCGGTCACAATTTTTGGCGGTTGTATTTTTTTGCAAACCTTACAAAACATATTGGCGCAATCGTGCGGTCTTTCACAGTTCCAACACGGAGTAAATCTACCATCTTCATCCACATCCAAAAAAGCATCATCCTTGTGATGATGATCCAGATGACTGTGATTATGATGAGGTGTAGATTTCTTTACAAAAACATGAGAGTCATGATTGTGATGATGATGGTTGTGGTGATGGGCAGTTGTGTGAGAACAGCGAACAGAGGTATTTGGAGAGAAAAAACTACTACTACTGTTGCTACTGTGGAGTATGGATGAGGATGATGTTGGTGGTGATGAAGAAGATGAGAATGTGTGGTTCTTGCAGTGACGATGCACAGTAGTTGTGCGTGGATGGTGGTTGTACAAGTGATGCGTGCTTCTTCTCGTTAACGTTGTGATCATTTTTGTGTTATTGTTGTTGGTGATGTGTGATAAATTAATGGCAAGTTGTTGTTGTTGTGCTGTGTTAGAATGGATGATGATTGTTGTCTCTTGTGTGAAATGCACTCTCACTACTGTCTGTCAATGGATTTATGTTGTAGTTGTTGTTCTATCAACGTTGTTGTTTTTTGATTGTTTTGTGTGTGGTGAGATTGGCTGGAAAGTTTAGGCGAACATCCCGATAGTGTCGGATAAAAAGTAAATCAGGGGAAGGAAAATTTACGGCTAATTCAGCCTCTATTTTCAAATCGGGTTTTCGTGCAGCAGACACTCATTCGCATCCTCTGAGGATCATAACACATCTGAAATGATTGTGTGTGGAATATAGTATTTACTTGATCATATTTACTTTTGTTCTTCGTCATCCAACTCTTCCAATGATGGAGGTGCATCGTCCTCACCTTCTTCTTCATCATCTTCTGGCATGCTGAATGAGCTTGGGTCGAAACCTCCCATTCCGCCCATACCACCCATACCGCCCATGCTACTCATCAAGGAACTGAGGTCCATACCTCCCATTCCACCCATTCCTCCCATACCACCCATGCCCGGCATACCACCCATACCACCCATGCCGCCCATACCTGGCATACCGCCCATGCCTCCCATACCCATATAGTCCTCAGTATCAGGTGCCTCCTTCTCATCTTGCTCATCCTCATCGACATAGTGATTCCAATCGACTTGAACGTATGCAAGCTTCTTGGCATCCTTGTAGAGCTTTGGCCAAAATGGTTGTTCCTTATCAGCCTTTATCAATACAAAAGAAATGTTTCTATCAGTGGTCTTATAGGTGGATTCCTCCTTGTCAATGTCACCATAGAGCTCCAAATCTAGCTTGTAGCTGGATGTTGGGTTCGTTCCACTGACGACCAATCTGCCTGGAGAGCTTGTGAGTTCAAACTTCAAGTCCTTGCAATCAGGGATGACAACGGTGACGAATAATCGATCACTTCTTTGTGCCCATAAAACTGTCATTTTTTTTTACGTGAAGAAAAATCAATTTTTTGGTTGTTCATTTTATCATGTGATTGATATGAAATGTTGTTGTTAGCTTTAAAGTCAAGAAAACATGGGAAGGAAAAAAGAATGAGTAGAGTGAGATGTGCGTACCTTGTGGTGTCTTTTCTGTTGCCATGTTGATGTTGTTGGTGGTTGTATACTGTAAAGGTGGTTTTTGTTGTTGATTGTTTTGATCAACTTTTTTTCAGGTGTCGAGCAGCGATTTGATCTTGTGGGGGAATATTGTGTGAGTTTCCATCGGAATTGATCAATTTTTGCGAAACCATGTTCGGAATATGAAAACGCCAATTCATCTTACAACACAAGGTTTTTTTGTACAACTCCGCCTCCTAATTGCTGAACAAAAACACACCTTGAATGGCATGGAACATCGACACTTGCCAAAGGAAATCAAATTACACATTCTGAGTTATTATGAGTTGTGTTTGGACAGGTATTGTCATTACTTGATTCAGAATGACAACGTTGACTGCTATCCACAGAACAATGACGATAATGAGAGCGACTGTGACAACCATGATGATTCCCATTCTTCATCAATGTCATTGTTGCCATTCAATCATTATGAAGATGTCGATGACTACTGCGGTTATACCGTGTCACCACCGAAGAGAAAGAAACAGCGAATGACATTATGGAGCTATGAAGAAGGGAAAGGTGAAGCAACAGAGCTAGAATATAGTCCTTTTAGAATACATACTCAAGGTCTCAATAGTGCACTAGTTCGTTTGCTATATGGTTATTTTGTCGATCGATATTTTTGTGAGGAAGCAGAAGTGTTTCTCGTGTTTTGCAATTTGAAATTATCAAAGAATTTGTATGATATGCAGGGTGCAATCGATTTGTATACAGTGACTCGCTTGATACCATGCTCGAAACAGTTGGTATCGTTGAACTTTGGTGGAGAAATGATGAGTGATTCGAATTTGTTGAATGACAAGTTGATTAACACGATTGCACACTGTTTGCCCAACTCAATTCACTCCTTATCGCTATTGAATCACGATTATGTGACGGGTAAGGCATTTGATTGTCAACAATCATCATCGACAAATGATAGAGAGAAAAGTCACACGTGGGATAGTTTATTGACATTGGCGACTTGTAGTACGCAGGATCAGTGTAATATGGCCGAACCATTTCCAAATTTAAGATCATTGGTGTTATTATCGAAAGCTGTGTATCTAAGCCGAATTTGTATACCTGATATGCTCACGAGTCTGGATTTGAGTGCTGCTCGTTGTTCAGATGAAATCTGGATCACACTGTTCCAAAATGAGAAATTGAAGCGATTAACAATAATGAGTGAACAGATGGATCTGGATCAATTGCCACTCAATTTTTACAATGATACCCTTCAATATCTAAAGATAAAGCATTGTTCGAGCATTCAAAATCCTGGTAGGCTCATCCATATCTTCAGGGCATTGATAGAGCTTGACTTATCCACGTGCTCAATCTCTAGCGATGACATGTATGGAATATTATCTTGCGCAAAAGAACCTCTTAAGAAGATAAACTTCTTTAGTCACAGCACGTTGGAGGAGTACGAGAGTTCATTTGATCAGTTGTACTGTGATCTGGAGTCAATCCAATTGCCTTCCTGTTCTGCTGAATTTTCAATGGAATATCTCACGCGCAGCAACATCAAGGAGCTATCGATTGGAAGTATACAACCACAACTTCTGAGTCATCCTTCATTGAGAAGTTTGACTCACTTTACTTTGACGGAAGTTTGTTTCATCTCTCAGACAATGGCCACAATTTTGTCCTCGCTGCCTCATCTCACTCATCTCACACTTAGCCAACAGTTTGAGAACGGAGCTGTAGAACAGATTTTGACCAGCAAGACCATTACACATCTGTCTCTCAGCTGCTGTCACATTACTGATCATGTATTGTTAAGCCCCGAGTTCGAAACAAACAAAACATTGCGCTTTCTCGATGTATCTTACAATCAGATAACAGCTGCCGGTTTTGGCAAACTTCTCTTGGACATTAACAAGCATAACATTTGCGAGCTAATCATGCTCGGCAATCCCGTGTGGAATTTGTCCAAGAGTGTGACAGACTGGTTCATTGACAACAACTGCATGCTACGGCTACTGATTATATCGCCTCAAGACCTTCAGTCTCAGATGGTGTTCGCATATCTGTTGCGTAATTGTGATTCACTGGAGATATCACTATTCCGGGAATAAGATAATCCTCGAAAGCCGTGTACCTTCTGCTTGCCCAATTATGCTCTCAAGGTAAAATCAACATCATAAGTGTCAACGTCTGCACAGAGTTCAAAGTTCCCCTTTTTTTCCAACACCCGATCGATAGCACGGGGCAGTTGAGGGTAAAAATCTTTGTGTCACAACAACACATCTCCACCTCCAAAACAAGAACACCATACCACCACAAACACATCCTCAAAAAGAACCTCAGAAAAATGTCTGCACAACCCAGAAAGACACAGAAGCTCACCCAGCTCTGGGAGAACATGATCAATCTTAACAACATGAGTACTAATCCGATTTCTCCTCGAGGAGGAACATCCAGCAACACAACATCTACTTATTCTTCTGCTCCTTCTCCTCGCTCTAATAACAGCGGCAGCAGTTACAATCTCAAAAATGAGATTAATAAAACATCTCCCAGAACAACAACGACATCTCCTCGAATGACATCCCCCAGGACGGCGGCAACGTCCACAGAACAACAACTACAAGAACAAGAGTCACTGCCCATTGTTCAAAACATTGTTCGAAGAGGCTCCATCTATCGTATCGTTGGCACAAGTAGCATGAAAAATCTCAAACAAGGTTCCAATGACAATAACAACACCAATAGCAATGATCAACTTAATCATACAACAACAACAACAACCAATACAACTACTCCCACTACAACAACAACTTCAATAACAAAACTACCAACCATCAACAATGAAAATGAAAATTTCAATAACAACAACAATAGCTCTCTCAGTGAAAAAAAACTGTCCAAAAAAAAGGATGACGAACAAAATTCAAGCTTTCACAGAGGTCGTCGCGCCAGCATCAAATCCAACAAGATTACAAGCAAAATTTTTGCTTTTGAACGAAGGGCCAAAAGCTGTGACCTAGACGACAACGGCATCAAAAATCACACCAGTGAAAATGAAAACGACTTGGATTCCTATGATTTGGCATCCTTCTCCTCAACTGATCTCGGTACGTGCTCCACGTTCTCTGATGAATGGTCCTCTCAGGACTCTAGTCCAAGGTGGTCTCCCAACGATAGTAACTCTGAACACCATCACTTTTCCTCCAATAGCAACAACAACAACAACAATAGTAGCTACAATAGCTACAATCAACAACAACAACAACAACAACAGTCAAATCATCAGCTCAACTCATTGGTAACCATGAGAAGAGCTTATTCTCTGAATCGTATGAATCAAGAACGGTCCATGTCAAGACTAGAGCACTTGGACGTGACAGAAGAAGACTTGTTGAGTGCAGATTTGGTCGGTGTGTCCGGTTGGAACATTCAGACGGGTATAGCAACGAACAAGCAGAGAGAACTCATGGAATGCATGTCAAAAGAGACGCGATACTCTCGAAAATTGTCAATCATGAACCGTGCGTCCATTTTTGAGCAGATACAGACTGAAAAACAAAAATCTCAGTGGAAAAAACAACAATTGCAGCATCAGCAGCAATTGATGATGAAAAAGAGTCCTCGATCGAGGGATGGCTCAACAAGTGTCATTCAACGCATGAATGGCAGTGATTACGATGCAAATCTGCAGTTCAAGTTGCACGATTTGGACGAAGATTTTAATTTTGAGAAGAGGAACGAGACGACAAAGGAACCAGAGTGGCAGGGAGCGTTTGTGAGTCAATTGTTTGATGAAGACGTAGTGTGTGAGAATAAGTTGTACGAACCGGATCAAATAACGTTGAATCAGTTGTACGAGGAGGATGACGTGTTCTTGAATCCATTGTTCGAACCACAGACATCTCTCATGATGTATCAATCACCGAATATCGAGTATGAGGAGGAAAAGTTGGTCACAGAGATCAAGGGTAGTCTACCTCGGTCCAACAAGAGAGTTTCCACATTTGTGGTGAAGAAGGGTGTTTTCTGTGGATCCGAGTTGGTGAATTGGATACAGAAAAAGTCCAATTTCCACATGATTCGCGAGGATTGTGTCCTGTTTGCTCAGCAATTGATGGATCGATATGTGTTCAAGTCAGCCATCATGTACGAGACTGAGTTCGTTGACTCTCAAACATCGTACTATCGATTTGTTGAGGAGTACACGAGCGATGAGTGCTTAAATACTGTGAAGGAGCAGTTTGGTATCTATAGGAGCCCTCAGACAGGAACATGGATATCAAAGAGACTCACATCTGTTCTCTCCAAGATTGTTGACGAGTTTTCAGATCGAAGAAACGAGAACGATAGAGCTGATCGTTTGATCAATCATTTCATTTTTGATTACAGAGGTTTCCATGACAGTGATTTGTATATTCAGTTGCAGAAAGATTTAGCAGCACCACTTCACAAACTGGACCCAGACACCATTCCAGCATCAGATCGGAAAGCATTCTTTATCAATGTTTATAATGCGTTCATTTTGCATGCATTGATGGTGTGTGGTCGACCTACGAACTTGATGCTTCGAGAACAGTTCTTCAAGTTGACAAAGATTGTGATTGGAAGATGGAAACTCAGCTTGGACAATATATACCATGGTATACTGAGAGGTGCATTGTTCAGAGAATCGGTAGAAAATCCATCGGCAAAATACTTGGAACATCAGGCTGAGGCCTATGATTGGCTCAACACATTTAGGTTGTTTACCTCGGGTACCTATCACAATACTGTGATTGATAGTTTGAGACTTGAAAAGTTTGATCCTAGAATTCACTTTGCATTGTACTGCGGTAATCTAAGTAGCCCAAAGCTGACTGTCTTTTCATCTGAAAATATCGAGGAAGAGTTAGAGAATGCTACCAAGGACTTTATTTCTCACTTTACATATATCAACACAACAGCTAGGGTGTTGTATTTGCATAAGGTGTTCCAATGGTACGCATCTGACTTTGCAGAGAATGAGAGAGGAGTGATCGACTACGTGTCAACGTATCTAGATGTGGACCAGAAGGGTAAACTGAGCTTTTTGCTCCAAAATTCTGAGGGTTACACTATTCAATATCAATATGACTGGAAGTTGAACAATAAGTTGAATGCAAAGGATGTTACACTCTTCGATGAGAAGGAAGTGCAGATTGAATTAGGTGAGGTTCTCCAAGATCCTTCCTATAGAGAATACTTTTACAAGTTCTGTGAAAAGGAGCACAGTACTGAGAACATCGATTTTTACAATGCTATTCATAAGTATAAGAAGTGCAGGGATAGGATTGGTCAGATCAAATCAGCCAAAAGCATTTTAAGAATCTTCTTGTTGCCCAACTCTGAAAAAGAGGTGAATGTTAGTCAGTCGCGGATCAAGAGGACAATAGAACTGATTGAAGAAGCATCAGAACAAACAAGGCTCAAGACAAAGTCGGAAACGTCAGAGAGCGACAACTTAACTTTTGAGGTTGAATTGGCTAAAAAGGCAGCTGCCAGGCATAAGAAAAAGTTATTGTTGCCAGTTGATTTGTTCGACAGAATCTTAGATGATGTTGAACCTGTTATGGCAGACACGTTCTCTCGGTTTAAGAGCGATGATCTGTATGCTGAAATGGTTCGAGTTTGTGTCACCGAATTCATCATTGATAACCTGTCCAACCTGATGGACGGCGATTTTGGAGGATCAATCTCTGTTTTTGAAGCACTAAAGGCTGCTGAGGAGCAAGAGAAACAAAAGGACGAAGAGAAGGAAAAAGAAAAAGAAAGGAAGAGAGAAGTGAAGACACCTAGAGAGCAAACGCGATTTGCTTCCTTCCTCTCTTTCACGCGGCCATTTGGTGAAGATGTGACCATGACGGAGCAAGAGCAGATTAGTCAGACAGATACAAATTTCCAGAAGGTAGCCCGGTCCAAGGAGAGAAACAGTATCGAATAGATGTGCATCGTACTGTATTCAATCATCCGTAAACCATATTTTGTAAAACTATTTGCATGTTCAACTCCGATCTATATCGGAAAAATCGCATGTCTTCACCCAGTAAACAACAAAATGAACACCACAAGTTTGATCATGAGTCGTCAGATCATTCAACGGATACAACTCATCCGTCCATTCATGCATCAACAATCTGCTGCCCAACATCTACTCATTGCACCTTGTTCCATTGCACCCCATTTTCGGTTCAACCAAATTTCGCGCCAAAATTTTCATACAAGGTGCCACATCTACAGTCTACGCGATGACTCTACCACAACGATATCATCATCATCTGCAACGACTCCCAACAACAGCATTAGCAACACGATCCATGATGAAAGCTTTTCAACATCATCATCTGATCAACAACCACCACCACCAACACCTGTAGCTAAGCTACAAAAGCTACCAAAACAACGAAAGCTACAAAAAACAGCTCTTACAAGAGAACAACACCTAAAACAACAACAAAAACAACAACAAAAACAACAACAACAAGATGAAGAAAAACAACAACAACAAGCACCACCACCACCACTACCAGTAGAGCTCTCTGCACAAGAACTACAAAATCTTCGTTATTCTCTCTTCCAACACATGCAACTCAAAAAATGGAGTGCTCTCTTCCATTTCCTCGAAAACACCATTCAACAATATCATTCGTACACCAATGTGCATGACTCTCTGACCTATGCACTCAAGAGACTACTCAACAGAAACCTGGTGAAACGAAATGTCATTTCATTGACCAATCTATTGATTGAGAATGAGATGGCAGGGTTGGACATTGATTTGGATCAACTCATTCTCAAGAATATTCTTCAAGTGGATGCCATGATGGATTCATTGGACATTATGGCATTGTTTGAACGGTACTCTAGGTCAGTGATGCAAAAGTTGAACAATGATGAAAAAATGGCTCAAGTGATGCTCTCACTCATTGTTCAACAAATGAGACTAAACAATTTTTGTTCGGCACAAATGGTGTACAGTTCAATGAAGAAGATGGGTGTTAGTTTGGAGAGGCAACAGATTGCACTGTTGTGTTCGTCTTTTGTGCCCTATCTTCGGAATTTGAACTTTATTTCGACTGATGGAACTGCTCATTACTTGTTGAAGATGGTGCTCAAGGATGGTGATGAGATTGGAGACGAAGCATTGAACAAGGTGATTGCTGATATTCGTAGTCGTGTCGCGACAGCAACTGTCAAGTAAAAAGTCCGATTTTTTTACAGTTATTTTTTTTCAAACGTGGTCTTGCAAAGATGAAGTGGGTTAACTGGCGTAAAAGCGACACAGAAAAAGAATAAATGGCGTCAACGAACCAGAGTGGAACAATCAACTACAAGAGATTGACAAACGGAAAGGAGAGTCAGGAGCGAGTTCAGTATCAGGAGAAGCCGTCCCTTGAAAATATTCGCCAACAGAAAGATTTTAGCTTCACTTCTTGGAAGAGAGTGAATGCTGGTTACGTTGATAACTACTCTATGAAGACAACCAATCAAGCTACTTTCAGTCAAGAATTATTGGCTCAAGCTGATCCCGTAGAAAAGACTCACTTCAGAGTCGCTGACAAGCATTCGCATTATGTTGAAGCTAGTGTGAGATACAAGCTACTTAGTGGCAACAATAACGGCAAGAACCAAAGTTGATGTAATCGATTTACTTTGCTGTATTTCTTTTGCGGAGACCTTGAGTCGAAATCTTCTCTTCTGTTTCGTTCTCTTTGACTTCCTCTTCATTCGCCACAGCTTCTTCTACTACCACATCCTTTTGATCTGACTCTGGAGTAGCTTCAATGGCTTCAGTGTTCTCAGGTGTAGGTTCATCTGGATTGACGACACATTGTCCAAACTCATTCACACGAGTGTAATCCACCTTGTAGATCCATCTCTGATACAAGTAGATAAAGAATACGATATCATCTCTGAAGCATGCCAATCGATGCAATGTAGGCATCTTGATCACAAATGAGAACAAGTCATCAATAAAGGTATTGAGTGCCTTGTACATGAATGTCTTCCATGGCAAATGAGCCACAGACTTCATCTTGTAATTAATAAATAACTGAGGCAACATCATAATGAAACCGAACATGTAAATGAATCCGACTGCAGTTCCCAATACCCAACTGTACCAACTCTTGTGAGACTCATAGTACAGTGAATAGAGAGCATACAACACAATCAATGGATACAACAGATAGGAAATGTATCTCATTGCCTCATCGTCATACTCCTTTGTCTTGGACGCCGTATAACTATTCTTGTCTTCGTAGGTAATGAATGGGAAAGTGCTCTTTCTCTTAAAGTTCACCGCCTTTTTCAACTTCCAATACTCAATCAATAGGCCGACAAATGAGGATCCGAGAATGAGCCAACTCGTATCATTGTCAAACAAGTACAGGAAGATGAGTGTTTGGAAGAAGCAGTTGACAAAGATGGACTTGACAGACATGCCTTCCATGTTCTCCTTATTCTTCCAAAAGGAAATGTCATTCTTAAATGCCAAGAAATCAAAAATCGAGTGGAAAATGGACACGACCATCGTAATGCCCAACAAGTACGGATTCGACTCCAAAAAGAGTTTCTTCATTTGATCACCTTCACCATCAGCCATGCTTCCAAACGATTTTTGCATGTCCAATGACACTTGCATCTGAATAAAGAATTGCCATTTGAGAGTTGATGTTGGAATAATCTCAATACTCAGTGGTATCGTGTCAACCGTCTCGTTCAATACCATCATTCGATCACGAATCACCCAAAAATCATTCACATAAATGATTGGTTCATACATGAAGGCCTTCTTGTGCTGACGAATCTTCAATTGATCATAAATGTGTGGTGGAACACCATTGGCCGTCATTCGATCATGAAAATCAACCATTGAAACTGAAATTTCAGGGTTCAAATAAGAGAGATACACATCATCTTCTTGTTGTTGTTCACTACCACCACTAGTGTTTGTAGTGTTGCTTGTGCTTGTTGAGTTGTCAATTTCATTGCTGCTCTGCAACAAATTTCGTTTCTTGTTCTTTTTCTGTTTCATAAACTTGTTCAATGGCTTGACAATTGAGTGAACACCCATGGATTTGTACTGTGGATGATTTGGCCTATAATCCACACCTTGTCTCACAAAAAACATGTGCAAGTACACTGTTTGATTCTTTGTGAGTAAATCCAAAGCTTGCTTGAACATTAAGCTACTACTACTACTACTACTACTTGTAGAGCTACTAGAGCTACTTGTAGAGCTATTACTACTCTTTTCATCAGCAGTCTGTGCAACACGTGTCATGTTGACTGAGAATTTTCTTGTATTGGTAGCGTCACTGTTGAACGCAATGGACTCTTCACTCCAGAATGGCTCTTGGTTCACTTGATAATCAAAAAAGCTTTCATTGGAGAGAAAAGCATACATGTTTAGCAAACAATTCTGGGGAAAGAGGTTTTGGAGGATGGCAGAGGATGGTTGTTGGACGAGCATTGGTGTCTCTATTGCCTTTCCAGAGCTTGGATCAATGGTTTGTTGCATTACGGTATTGGCGGCCAATTTTTCGGAGTTTTTTTTGGCGCCAAATCCACCAAAAATGTATTGAGAGATGGTGTACATGATCATGAGCCGTACGAACCCTTGAACAACCTTGGAGAACACACTACCACCTTGCTGTTGCTCTTGTGGTTGTGGTTGATTGTTGGTGGCCATGTTGTTGGTTGTTGATGTTGTTTGTTTGTTCTTTGTTTGAATAATATTTGATTGTGAAAAAATTCTTCTTCTTTCGCGATCACGGAGAAAATACTGCGAATAATTGGCCGACTAGATTCTGCGACAGTAGGAAGAACACTGCAGCTTTGTAAATGCCGGCAAAATTTGAATTTTTTATCACACATTGAACAACACAAAAAAAGTAATACCGATCTATCAAACAACAACAACAACCAACAACCATCTATCAAACAATGAACGCCCTTTTGAATACTCTGCGCAAAATTCCATTTGTTGGCAAGTTGATTCCATCACAAGACACCACAAACAGCACTGTTCAAGTCGCAAAATCAGCAGGAAGCTGGTTTGGAAGCACTCTATGGATTATTGGAACATCAGTCTTGTTGGTGAGCATCCCATTGCAAATGGCAAGTGATGATGAAAGGTTACGATTGGCTCAAGTGATTGGTTTGGCATATGGTGTGAAGCTACAACACGCAAATCCTCCAAATCTTGCTATTGTTGAAGCTCCTCCTGTTCCTCTTGGTGGTCTTTCTGGTCTAGGATCCATCCCTCTCTAAAATATACAAACTCTTCATTTTTTAACATACGACGACCGATTAGCTTTTTTTACTTTTGCGACACATCATTTTCTTTCGCTTGTTGTTGTGATGGGGTGTGTTATTGGAGATCATTTGAATCGGGTTGTTGTGTGATCCATAATATAAAGTTGCGTAAATTGTTTCTTTATGATCAAAAATGGACAGTAATGGATTGACTGTCTTGTTGTTATGTTGTTACAAGTAAGAGTAAGTTTCCGTTTAGATACCTCTGAGCTCAATCTCATCCATATTGGCAGTAAAAGCAGCATTATTGACATCAAAAGCTTTAGGCTTCTTTGCTTTGAGTGTTACAACCAGAGAAATGATGACAACAACAACAAGAACCAGCAGGAGAAGAAGCAAGAAGCCACCCACACCAACTCCAACTCCAACACCAATCTTCCATCCGCTGCTCGAGTTCTTGCTGATTTGCTTGTTTGGTGTAAAGATTTGACAGCTGGCACCAGAGTAACCTGAGTTACACAGACAAACATTATGCTGGGTGCATTGTCCTTTACCAGAACAGACCGAGGTATCGTTGGACATTGTGTCATTGCAGAGAATAATATCACACTCAACTCCTAGGTATCCGTTTTCACAGTCACAAACATCTGGCGAACTGCAGTGTCCATGTCCAGAGCAGACAGAGTCAGTTGCATTCGCTGAGACGTTGAAACATTTTGGATATTGGCACTCATTTCCAGCGTAAGTAGTGTTACAGGCACATGTGTCCTTAGCTTGACAGATACCATTACCTGAACAAACTTCAATATCAGTGCTATTCTTGCCAAAACACAGAGGAATGGCACAATCTTGACCGGCATATCCAGTTTGACAGTCACAGAGATTATAGTCAATACAAGATCCCTTGCCAGAACATACTTGTTGGTTATTTTCAGGATGACCGAAACAAATGTTGTATTGACAATCCGATCCTGCATACTTGGAGTCACAAGTACAGAAATTAGTGTTCGTGCAGTTTCCTCTCGAGTTACACACTAGATTATTTGTCTCCAGCAAACCATTGCACTTAAACAGTTCACATTGGTTTCCTCCAAAACCTTGGTCGCATACACATGTATCTGTATCGACGCAACGACCGTTTGAAGAACAAGCATCGCTATCGGTGGAGTTGAAACCAAAGCACTCGACTCGCTTACAAACACCATTCACGGTCGTAAGGAGACAGGTGCAATTGTTTGGTGCAACACAAGTTCCGTTGACTCCTGAGCCACAGACCGATGGATCATCTGCAGATAATCCATAACATTTAGGAATCTCACAAGAATCCCCAGCGTAGGAAGAGTTACAGTTACAGGTATCCTTGGCAACGCATGTACCATGACCAGAGCATACAGTAATATCTGTAGAATTGATTCCATCGCATTGTACAATAGAACACTTACTTCCAATGTAATCACCATCACACTGGCATGTGTTTGGAGCGATACATGAACCATGACCACTGCAGACATGAGCACTGTCAGTGCTAGAATATCCATAGCATACAGGAAGCGAACAGTTTGATCCAGAGTAGCCAGAAGAACAATTGCACCTATCAGGTGCATAGCATGTTCCGTGCGAGCTACAAACTAGTGCATCATTTGAACCTGTGCCAAAACACTTTGGATACTGACAATTTGAACCAGTGTAGTTACTGTTACAAGAACATACATCTGGGCTAACACATAATCCGTGGCCACTGCAGACTGAGGAAGATTCATTTGACAAAATGCCTGAGCACTTTGGGAATTCGCATTGAGAACCTCCATAGGAAGTTGAGCAGGCACATTGATCAGGTGCAACACAAGTTCCATTTCCAGAACATGCTGAAACTCCCTGCTCAGAAAAACAGATTGGCTCTGTGCAATTTGGCTGAGCCCATCCTGCCGAACATTCGCACCGGTCGTAGTTCGTACAATTACCATGACCACCACAAACAGTGTTCCTATCAACAGCGTACTCTCCATAACAAGACAATCCTCTTGCTAGAATAGCAGCATGTTTCTCACCAATGGAAGCAAACATAGACACAATTCCTGGAGTAGGTTGAACCATCATTGGTATAGATATGTTGGTCGCAGAGGATCCATAGATAAAGTTTGAGTTGTCCCCACACACGTACGAAGTGTAACTGTCATCTAAAATTATCACAGAGCGAGATGAGTGACCAGAGAATAGAGCACTAACGTTGTGTGAGAGAGTCATTTGTGTTGGCACAGATGTGCTGGTCCATGATGTCGCACATAATTGACCTGCATCATTGTTACCCCATGCATACGCCCTGCCATCAGCCATCACAGCATAACTCGAACTCACACCAGCAGACACACTCGACACAGTATCGTCGAACACAACAAGAGTTGGTACAGGGGTCGATTCTAGACTAGAATTGGTCTGACCTTTATCATTGAGACCCCAAACATACACGTCGCCATCTGTTGACATGGCAATGACATGATAACTACCGGATTGAACCACGGAGGCTGAGAATGCAGGAATCTCCACTGGAATATTACTGTTTGTACTATCCCTACCCAGAGTGCCAAACTCATTAGATCCCCAAGTGTACACTGAACCAGATGCTGCACGAGCAATCGAATGCTTGTCACCACACTCGACACTTTCGATTGAGGAGTCAAAGGAGTCCAACGCTACTGGAATTTTATGAATCACAGCATCAGTTCCCAACACGTTCTCTTCCGTACCACTCTGGTTAAAATTACTACCCCAGGTGTAGACAATTGAATCAGCATCAACAGCCAAAGAATGAGTATTGCATGCGGCAATATCAATAATGGTTATACCACTCAACTGATCCAAAAGTGTAGGAACTGTTATGAGAGACGTATTATGTTGTAGCCCTAGTTGATATTGTGAATTCTCACCCCAGCCATACACTTCTCCGTCAACGGTCAGAGCCAACGTAAACTTGTTACCAGCAGAAACTTTTTTGACGTCCACTCGTCTGAGAGGTGGATCGACCCGACTAGGGGCCATTGTTGGTTGGGCCGTACCACGTTGGGCATGGTCGTTGGAGCCTGTGGTAAAAACGAATGTAGGGGTCATGCCAACGACACCACTGGCCCAACAACAACAACTCAGAATGAATAAGAGAAAAAGAATAGAGGAGGAAATTAGAGATTTTACCATCTTCTTCTTCACGGCAGTTTGCTACAATGTTTGAGTTTTTTGTTGGTTGTTGAGTGGCAACGAAATCCTTGCTGCATGAGTTCATGTATTAAAATGGTGTGAAATGAAGAGATTCGTCTCAGTGTGACAAATGATGTTGACGAAAGTGGTTTTGCTGAACGCTCCAACAAAAATCGCGAGAATCATCCCTTGGATGCTGTGAAAGCCAAACGGATAGTATCGGCAACTACAAAACTTCATCTCTTTCTCTATTGTTTTTCTCCTGTTCAGTGCTTGTTCTTGGTTCTCTCGGCAGTCAATTTCTTTGAAGAGGGCTTTGGCCACAGCACAAAAGAGACGCACAATGGATTCAGGGAGAGGAGTCCTACCTGGCACTAGACAACGTGGGAGACAGTAAGACTTCTCAGTAAGATTGATTCCAATCTCTGTGGCAACCACACTCTCTGTTCGTCTACTATCTTCTGTAGCTCTAGAACTTCTTGTTGTAGGTAGTTGAACAACACTATCACCATCAGAAGAGGAATCTTTGGTGAGTGGAGAGATAAAGCTTTGAGTCTCTTACTTGACCTCCAGACTGCTTTCCAGTAGTAGATTGGACTCTGAGCTTGCCATGGTGTCTTGAGAGTCTTGATGAACAACTTCTTGAGCTTCTTGTTCTTCTTGGGTGCCTATTGGTTCAGTTGTTGTTGAGCTGATCGTTTGATGATTGATTGATTTTAAGAGTCTTCTTTGAAGAATCCTGTAGGTTAAGTTTCTTGAGCGATTCTTGGTTATCTTATTTTTTGTATTCTTTTGCGACTCTTCTCTTTGTTTTTTGTATGGAGAGCGAAATCAACTACCGTAGATATTTCTCCGTCCTCCGGTCAACTTACTGTTTTGCTTGAACCATTCTCTATTCGCTTGTTCATCGTGAGTGTTTAGTGATGAGATATGCATGGTTTATTCAAAAATTCCAACTTTAATTCCTTGTCTTTATTCTATACACTACAGTGAGACGTGTTGTCGCTCAGAACCGCAGGTTCTGAGCTATTGTTCACATCTCTTCGCTACTGAGTCTCTCCAGACTTTATGTAACCGTTTGATGCAAGACCTCTTCATTGCATTCACCAGCCTTTTAACCTTTGTTTCCCTCTTCTTGCGACCATATACAACCAGCTCCTTCATCAATACATCCTCTTTTCGGCCTCCGGCGCCAAATACCACAACAAACAATATCTAATGTCTACGTTCATACAATGGTGGAACCACCTCTTCCCATTTCGAATAGAGAAGTTAAGCACCATCTGGCTGAGTTAGTATTGAGATAGGAGACTACTCGAGAACCCTCAGTAATGTAGGCTTTTGCATTCTTTGACTTCTTAAATTAATGGATGGAGCGAATTCCGCTAACGATCGCATGAGGCCAATGATAGATCGGATACCGCAATCCCAAGAAAAAGCGTTAGTACTTCGGAAACAGGAGCATAGAACCAAGTAAACTTGTTGAAAGCATTGCCAAGGGGAATAAATGTTATGCATGAATCTACTGTGAAAATTGGTTAGAGTTGTTCATGTGTTGTTATTTGTGGTGTTCTTGCGTCGATAATTTGGAAAAGTATCCTTTATCATTGGTTCATTCTCTCTAATGGAGTGCTTCTAAGTTATCAACTCTATCTTGGATCAATATTCAAACCGAATAATTGCCTTCCAAGATCTGTTGGTGTAAAACTTGACTTGGTCATTAATTTTTGAAGCAATCTGCTTCTGCTTGCCAGGAACTTTTCGCCCTTATTCATGATAGGAAACATCTTGATGTACTGGACAATTCTAAACTTGTCAGAATGGTTTGGAAAGTTGCAATGTGGGAGTCTTGAGTCCCAGATCAACAAGCTACCTGTTCGGATTGGAATCTTGACGGCTCTTTCAACAATGGAATCATTTGATGGCACACTGACATAAGTTTTGTCTTTCTTTCTCTCATAGAGCCCTTCGTTGGCCTCAGCCCATTGATTAATCTCCTTCTGGAAGAATGGAACACAAAGAAAGCCTCCATCATCTTCAGTACAATCAGTTAGTGCCACTAGACCTTGCACTTTAAAATAGGGAGGTAAAAAGCTAGTGTCATTATTCTCGGTAATGAAGAATCCAGGATCACGAATATCAATTTCATAATCGGAGACTTCTGTATTGGTTGTCTCAGCATTCTTGGGTAACAGTTTCCAAGGATTCAAATCCCAATGTAACCACTTTTCCTCCGTGCCATATTCCGGATAATCAACACGAGACACTCCATCCTTCTGCAGTACTTGAGTCGTGGGACGCATGACACCGAATCGATCCACGGACACGAACAATTCTTCAGTCCCTAGAATCTTTGAATAGGCTTGGTAAACATTTGGGTTTTGTCTGTTCCTAAATGCACTTGCTTCTGTAGCCACATCTAAACCCAGTAGCCCCACATGAGAGAAGCATGGCCATCCATGTTCATTTGTCCACGTGTTGGGATCATCCTTATCTACTTTGTTACTACTTTCATTTTGTTCTTCCGACGAAGCTGCCCATTCTTCAAACGAACTACAAGATACATTCTGAGGTGGAGGAGAGGTGATGGTATTCCAGATATCGCTCAAAGTTTGGTCAATGTCTTGCTGATCGAGTGCATTTCTGATGACAACAAAACCATACTGCTCAAAGAATTGTTTGTACTCATCTTCTTGTTCTGTGAGGGAGAAGGATTGAATGAAACGATTGTCCTCAACATCGCGGGGTAGTGTTACGGAAGGGTGCGCCATTTTTGTTTGGATGTTGTGGACCAACGCACACCCAACTACCAAATTAAAAATGCTGGGGTTGGTGCAATTGCCAAAACGCATTGTGTCACCTTCTCATGATCCAGCCTCGTGTTGGAAAGCTCTGCCAGGCAGCAAAGAAGCTGACACATTACAGATGGAAACTGCATACGTTATTACAAAAAGGAGGCCACTCATGTCACACAATCAGGACAAAGCTCTTTTGCATACGTTACTACAAAAAGTGCAAATGTTCGTGTACCTTCATCTTATCCCTCATAACGACGCAGTTCCTTCCCCAATTCCACGGGAGAGATAGTACCAGTAATTTCACTAACTCTTCATCTGTTAGCATTCATCCAGCTCTAAGCGAGATCGAATGAATTTCAGGGCAAAAGTCGAGTATGAAACAACATCTTTTTGATAAACGACTACACGAAGAAAATCTTCATCTTCTTGTGCTTCACTGACACAAATGTTCCATTGAGGGCTGCATCCTTCGTCATCATATGCCCAATGTGTCATCTCCAGATTATCACTCACATGAACCGTTGCTTCATAATTGTAGTGATAATCCGCTCTACTGACCTTGATACGGCTGTATCTCACCTTTTGAAACAAGTTGTTCCAAATGATTTGTCTCATTGGTTTGGTCAATCTCACTCCATTCTGGTTGACAGAAAATCGCGAGCCGAACTGGCATCCTGCTGTCAGTTGGTTCAATGAAGTCTTGAGAAATCTCTCAAGAGAGATTTGGTTCTCTCAATGCTTGTAATGTCGCTATTTAATTGAAGTTCTTCCAAAACTCTATTATTTGCAAGTGTTATTGTTAAAGATTCTGAGTTCATTTTATTGGTTGGTTTTGAAGCTTCAAATCAATGTCACAGAGAATGAATCTCCTGCGCTGGTCCAGCTCAATCTGAAGAGTCAGTTTCTCTTCGTGCTTCTTGATCAACTTTTTCAATGATTTGACATAGCCGAGCGATTGTTCATGGTACTCAATCACCTTTGGCAACTGACTTCTCAATTGAAAGTAAAAACTTCTTGGATGTCGTTGAAAAGCCTTGTAAAACACTTGACAAGTCACCCCAAAACTGACAATGGGTGAGAGCTTAAGACGAACATGCTCTCCTTTATTCTTTGCTTTTTCATCATCCATGTTGGGTATGAAGTCCAGTATGATCTCAATGAGCTCACTAGGAAGTGCTTGCAGACTTGGTTGTTGGTTCAATGGTGTTTCATCAGGGATAGTTCTTTGCCTCTTTGTCATGTTTTGTCTTTTAGGTTCTGTTGTTCCCCAAAATTCTTGACCGATTTTTTTGTTTCCTCTGCCAAGGAGGAAAAAACAAGATGTTTGAAGACAATCAACAACAAGAGATCAACACTTGTTATCTCTCTCAGGAACAACAAGTTTCATCGTGCCGTTTGTTGGATCTCGTCTATCAAACCTTCTTCTTCCATCATCATCATGATGATCATCCTCAGACCATGACCAGTCTAAATGATGATACTGATGATACTGATGATTATTATCGTCTTGGAAACTATGATATTGCTTTTTCCATTCTTTCGTTTTTGTCAATTGAAGACATTATGAAGGATTTTGCTCTGGTCAACCAACATTGCTATCATTTGGCGTACTCTCCAGTGATTTATCAGGACAGAGAACTCGTGGTTCGAAAAGAATGGCTCACTGATTATTACAAGGAAGATACTCTTGATGATATTGATGAAAATGAACAGTCTAGTAGAAGCAAGAGAGAAAAATTGAATCATTTGTTTCGTGATGTCAGTCGCATTCAAGTGGACACAGTGCTGGATGATGATGGTGGTAATCAAGTTGATGGTGGTGAGCGATCTTTGCTCATTGATTTTATGAAGAGTCATTTAAGCAAGTTGAGGCATGTTCATTTGGTTCTGGGATCGTTGGACAATGAAGAACTAAGGGAGTTGATTGAGAGTGATACAGTTGTGCGCAATTTGAGTAGCTTTGGATTGACAGTGGTGGATGATTCTCAGCAAAAGAACTATTCATTCTTTCAGAGAGTGATGAATAAGGTGGATGCAAACAAGTTGAAACATGTGCAAGTTCAAATGCTCAATATTGGAGAGTCTGCTCGATCATTCATTGACGATACCTTAACGAGATTGGATGTGTTTAAACATTTAGAAACTCTGTACTTTAAGCATTTGGTTTCATGCCATTTGACAATTGATGATCTTTATGAGATATGTGATGCATGCCCTCAATTGGTATCCATTGGTTTTAGTCTACATGATTTGAAGGCATTTGATTTTGTGGATCGGTTGAAACATTTGAGATTTGCTGATTTGCATATCGTGTACAACACAAAAATCACAAACGATCAACTGTTGGCTCCGCTGGGTCGCATTCAAAAGCTGCATATTGAGTTGGGAGGATCAGAAGAGACGCACAAACTGTTTTCGAATTCTAGTGTTGTCTTGAATGGACTGCAGTATCTTTCAATGAACTACGATGAGCAACCATGCTCACTCAAGTTGAATAGTCAGATGAAAAGTTTGAGGTCGCTCACTGTTGAATCAAGTGAAATTGAATCGAATGATTTTAGATTATTGGGTAATTTGGATTCATCACTCCGATATTTGGTTCTCATGATTAATAAGCTGAACAGTGTTCCTATACAGTTAGCTTTCTTAGGTAACTTGACACATTTGACAATCTACCAAACAGAATTAACAGAAGTACCCAGTGGAATTTTGAAGCATTTAATCAATTTAAAGGTACTTGATCTTGCCCTTAACTCTATAAGCAGCTTGCCTTTTGATGAGTTAGAGTCGTTGCCAGCTCTGACACAAGTCTATCTCTCACATAACGTGCTTGCAAATCTGGATACAGATTTGTTATTGTGGCCTGCTCTGCGAACCATTCGAGCTTCGTGGAATAGAATCAGCTCGATGCCTGTTAACTGTATTCCTTTCATCTTACGAGGTGGTATGATCGATTTATGGCTGAATCCGGTTCTTGATGATCTCATCAAACAATATCAAGATTCTGCGATAGACTCACTGGACATTGGAGCGATTCAAAGTGCTATCTCGAACTACTTCGTGACATCTGTTGGGAGTGTCCATTCTTCTGCTCGAATTGAATGTGTTTACCAAGATGAAAACCACCCTGATTACCTCTTGATATTGTTCTACCTGAGAAATAGAGAATGGAACTCAAAATGTTTGACGCATGCCCCTGTATCGCTTCAGCTGTCCGTCATGGATATGCGTTCAAAGTCACTTGTCCGCTGTACAAAGTGTAAAATGGCTACTTCTGACACTGCATCCTTAGGGTGGTTCAATTTTGAAAGATGAACCAACTGAGGACAAAAGGTAGCTGAACTTGTCTAGCAAAATAGTTGATTCATGTTTGACTATCCAGATTGCACAACCGGTTTCAATGGTCAGAAGCGTTGCATATGATGATTGCTGTTGTTGTCATTCAGCAGATTTAGACAATGATGGTCGCACAATCAAGGAGAAAGTTCCTTTAACCACTGTAACGGTGAGGCAAAGAGTACTGATGTGTGCAATGGAATTAAGTGGTAAACAATTATTCCTCACTGAACTCCGAATACTCGATTTCCAGTAAGTTGTGAATCATGCACCAACTTTTCTCGCCTTTTATCCACACAAACAACCATCAACGAAGAATCTATTTCTTTTGACTTGGAAAGTCTGACGTATGCAATTATGAGAGCAGCACTGATTACCAAGCCGAATGAATCTGCCTAGACCACGTTTGCGCAGCAAACATACCCGAAACCTCGTTTGGGTATGCGCGCGGAACAAATTGACGTTGCTGCGCTGGCATTCTGATTTTTTCAGGCACTCGGTCATCCAACACGTTTCTTGGTCGCTCAATGTTTGCTGAAGCTTCATCCCCCAATTAGCTGTTGTGCTTCTCATAGCACCCCATCTCAGTGAAAACACGTTTCCTCTCTTCTCCATCCCTCATCCAAACAAAAAAACAAACGTTTTCTAACATTACATCATGAGATTTGTCGCTTTCGCACTCATTGTTGTTGCAGCCATCCTATTGGTCGCTTCTGCCACCTATGCTGCTCCACAACAAGAACAGAAAAACCAACTTGACATTTGCAATACTTGTCAATTCGTTGTCACCTACTTGGAAAATATTGTAAACTCTACTGAAAAGCAAATTGAGCAAGAAGCTCAATTGTTGTGCCAAATGGTTCCTGATCAATTCAAGATGATTTGCTCCAGTGCTGTTCTCATGTACTTGCCAATCTTGTTGAAGAAGATTGAGACTAAAGATCCAAAGGAAGCTTGCTGCTGGTTGAGCACCAAGGTCTACCCATTCTGCGACTCCAACACTTGCGCCGCCAAGAAGAACAAGAAAATGATTTTTGGAATGGCCAATCCATTTGCTGGTCAGCAACAAAAGAAGAACAACAAGGCAATCGATGGTTGCGCAACTTGTAAGCTCGCCGTTTCCGTCGCTGAAAATTATTTGAGAAACACGACTTTGAGAGCTGAAGTGAAGCAAATGATTGAGAAGCAGGCATGTTCCTTGTTGCCACCTCAATATCAACCAATTTGCACCATGGCTGTTGAAACTTACTTTGATGTTGCTTTGGACAACTTGTTGAACAATTATAACCCTGATAAGCTCTGCTCTCTTGTTGGACTGTGTGGTAACAAGACTTTTGTTGCACCAGCTTTTGTTGCTTCCCAAAAGGCTGCAGCTGCTGTTGTTGGTGACAATGGTGTTGCTTGCAACGTTTGTCAAGGTGCCATCAGTGTTGTTGATGGATACTTGAAGAACAATGAGACTAGACAAGCCATCAAGAACTTTATCTTGTACGAAGGCTGCCAAGCTCTTCCAGCAAACTACGTTACCTTGTGCTCTGCTATTGTTCAAACCAACTTTGATCAAGTGATTGACACTCTGCTCAGCAAGTTCAACCCTGAGAAGGTTTGCCAACAAATCAAGATTTGCCCAAAGCAGTCTATGATCTCTTTCCAACAAAAGGGAGGACTCTGCTCTGTTTGCCCAGTTGCCGTCATGTATGCTGAGTCATTGTTGTTGTCCAAGAAGGACGATATTCAACAATTCTTGAAGAGCAACGTTTGCCAGAGAATTCCAGTTCCAGTTGCAGCTGCCACATGCTCCACCATTGTTGACACCCAATACGAACAAATTGTTAACAATTTGTTGGCCAAGTACAACCCAACTGTTGTCTGTGATGCCATTGGTTGCCCAGCAAAATAAATGAGAACAACCCTTTCCCAATGGATTGTCTTCCACAACACTGAGGAACGATCGTTTTATTGTTGGGTAGCACTCACTGGAGGGCTAACATCAATTCGTTTGGAAGCGCCTTCTCTTCCAAGACGTGACCATTGTGTTGAGAGACGTTCCCACTAATGAAGGGGCACATACAAATTGAAGTTTCAACGAGTGAACGGCTGATCCGACATAAAGACAAAAATAACTTGGGACGAAAGAACGGTATGAATGACATGTTGAATACATTACGTTACGAGTATCTTATTCTTAGAAAAACAAAATGAGACAAGGTTACTACGAAGAAGATTCCTCCCATGGAGTCGATGGTCAAGATTTGATGACTCCTGATCATTGGATCAAGCGAGACTCGAGATTAATTCGCCTCACTGGCAGTCATCCAATGAATGCTGAGCCACCAACTCACTTGTTGATGAACAATTTGATTACACCTGCTCCTCTTCACTATGTGAGATCTCATGGCAGTGTTCCTAAACTCGATTGGGATAAACATACACTGCAAGTCAAGGGACTAGTGAAAGAAGAAAGGCAATTCTCAATGGACGATATCTCTCGCATGGAGGCAGTGTCCTTTCCGGTGACTATGGTGTGCGATGGAAATCGAAGAAAGGAATTGAATATGATTCGACACACGAAGGGTTTCAACTGGGGTGCTGGTGCCGTTAGTACTTCAAACTGGAAAGGTGCAAGATTAAGGGATCTGTTGAGTTGCTGTGGTGTTGATGAGAGTAAGGGAAAATATGTATGGTTCGAAGGGGCAGATAATCTTGTGCAGGGACACTATGGAACCAGTATCCCACTTGAAATTGCACTTGATCCTACGTGCGATGTCATTGTTGCATACGAAATGAACGGAGAGAGATTACACCCGGATCACGGTTATCCTATTCGTATTGTCATTCCAGGTATGGTTGGGGGAAGACAAGTGAAATGGTTGAAAACCATTGTTGTGTCGGACAAGGAAACTGATAATTTCTATCATTGGCATGATAATAAGGTGCTCCCATCCAATGTCGACTTCAGTACAGTAGACTCTGGAGGATGGTGGAAGAAGCCAGAGTATACGTTGTATGATCTGAATATCAATTCTATTATCACTCACCCTATTCATGGAGAAAAGGTGAATCTGGGTAAAATGTCGAATGAAACAGAGTTTTTCACAGTTCGAGGTTATGCATACTCTGGTGGAGGCCGAAAGATAAATCGGGTAGAACTCTCAATAGATGGAGGAAACACTTGGGATTTGTGTGAATTATTGTTTCTCGACGAATCGGTGCGTCATGGTCTAAAAACTTGGGTTTGGTGTCACTGGGAGTACAAAATTCCTTTATGGAAGTTCATGAAAGCGAAGGAATTAGTGGTCAGAGCATGGGACAGGAGCTGCAATACTCAGCCGAATGAACCAACTTGGAATCTTCTTGGAATGATGAATAATAGTTACTATAGAGTGAAAGTTGATATCAATGAAATAGAGGAGCAAGACCAGTATCTCGAGGTTCTATTCACACATCCTGTACAACCCAATCACATGCACGGAGGATGGAGAGATAAGACCCCTATAAGACCTCATTCTATTTCAATTGATCGATCCAAGTCACATTACACTAGAGAAGAAGTAATGAAGCATAATAAGGAGGATGATTGTTGGATCATTCTTGATAATGACGTGTATGATGTTACTAGTTACTTGAAGGAACATCCAGGAGGCTCAATTCCTATCTTGCTCATGGCGAATGGAACTGATGTGAGTGTCTTATTCAGAGAGATACATGGAGAAGATGCAGAAGAAATCAAGGACAGATTCTGCATTGGTAGTCTCGTGCACATCCCTGAGTCAATGAAAAGTTATGAGCATGCAATTTTAGATCCATCAACTTGGTTGAATGCCGAATTGACAGAGAAGGTGGAAGAGTCCCATGACACCAAACGATTCAAATTTACTTTTCCCGAAGACACTACTCATAAAGTAGTTGGGTTGCCTACTGGACATCATATTCTTTTGGGTGCTGATATTCAAGAATCATTTATCGCTCGCCCATACACTCCTATCTATCCCTTGGGAAAGGATGACAAGGGATTTTTAGAATTGTTGATCAAAGTGTACTATGACAGAAAGGATAAACCCGGTGGTATCATGTCACAATACATTGATCAACTTAAGATTGGCGATCGAGTCAAAATTAAGGGTCCTGCTGGTCATATTCACTATTTAGGAAGAGGAGTGATCACAGTGCATTCAACAACGATAAAGGTGAACAGAATCTCAATGATTGGAGGAGGCACCGGTATCACTCCTCTGTATCAACTTGCAAAAACTGTTCTTCAAGACCCTAACGATACCACAAAGGTGGCTCTTCTGTATTCAAATCATTCAGAAAGCGATATTCTGTTACGGAGTGAACTGGATGAAATGGTTAAGACGGACAAGCGATTTACAGTTTGGTACACCCTGAGTAGTGAAGCTGACAAGAATTGGAAGTTCAGTGTTGGAAGGATTAATGATACGATGATCAGGGAGTATCTGTTTCCACCATCTGATGACTCTATTGTTCTCCTCTGCGGACCTCCCGCAATGATTGACCACGCTTGTATTCCTCATCTTCACAGACTGGGTTTCAATGAATCAACAATCTTTGAATTCTAAATTTAAGGATAAAATGATATTTCCATTACAATTCCTTCCGACTGAGTTAACAGATCTTGATCTCTCGATGAACAAGGTATAAATATAAGCCCCTAATTTCACATATCATGAAGTGTCAAGAATAAAATGTATCATCCTGTTCGGCTCAGCCAAGTATCAGTGGGGATAAATTGAAGCCTCTCTTTGAAGTGAATACGAACCAAAAGAAACAACGTTACACACATAGTACTACATTTCGATACCATGGTAGAAACATCAATGGAAAAGCCAACGGACATTCCTCCTCAGCAGCAAAAGACCCATCCAGGCTCTGAAAAGCAGATGAACCCTCCTCCACAGTATGACAACAAGGCTTACTACAAGGGAGCTGAAAAACTCAAGGGCAAGATTGCTCTGATTACTGGTGGAGATTCTGGTATTGGTCGTTCCGTTTCCATTCTCTTTGCAAGAGAAAAAGCGGATGTTGCCATTGTCTATCTGAAGAATCATGAAGATGCCAATGAGACCAAGAAACTCGTCGAGGAAGAAGGTCAAAAGTGCGTGTTGATTTGTGGAGATGTATCGGACCGCGATTTCTGTAAGAAAGCCATCGATACAACTCTCAAAGAATTTGGAAGAGATCAATTGGATATCCTGGTCAACCATGCAGGAGTTCAGTACTGGCAGGAAGATTTGAGAGATATTTCTCCGGATCAATTGGAGAAAACCTTCAAAACCAATGTGTTCAGTTTCTTCTATTTGACTCAATTTGCTTTGGATCACATGAAGGAGCACAATCAGTGTTGTATCATCAACACTACTTCGGTCACTGCATACAAGGGAAAGAAGGAGATGATAGACTATTCTGCAACAAACGGAGCAATCACCACTTTCACAAGATCACTATCCCAGAGCTTGGCTCCAAAGGGTATCCGAGTCAATGGAGTTGCACCGGGTCCAATTTGGACGCCATTCATTCCCTCAAGTATGCCCGAGGACAAGGTTAAGGAGTTTGGGAAGCACACAGCTCTGGGAAGACCTGGACAACCTTTCGAATGTGCCACTTGTTATGTTTTCCTTGCATCTGAAGACAGTTCCTTCATGACTGGACAGATATTGCATCCTAATGGGGGAGCTATCATTAATGCTTAGAATTAGAATAAAACATGTTGTGACTTCACTCAATCCAGCAGGGAGCTGGCTTTATGAGCAACGTATGAGTGTTATCACAGTGCGCAGAGATTCGAAGCCTAGAACAAACAGCATGCACGGCAGTATCCTTTCGCAACTCAAGCAATGAATGCTGTCATGTGAATGATCAGGTCTTGAGGAATTTTGTTCTTGAAAAGGCCATGAGTAATCGTGGAGGTAGCACTGCACAGCATCTGTCTTCTGTTTTGATATCTCTGTCTTATTCGGGCAACCCCTGCACTTGTGAGGCCATCATCCTCCACTTGATTGAGAGTGAGCCATGAGGGGATCAATCTATCCAAACCTTCCTCATAGATGAGCACATAATCAGATGGAAAGCGAGATGGCTCTATACTTTGATGGCCGCGACGAGATACCGAAGGACGATCTGGATTCTTTTTCTCTTGAATTTCTTTTATGACCTCATCATAGATGTCTGATCCTGGCCATAGGCAATCAGGCAGATGGTAATAGTACCAGAGATCATAAGCTCCAAGGAAATAGCCCCTTGGGGCATCAGAGAAATCACAGGGAGCACCATAACCATATTCCATGTATGTTTTGAGGAGCAATGGCGTATCGGCTGGCTTGAGACGATACACAACGTATGCGTGAATCAATCGATAATTTGACATGTTGACAATATCACCGTGGGTCAACTGATGTTTCATCAAATCCAAGGATACTGTCAGTTGCTTCTGATCGACTTGATGGTTGATCTTGTTAAGTTCCAATACGGACTTCACAAAGGATTCCCATGGTAAATCTTCAAAGGAATATCCAACATCGATTCCAGTGTACGGAGGCAGACAGGAAGCCATGTTGAACATGATGCTCTGTTCTCTCAAGTACACACTTGGAGAGATGCCACATTTGACATCTCGATTCACGTCAAAGTCTTCTTGGGGCTCTTCGTCCTCTGCAGTTTTTGGGATCTTGGCAGGAATGCTTTCCTCTGTGGCTGGTCTTTTCATTGTCATGCTGTTCTGAATCTTTCTTGTTGTAGCCTGGCGAGGAAAGAAGTTCTGACTGAAAAAACTGGATGAATATTTCTTCCGACACTTGGGGAATCGCATTTATTAGTTGTGCCATCCACTTGTAGAGAATCAGGACTAATGGGAGAGCTGCACGCTGATGCCATCTTGAGGCTCTGTGAAATTTGTACTCTGTCACATGGAGTTAACATACCCTTAATACCTCTACAGCAGGATCGTCCTCAGGACCTTAATGTCGCCGTGGTAAAGTGAAGATACTAAGAGGGCAAACTGAAAAGTTAGAAATTTGATCGTTCTTTGGCTCAAGCAAAAATTGACCCAAAGGTGTTCTTGAAATCTGAGTCAGTATCAGAAGAACTACGCCGAACATCTGATTCAGGCACAGAGGGTGTATGGCTCTTATGATCCAAGTATGTTCTCATCACTCCATCTTCTAAGTCAGGCTCAGGGATTGGAAGATGTGCAACAGATCGTAAAAATTTGTTGATGTTAGCACTGAGTTGTTTGCTTCTCTGATACATGACAAGTTTTGCTAACTTGTTACCCAGGGAACTACCAACATCACATGCATGAATTTGAAAGTACATTGTTCTTTGATCGTCAATTTTCTTTAGCAAATAGAGCTGAATATCCCTAAAGAAGCACACTCTATTCCGATTTATCTTGTCTAGCTCTGGATGATGACATGGCTTATAGATTAATACTCCTTCCATCGATTCCTTATCAAAATATCCACTCACAGCAACACAATATACTCTAGGAGCTAGTGGGAATGGAAACTTAACATTGTACATTACTACTGCGCATGTTCTGCCTTCGGACACATTCTTGGTTGGATATTTTAATTTCAACTCCTCGTGAGTATAATACTCGAGAGTTCGGTGTCCCACAACATTATCATCGAACACTTGCATGTACTTAGAGTGAAACAAATAATGTTCGCATACTTCGAACGAAAAGGGTAGAATGCCAATGAATTTTGAAACTGAGCCCTCTCTCATCCAAGAAACATCAGGGAAATATTCCAAGATATGACTCGACGAGAAAGCCATAATCTTTCTTTTTTTGCTCCATCCGACTAGCTTCCAATCAGCATTATCTTCTGACAAACTCCACTGAAATTTCAAATCTCTGTCCTCGACTACATGTTCAACAAAATCATCGTCTGAATAGGACATTTCTAGAGCTCGCTTATGTCGTCCTACCCTCCTTATAATATTTAGGTCATTCTTGTACACTAAACTTGTCCATATTTGAGAGCGAAGAAACCTAGGTAACACATCGCACATCATTTCTGTTTCCACAACGAGCTTCATGCTTTTGAAGTGTTGAAACGGTTGTGAACTTGTCATTGAAATAGTGTCTACGTCACCTGAATTCAACCCTGTTTTCCACAAATTCACATGGTTGACTACATGGTCTCTTTCATTGGCCGAAACATTAATTTGTTTGGGTGAATTTACCATCACATAGGTGTTGACAACGTAATCCACGTGATCAATCAATTTCTGCAACGTTGATATTGTTGTCTTGCTCTGCAATTGTTCTAGAACAACAAGTTGATCCAGAAATTCTAAGGACTCCAAGTTGTGTTCTCTCTTCAAGAAGAGGCGAAGACATTGTCTGCATTCTTCATCTGAAAGCACACGAAACAAAGAGATGAGGGAACAATGAGAACAAAGAACAATTCGATTGATTGAGGATCACCATGAACATACCGTCAAGAAGAGATGCAAGAGTGAACACATAATCGTTGATCATGATATGAGGATTTCTTTTTGTTTTTTATGTGCAGCACAAAATGGACTGCCCAGATGCGGTATGTTCCATCATGACATCCAACGTTCAAACCATTTTTGGTGTTCGGAGTTTCCCACCAGACGAAACAGTAGTACAACAAAGGGAACCAATTGATTGTGATATTGTCGACTTCTTCATAGTACACTGGTAGATGCATCTACGATAAAGGAAGACGATCGTCTATCACAAGAGGAATTATCAAAAGTGACAACAACACCAGAAGATCAGGATTAATAGATCGTGTATCTCCTAATATACAGGTGTACAAACGCACTTGTTGGTTGCTATACACTTTCCCTTAGAAGAACAATCGGTATGGCTACTACTCGAATATCCGAAGCATATAGGAATAGAGCAATCATCGCCACTGTATCCTTCTCGACATTTACATGTGTTCAGAGCTACACAATGCTTGTTCAGGGTGACTCTGCCGTTGGCAACATCCACTTGGTCATCTTTTTGAAATGAAGTCAAAAATTTTTTGGCTGTTGTGCAAAGTACTCTCCATGTTGTACCACATGAACAACACAATTCCTGGGTTTCAATATCATCACCACTGGAAACCTATTTTATCATACAAGGTCCTCTACATTGAGGTACGAGTATCATCAACAACAAAGGTTGAGCTCTATGATGATGAAAGAGAGGCATTATGGCTGTCTGTTTCTTCTTCGGATCCAACTTGCAAGCTTTTAGACTCAAGTAACTGACCAAATCGATCCAGGGTAAATGACTGGACGGCATTTCTTTATGGTCGAGTTGGTAAGTATGTTTGTTCGTATTGGTGGAACTCGTTCATCCTTGATAGTGTAGATAGTGCAGTTACCGATCGCCGGCGACTAATGTTGAAGAACAAAATGTATCAGAAGAGCAAAGATCCATTGTCGTCCTCTTGAGAAGCTTTCCTGAGTTTTTTCATCATGAAATGCTGCTTCACTCCACACATGACCAAAGGTAAGAATTGCGCATGGATGCAATAGGAATGGCGAAAACAATGGTTAACCGAGCTCGGTTCCTTCAAACTGAGTCTTCTCCTGATCCTGGTCATACAATAAGATCCAAATTTGTTGTCACTTCACCTCGTTCCCTTGCTGAATAATTGTATTTTGATGACCTTGTTGCTGCTGTGTTTTCACTCTTCCTCTCGTTTTCGACACAGATTTGAAAATGTGGTTTTTTGGAGGAAGTTGCACAAGTCGGCGGCCCCAGCGGGACCCAGGTCACCCTTTGGTAGTTCGTGAGGATCGAGCATTCCCAGACCCTCACCTGTCACGAACAAAGTTCTGCTCTCACCGCGGTTGGTCTCCTATGTCTCCGGGCCTTGTGGAATTTTTTGAAGGACGACGAGTTCGTTTGATCACAAGACAAGATTCTGTGGTGACACTCAAAATGATGAAGGCTCCTTCCTGACCACTTTTACGCGTATTCAGGAATTGTCTCGAGCGTCTGGAGGGACAGGGAAAAAGTGTCGGCTAGCCGAAAAAAGGGTGTTCTTATTTGAGAACGCTACACAAAAAGACCTGTAAGTACAAGCTTGAGACTCAAATCATCGTCTTCTGTTGTAGATTCAAAAGCGCCTGTCCACAAAGACGGTATCAAACACCGAAGTCAGTCGTATCATATCACGCGAATCACGATTCCGTGCGCTGTCAATTTGGCGGCTTCGATCTGGAATCAATGGTAAAACAGTGAGCATGATTTGTGTTTCACGTGGAAACAAAACTCTGCTGGATTCCTCCTTTTGAAATATGATTGAGTGTGCAATGATTTTGTTTATCGTGAGTATGTTTTAGCAGAGAAAGTGACTCATTTGGGTCCTCTTGTTTGACGTCTTACAGCTTTGGTAATCAACGACTCCAATTCAAGTGTTCCACCCAAAGCTTCGATCTGGTCTGAAGCTCGCTGTTTGTAGAGCATGGCTTCGGCGCGGAAAGCTACGAAAGCACGAACAGTGTTAACTAATTCAGCCCCTTCTTTGTCAGTTCTCAGTGTGAAGGAGGCCACCTCGGTTCTTCTTTTCTTTGATGGACGTTCAGCACTGGAGTCCGAGGGAGGACTGACATTGGTTCTTTTAGCTTGTAGTTCAACACCTCTTTTTACAGAGCCCAGGACATTGGACTTGTCCTTAGTAAATCGTCGATTCAAGAAGGAACGGACCTTTTCGCTCTTTGGACCATTTTCAACAAGTTTAGAAAAAGCTCTACTTGTTTCTAATCCTGTATCTCCCATCTTTTTCCAGTTTCCATGTGAATCTTGAATAGAGATCCATGATAGTCCAGAGTTTGGAGACTCCTTGGCAAACAAGTCTTGAAGAGTGGTGAGTCGAGAAACGTTAGTCATTGTGATAACAGGTACCATATTGGTCTTGTCCATATGCACCAATGTTCCTTTAACATCTTTCCCATTAAGATGGAGCTTGAGACTTTGCTGGAAGGGAAATCTTGTTGTTCGGTTGATTATTCATCCTTGTAGTGAGAGTTACTGCTTGGTTAGAGGTTTGTTATGTCTTTGTATGGTGCTCTCCAAGAAAACAGGTTGGAAGCAAACTATTTAAACCTCACAAGGTATTAGTGGGAAGGCCGTTAAGAGTTGTAAAGACAAATGGTGGCCAATGGGAGAAATCGAAAGTGGGTTAAAAAAAGACGAATGAAGCACATCGCAAGCGAAACATTTCACGTTTCGTGACAGAAGAGGATGGCTTGCTCTTCTTTCTGCTGTGCGGGTGAATCGGTTGTCGTCGTTGCACTTTTTTTCGAACCGTTAATTGCTGGCCGTCCGCTTGCGCCTGCAACGGTGCGGTTTTTCTTGTGTTTTGCGTGTGAGGTGTACGGCTGGCCCGAGTGCGCCACTCCACCGGCAACATCTAACACAACCGCCGATGACCAATGATCCTGTTATGGCGACGCTCGTTTAACTGAAGAGCATTGACTAGACAATCAACATCAGACTCTGTAACATTGTCAATGATTCTGCTGTTGTGACCACGAACGCAGTGGCGCTTATCACTGATACTCCCATGGTTTCAATTCTGCTTCTCTTCGTCACTGGTTCCAAGGTTTCTTGTCGTTCGGTTTCGGCTCTGACATGTCAAACTCAAAAGATTGAACACTGAAACTGGTTGGCAAGCTCAAGACGAATGCACTCAAGCGGGGTACCAGTCTGGTTGTTTCATTGATTGTGATTCGACACACGTTGCCTCGTGAGAGGGGCTGTGTTGCTCGTTGGTGGACTGAAGGTACTTGGCACCAATGCATTGACAGGTGGGGATAATGACAAACTTCATGGTGTATGATTGTGTCTGTTTGACTTCGATACACAATTGAAAGTGTAAGTCTTCATCATAACGCCTCAGAGGGCTTGACAGACTTGACCACCTTTCGATGTGAGTCATCATTGCGATTAAACACTTAGTGGTTGCACACTGTTTAACTCCTCTGACAATAGAGATCATCAATCCTGCTTTGTCTTGTCTTTGATGCTTGCAGACTGGATTCAAATGACGATGGTATTCACAAATAACCTGGCTGGTAATAAACTCATCCACCATTTGAAGCGCGAATTTTTCATTCAATCTTTTCAATAGCTTTGCTTTGGGAGCAGAATTACTTCCTTTGTAACTACCAAATCCTCCATTGCCCATTCCAATCACCAACGTTCTTCCATTTGCTCTCATGGCAAAGCCACACGAGCAATAGTCCTATCCCTTATAATGTAACTATCCCAATTCAGTCTAAAAACTGAGCAAGTCTTCTTCTACCTCCAAGACAGAATCACAATGTCCTTGTAACAACTCCCTGTATGAAACACTTCCTTTCTTGATAGAGCTATCGATAGTCTTCCATTCCACTTTGTTCTCCAAAGCCCTTTATTTTTCATCACTTTTAGAGACCATGATGCATGATGTCCAGAGGGATGCTGAGCAATGTAGAACGCTTCGGTTTGTTTCTTGCTCATTCTCAACCGCTCGTTCAGCTGCCGATAGAGGTTGTATTGTGGATTCCTACCCAGGGCCATCACCACCCGAGTCTTTGTTCTTCACTGAGGTAAACAATTAATCCTGAAAATGCACATCATCGATTGCAGTGTGTTACGGGAGAACCTGTGACATACCGGCGGAGTACAATAAACTATTGTTCGGGAACTGACAGATCCCAGGAGAATTCGACTGTTTAATTAAAACAAAGCAAACAGATAACAGTTCAAAACGGATTGTGGCTGTTTGTGACTTCTGCCCAGTGCTCTGGATGTCAAAGTGAAGAGATTCGATCAAGCACGGGTTAACGGCGGGAGTAACTATGACTCTCTTAAGGTAGCCAAATGCCTCGTCATTTAATTTGTGACGTGCATGAATGGAACAACGAAATTCTTACTGTCCCTATTTACGGTCTAGCGAACCTACAGCCAAGGGAACGGGCTTGGGTTAGTCAGCGGGGAAAGAAGACCCTGTTGAGTTTGACTCTAGTTTGGTTTTGTGGAATACCGAAAGAGATGTAGTATAGGTGGGAGAGCTTGCTCAACAATGAAATACCACTGCTTTTTACTGGTATCTCACTCACTATATTAAAGAGCGAAGTATTCTATGGGTTTACCCATGGAAGACTCTTCTAGTATAGAAGCGCGTGGCTTCGGTCATGCGTAAGCTTATGATGGCCATCCAACTCACTGACAACCTAAGAGAGCCCTGGTCTCCACCACCGATGCCAAATCGAACAAGATTCAACATTTTATTAAACCGAGACGAATTCGACTATGGAGTCAAGCTCATCATTCTTCGAAGAACAACTGGTTCAATATGTACAATGACTCTCTTTTTGTCATGTGAACACTTATCTTTTTTCGTATGCACGGTATAGAGGTACCAGATATCGTTGACCTATTTGCCAACGTGTTTGAGCAGATTGAGAGGTGCAATGGCCAGACTGAGATCACACCCGCCAATGACGGGCATTGGTTGTTTAAGCCACGCATCACTATACCCTTTACTGAGACGACTGGAAGACAAAAACGTTAGCTTTGAGGGTGAAATCAATAATGTTGCTAACGTTGAACCTTTGCACTTTGCGACCGTGTATGCAGTGATACAGACTCGGGTTCGTAGCCAAGTCAGCGTGTGCCTAAAGTCTGGTATTGACAACCAGGTAATTGTCGAGTAAACATCAAGGCTTCTTCCTTCACTGGCATGAAACAAAGCCGGGCCAGCCAGGACAAACTTTTGCCTTGGTTCTTTCATGCCGAGTACTCGTGCCATTTTGCATGGATGAAAGACGCGAGCTGTGATCGAGAGCCAATCAAGTCTGACAATGACAACAAAAAGGATTGCATCTTCTTGCACGGCGTGGGCAACGAACAATCTGACTTTCCCATCAACCACTTTGGGGACTACTGGGGAGCGATGGTTTAATAGTGGGAGGTTGCCGGACTTTGTGCAGTTTTGTAACGACACTGGTCTAAAAAAATGTTGAAACGCAATGTGGAATCTTTCCACTTTGCTCACCTTTCCAAAAAATAAACAAAACAAACATCATAAAGCAATAACCAAGAATGGTATGTTTGACTTGGCACTTATTTCTCGAAAGGATCATATGCTGACTCTATTATGAAAATGGACAGAGCTCAACCAATGATGATAGTACGAGTATCAACAACTCACCGATAATCGTGTCTACACCAGAAGAAACAAAAGAAGTGATCACGCCAGTACCATGGAGATCATTATTCATAGTGTTACTCGTGTTCATTGCGGATGCTTTTAGTTTCACGACACTCGCACCGTACATTACAGAGTTTGTAGTGGATTTGGGAGTGGTACCAGATGGGGATATGAAAAAGATTGGGTACTATGCAGGCCTGATTGGAGGTAGTTACTATGTCACACAATTCTTTAGTGCCATGATATGGGGATGGTTATCAGATCGATATGGGAGAAAACCTATATTGTTGATTGGTGCTGCTGGTAGTTGTATTGCGAGTTTCTTGTTTGGACTTTCGAAATCTATATATTGGGCTATTGTTACTAGGGCATTATTTGGTTTGAATGGAAATTTGGGAGTGTACAAAGTTTATTTGGGTGAGATATCTGATAAGACAAACCAAGCAAAAGTGTTTTCTTATTTTTCAGTTTCATTCTCTTTAACGAGCATTGTTGGTCCCATTATCGGAGGTTTTTTAGCTAGTCCCATGAAACAATATCCCGCACTGGCAAATATATTACCGGCACGAATTACTGCCTTTTTCAAATATTTTCCATTCATTCTGCCAAATGCTCTGATGAGTTTGATGAACCTGTTGGCTTTTATACTCGCTTTCTTGTATCTGAAAGAGACTAACAGGGCTCTGTTAACAAAAAGAGAAAACGTTGATTTGGAGGTACAAGATACGGATACACTCATTGAACTAGAAACCGAAATAGAGCGAGAAGAAGACGTAATTCAAGACAATATTGCAGATGTGGATCAACAATATGAGGATAATAACGAAAGCGATCTCGACAAACTACAGGATAATGATAATGAAGAGGAATTTAAGCAAGTTCCATCTTCTTGGCGAGAGTATTTGAGTAAGAGGTTAAATTTAGATAATGAGATATTCAAGTCGCGTGCTCCACTCTCAGTTGCATTAGTTTATGCATTGCTGGGATTTGTGAACATAATGTATGTGGAAATAATGCCGTTATTTCTAGTCTTAAAACCTGAGGATGGAGGCTTGAACTTTGATTTGAAACAAATTGGCATTTTGAATGCCGTTGCGAGTGTGATTGTACTCTTTTGGACGATATTTGCCAGTCCTAGAATAATCAAGCGGTTGGGTCCCACAAGAACTGTCAAGATATCCACTTTTGTGGTGGCACCATTTTCTCTTTTCATTCCTTTATCAAACAAGCTCTATTCGATCAAGGCACTCATGTGGCTCTACCTCTTATTCATTCATTCTCTTCGGTTCATGATGGTTCATCTCATCTCTTCTACTGTTCACATAATGACCGTTAATTCGGTCACATCAGCCAACATGGGCAAGTTGAATGGAATTTCTCAATCTGGAGTCGCACTTGTCAGAAGTATCGGACCAATCATTGGAGGTAGTATATTCTCATGGTCTCTCACTACAGCTATTCCATTCAAAATGTACATAATATTCATTCTAATGATTATTGTGTATCTGGTACTTCTAGGTATTGTATTACCATTGCCAAACTCTTTGGATTCACCAAAGAACGTACCTGAGGAAGAAACAGCTGGTGAAACATAACATGATGTTTGTGAATCATGACATGATTGACATTTAGAGAATCGGGAAGTATGATGAAGAACAGAACGATTCCGTATGTGAACCAGGTGAAGTCGTCAGACCTTTAGTTGCGCAGATGTTCACTGACTTACTCTACTAATTGCATGCTTTTTTTTAGTACTAGAAAGTGTTGAGCGAGTGAGGTTGACTCTTTGATGTTGAGTAATCAATGGACTGTCTTGAGTTTGAGAGTGTTGAGCAAGGCAAGAGACCGAGAGGCGAAGCCCTGAATCGAGCCATTGTTTGACCAGGTGTGTGGTGTCCGGTTGAGGTCTCTTGCCTCGGTCAGAAATAAAATTTGGACCATTGGAGGAAGAACGAAGAAATGAGCGAACCGAACAACACTGGTCATTTGATTGTTGATGCGTAGAACAGGCATTAGCCAATGGGTTTTATTGACAGGAATCATTTGGTTTGCATAGAACAAATGATTCCTGAGCAAAATGTAGTTACATTACTCTTCGCAGCTTCTTTGAAGATTGAGAGTCATCCTCTCCACCGGTTGAGTCCTCTCTTGTCTTCTTTCTCTTGTTTGGAGAAGGTCACCTGAGGAAGCTTGAAGACATGTTTCTTCTTTCGGGGGCGCCTCATTTCATTGTCTCTACCTTTTCGAGTAGAGTATCGTAGCCTTGTGGGCGAGGCCTTGTTGACATACTTTAAGAAATGCAATTATGCCAACTCATTCTTCTTGTTTCTGAAAACAACCTATTCAATCACTATCTTTTAGACATTACCTATCTCTCCAGTAGCAAGGTCATGGTCTCGACTAGTACCCAAGAGATTGTTTGCTCACCAAGGAGTACAGTTTAGTGGAATAATGGAGCGATATACCACATTCAACAAACAATGTGGAATCACTTCATACCATTATGCAGCTAGTGCACAACAAGAAGATTGTTGTATCGCCTGATGCTACTGGTACTTTTCGGCAACACTGCACCAGAGCTTCATTTGCTTCTTTGGTCAATCTACCAACAGATCCAACATATGCTTTTCTCTTCTTCAATTCTTCAATTCAGAGTTCAGATGAAAAACTTGAGGTTTTGAATTGAACGATGGACAAAGAAATTGACACCATCCTCGGAGAGATTGATTCTTCCTTTATCATGACCACCGGGCATTTGGTAGTCAACAGTTCCAAATGAACGTTTTCTCTGCCAAATTACTATGTTTAGAGCATCTCCTTTGGTGAGCATCTGGTACAAACTTCTTCTTACGTACAATTACGACAAATTCTTCCTTGGCGATAACGATTCAGACTTCATTGATCACTGTGTGAATTTTCTTGTACATGGCGTTGAGTGAACTTGACAACTCACACAGAAGCAGATACCTCTCTATCGGCTGTTTAGAATTCAGTTTCTCAGATTACTTAATGCAGATTTCAGACTTTGGACTTGACGTAGTTCTATCAGGGTTCTTTAACAAAGAAGTCGATGAACTATGTGGAGAACCATCACAGTCAGGTGGCTGAGATAAAGCACTGCTGACTGAAATAGCATAACATGTTGGTTTGGATTTTCAATTCAACCTACATGCCTGGTTGTAGTTCTGCATTTCGAAACACAACGTCAGTCTAATCAACAATATCATCACAACAGTCATCAAAACACCATATCTCTCATGTGAATAATCAAAGAGTCTCAGCGGATCCAGCTTCCATTGGATGCTCGTAAAATCTTCATGAGATGTCAATTGCCAATAGTCCACCCACATTCTGTTGGTAACAGAACAAGCACCAAACTTGAGCTTTGTGTAGAAGTATTCAGAGTGGTTGTTAAAGTCTTCGTTGAGAAAATGCATCTTGATCCACTGAACCTCAAGAAAGAGAGCGTCCAGATATTATATCTTACAACTCCCTAGCAAGCGAGTCTTAAAAAATTATTCATCTTCATATTCACATTCATTCTGCAGGGAACATAAAATATCGGAGTTATTGTAAACAAACGCCAAAAATTTACCATTATACGAATTTAATATAATACTATCGACTACAACGATTGGATTTGTATTGTTTGATGCATATGATCCTCCCAGTAGGAGAACTTTTAACGGTCATGTTTACGAAAAAATAATTTATTCGCAATTATTCACTTTGGAGGGGTCAAGGTCGAATATTATATCTGAACGCCTCCAAAGTGTAAGTGGATTGTAATTTGAATTGCTCAGAGTCCTTCTTGTCTTGGAGTTCTTCTTTGGCTCCTTCTGTCTCTTCTTGGTGAACTATTCAACAGTGTAAACCGTCACACTATCTTGGTCTTCTTCTCCTTCATTATGATGATACTCTCAACTGGTGTTGTGTAGTTGTTGTTATTGTTGGTCGATAATTTCGCATGGGCGTAGTGTTGTTCTTCTGTCTTTTCCCGGCTTTTGCTTGACTGTATGTTGTTATGCAGGTTGATGATGCTTTGACTACCTCTGAGATTGTTATTCATTCGTTTTGGGCTTATTTTCCTTTCTTGACATTGCTTGGAGAATCCTCCGCAGGTATCTTCTTCATCATGAAGTATGGTATGTCTAGCTCGTTTTCATCGGTTGCTGTAGTGCGTGAAACACTTATCCGCCAATTTTTTTCCGGCCCAAAACTAAAACAACCATCGATGTGTGAAGGAGTTGGGAGCCTTCTCTTTGAAGAGCATCCAACATGGAATAAATTGATTCACAATCACATCCCGATCACAATGTTTGCAGCATACACGGTTATTCTTTTTTTCTCATGGGCTTGAAAGATTCTAAGATCAAACCTCCACAAACCTTTCAATGTCAAGAATTACTCTGGTTCATTTTTAAGTCTTAAATTTCAATATGGCCATGTTAAAGGAAAACTTAATAACAAAAAAAAGACTTCTTGGTGTCGCGAACTCAAGACCAGAGAGGCTTGACTCGATTAGTTGGCAAAGACTCTCACTCTCCTGAGTGCTGAGATGCTTGTGGTTGAGGAGGCGACTGAGATCGGAGGCCTGGTTCGAATGTCCGATCAGGAGTTCAAAACCCTTCGAATGCATGTGAAAGTACATATTTCCCAAAGACAAGTTACATCACAATTTTTCAGTTTCTCTGTACAAACAGTTCTAATGTAAAGCATTTGAATTGAACCCTGCGGAGCTGGTAGTCGGCGAACTTCCATAGCCACTCCTCTACTCCTCTGATGGCGATAAAGTGAATCAACAAGCTCATTTTTAGCATTCTCAAAGAAAATGTCGTACTATTGTTTTAAAAAATATTTCGGCGCAAATTGCATCTGACGGGATTCGAACCCGGGTCGCAGCGATGGCAACGCTGCATGATACCCCTACACTACAGATGCCCATATCATCTAAATCTTGAGATTGTATGGAGAAATAGTTAAAATACAAACCTCTGTTGTTCGTGTTGTCAGTGCGTGTGAAGGCTGCCTTGGCCAAGAAGATTGGCTTGTATTTTGGTGAATGGCCCACCAGGGTCCAAATCAAGAAGGGCCCCAAGAGATTTGTTGTGTGGGTAACTGTTGTTGATGACAATTGTTGAATTTTTTGAGTGGTTGAGCAACAGAAGGTGAGTGACTGCAAGGCAGCGAAAGATGGCACATTTGCAGAAAAATATGATCAATTGGCTGCCTTGGAGTTGGATCAACCTGTCTTCGAGAAACTGGACAAGTTAAAGGAAGCTCTTGTACTCAGGAGTACAAAGCAAGTTATTGCAAAAGAACCCATCAACGAGTTGTGTCAACTGACTCGAATGTCCGACAAGGAATTTGAGCAAGTCAGAGAAATATCTTGGGTTTTAAGCAAGGTACGCTATGGGGAAGAAGGAACTCTTAATAAAGGTCAAGAGGCGAGAGCTACAAGGAACGGAACTAGAAGGGTTTGCTCAGGACATTCGAATAGGTGAGTCTCTTTCGAAATTCCAAGTTTCAACAATATGTCATAGGTAAATTAAATAAAATATCCAAAAAAAAATGTTCCTTCATTGCAAAAAAAACAAAAACATCAGATCGATCTGGTTAACTTGTTCTTGTCAACGAAGACTATGTATGGTGGGTCACTCGTGGAGATTTTTTTGATTCAAAAACTGAACAACAGAAAAAAACAACAAGGAAAAAAAGCATCATGATAATAAGGGGCAAAAATGGTTCAAGATCTTGTCAACGAAGACTCGAACAATAACAAACATGACAAGTGATTTAGCGAATTTTATCGTTCCAGACGACGAGTTTTTTTTTATCGCGAATTTTATTCATTGAGTTTTTTTTCTCTAAAGTTAGAATGATAAGAAATTATAATAATTATTATTATTGCTGCCTGCAGCAATGTTAATAAAATAAGATAAGATCTTACGTTTCGCAATCAAGGCCATAACTCCCTAGGATGTGATAGTGTTGAATATTCATCAAAACTTTCTATCCGATAATCACAAAGTCCAGATGGAGATTCTTTTGGAAACAAAGACTTCCAGCTGAAGACTTCTGTTTGTCAATTGGAAAGCTGGTTCAAGTATGTGATAGTATTGATCAATGGTACTATAACAACGAACAAAAGAATATTATTTTGATGATTTAAAACAAGCAGAAGATAGACAGATATGGTATCAACTACATTGTAGATAATAAAGAGGTTTGAAAGTTGCCATACCTAGAAATTCATTTGGATATCTTCAATCCTTGATCCTATACCCTCTAACGGTGACATGGTCAACCGAAAAAATAACACCGACAAAATTTATTCTATTTAAAAAAAACATCCAATCAACAACAACCATCACAACAATTCAACAACATCTGACCAACACTCAACAACAACTCAACAACACTCTCTTAGAAGTAAATGTTTGTGAGGCTTGCTTTGGTGCGACTCTACAGAGTACATCAAAGCACGAAGATTGAACATTGATGACATGAAGCCAAAATAACAAGTTGATATCATTGAGTCGTGTGCAAAGAGGCTGACCTTGGGGGATTGGATTGTTAAAGCTCTCTCAAGGTATGAAGATTGCACATTGACTCAATGGATAGAACGAGCAATAATGTTGTTGTTGCTGTGGAGAGTGATTGTTGTCTTGTTGAGGTATATTTTCTATCAAAAAAATCTTTTATATGTGTTTGTCTCACTCTTTTTTTTTTGAGTTACAACCAGAGTGGTTGCATTGTAGATTTCGTACAATGCCGTGTGCTTCTGCTTGATTGTCTTGTTTCTGTTCACAATTTCACGAATGAGTTCATCGTCTTGGTGTTATTGAAACAATTGGATCTGATTTTCTCATAGCCACTCGTCTCGCTTCATCCGTATGATATTTTCGGTACTTCTTCTTGTACGTGGTACATGGTGGGTTTGGGTTTGGGGATACATCCTGGATTCCCCAACCTAAGGAAACGATTTCCTTATATGGTAATTTTTTTTTTGAGATTTTTTATTGCTCTAGGAGCTTCAGCTGGTTGAGGTGAAGAGATTGGCGAGGTTTTCAACTCGATTTGAGCTGTATCGGCTCGTAGAGCCGATATATCTGTGCTGTATTTAACAGATTTTTATCGGCAACAGTGTTAAAACTGCAACAGATTTTAGACGATTTTGATTCTGTACTGGAGATAAGACGTACTAGTGACAAATGATTTCTTTGTTTTAGATCAGAGTATTGGGACATTATTTGATCATTTTTAACATGATTTCCTACTAACTATTTTTTTTGACTTGATGTCTTATGACTTGATTTTTCTGAAATTTTGACTGACTTGATTTCGCGTTTTTAGGAATAGAATCGACAGTTTTTATTATAGAATCACAGTAGAATCAGATATTCTATCTATTATTGAGACCTTTCGCTTTAAAATCCTGTAAGTCAGTGAAATAGTGAAGTTTCAAATCTGAATCTAGCTTGAAGATCCAACGGGTCAGAAATACAGACTACTAGCTTTTCTGAATGACAATTCAGATTTATAGATGTAATAGACTGGAAAGCTTTTTCAAAAGTTCTTCTTATAAGAGATTTGAACTCTGACAGTATGAGAACTCAAATTTTGTGTTTTTCTTGAATGCAGAGTTGAATACCCAGACCCAACCCATCATAACTGAAGAGAAGTAGGAATGATTACTCATTCAACATATATTAACTCACTAGATTGCTTCAAAAACATCCAGATGTTGAGCATTGAATGAGAGAATTTCCGTTTTCGACAAAGAGTGAGGAGTGAATGTCAAGAGATGGATATAGAAATGGACTGAGTGATTTGAACTTTCATTAATCTTGTTTGATAAGATTTTAGATGATAGATCGATTCTATTTTGAATTTGGATGAAATTTTTGATTTTTGAGAAAGAAGTTGATTTGGGTTTGGGTTTGGGTTTGGGTTTGGGTTTGGGTTTGGGTTTGGGTTTGGGTTTGGGTTTGGGTTTGGGTTTGGGTTTGGGTTTGGGTTTGGGTTTGGGTTTGGGTTTGGGTTTGGGTTTGGGTTTGGGTTTGGGTTTGGGTTTGGGTTTGGGTTTGGGTTTGGGTTTGGGTTTGGGTTTGGGTTTGGGTTTGGGTTTGGGTTTGGGTTTGGGTTTGGGTTTGGGTTTGGGTTTGGGTTTGGGTTTGGGTTTGGGTTTGGGTTTGGGTTTGGGTTTGGGTTTGGGTTTGGGTTTGGGTTTGGGTTTGGGTTTGGGTTTGGGTTTGGGTTTGGGTTTGGGTTTGGGTTTGGGTTTGGGTTTGGGTTTGGGTTTGGGTTTGGGTTTGGGTTTGGGTTTGGGTTTGGGTTTGGGTTTGGGTTTGGGTTTGGGTTTGGGTTTGGGTTTGGGTTTGGGTTTGGGTTTGGGTTTGGGTTTGGGTTTGGGTTTGGGTTTGGGTTTGGGTTTGGGTTTGGGTTTGGGTTTGGGTTTGGGTTTGGGTTTGGGTTTGGGTTTGGGTTTGGGTTTGGGTTTGGGTTTGGGTTTGGGTTTGGGTTTGGGTTTGGGTTTGGGTTTGGGTTTGGGTTTGGGTTTGGGTTTGGGTTTGGGTTTGGGTTTGGGTTTGGGTTTGGGTTTGGGTTTGGGTTTGGGTTTGGGTTGCGTTTGGGGTATTGGGTTTGGGTTTGGAGGGTGGGGGGTGGGGGGGTGGGGTGGGGGGGGGGGTTGGGGGTGGTG